>CANUEZ040000076.1:2500-52500 GCA_948099385.1 Fasciola hepatica | reverse complement strand
CATTGTTAGATAATCTCCTCTGTACCGGATGCGAAATTTAGAGTTATTGTAGTGGGAATTGTTGCAGTAACAGACTGAGGTGGGTATCAAACCGATCGGGCCAATCAGTCGAGGGCAACAGATCAAAGAAAAGGCAGTCAATGTGTCAGAAGAGTCCCCTAAAATGATAAAGAAGCCCTGCGGACTTGTAGGTGGAACTCAGCGGGATCTCAGACTTTCGCTGAGATAGGTCATTCGGGGAGCTATTGACCAATAAGTTCACGGTATCAATCGGACCAACAAAACGGAATTGGTGTGCAAGAGAATCAGCTCGATGATCGCAGACACTAGGCCAGAAAGAAGTCGAAATGCTCGTGAAGCTGTAGGGTCGATTTTGCTACGACACGGAAGTGAAGAACTACTCAAACGGTTGTGTATGATTTATCAATCTGAACAGTCTTGTTAGTCCAATGAAGGTTTGTCTCTCCCGCCTCATCTTTTTTTACAACTTGAAGGAAACTAGGACAAACCGCCTGTCACTTCCTCATTCTTCGGGCTCTGATTGGCCATGAGCCCCTTCCAGAAATGCTACGCTATTTGTACATGGTAAAAAGCAACAAAACGTTGTTATTACAGCAATTAATATTTTTATTAGTATCATGAGTCCTTCAATAATCCAGCACGATAGCCCTGTTGATCATCAATTCGTATTCCCGCGTAAGTAAAATAAGCCCAAAAGCATTAGGAAAAATGCTAAGTGCAGCTGAGCAACAAAGAGCTATAAATCAGCTAAGCATAAGCATGATGCCATCCACCTGTGTAACAGAAAGAAACAAAACAGCGTTTCATCGTTTGTTCTGGTACAAACAGACCTAACCTAGACAATGTCAAACTGGAGTGTCCTTCCAGTTCAGTTATTATATATAGCCATGCAAATGTAGTTGTGACAGCTGAGATTATTCAAAAAAGTAAGTGAATGGGTCCATTTATAAGTGCCAGTGGTTAGATTACAAAAATGAATCTGCGAGAAATATTTCCAAGCTGCAGTGATGGTACGGCGTCAGGTTCACCCACAGCCCTGCTCCCTCCCCGAGCTCAGAAGTTCAAGTCTTTATCGGTGTGGTTTCATACACTGTACAAACTTCCAGAAAGTTTTCATCAAGATAGATATTTTCATTATAATTATTGCACTGAGTGAACATCTGTTTCACTCAGTGAGCGGCTGATATCCGCCTATTGGTTTCCCCGGTGGCAAAACACTCTATAGAACTGGAAAAGAAACAGGCTACTCATGAGTAGATGGTAAAGAAAAAGGAAAGAGTACGCCGGCCGCTGTTGTTGATTAACAAGAAAACTACGACCGCGTATTTCTGTGCCCGAAGCTCCTCCTACCCACCCCTATACGCTAACATAAACCGATCGACGAATGAAATATTTCAAAGAAATTCTGGTAGTACCGCAGTTAACGATAACATGCTCACCAGGTGATCGACGGATATTTGGCTCCCATTAAGAACAAACATCATTTGGTGCACAGATACAATGGAGCAACTCTAATCCACAGTAGCATACCGTTTGTCGGTCGATTTATCAGCATAGTCGGGCTTTCCGCGTTCTTTCTGACCATTTTCCCTCAAATAACAATGGAACAGTTCGTTTTAAAGTTGGATATCAAAACCTTCTGTCAGCCACCTGTGTTAATTGTTATAAAATATATTATTTTATCTAGACGATAACATGGAAATTTACCAACATATTTACATAACATAATGACAAAAAATATGTGGCTGTGTTCCTGGCTACTCTAAATGTAGACAAAAGTTTACTTAAGAGGGAAGTTGATTATCCATAACCAAGCCACTGCAGATCAAGGTCTGTTGAGCGGGTGGAGGGGAAAGTTACGGGCAAATTCGCCTATCACTAGTGGAGTTAGAAACAGAACAACCACGATAACTATAGGTGACAATCATTTATCCTTCCAGTTTTAATGTTAATGGTATCACGAGAGGTAATGCGCACCGATTCCAAAAGCAGTCAACCCCGGTGGCACTCGCGCCCATGCCTGTTCGCTACCCGCGTGTTGTGGATGCGTTTATTCCACCGGTCGGGCCACGATGTTACTACGCGGGATAAACCAGCACGGAGTCATACGGTTTACTCACCGTAGATACATATGTACATGAAATCCGCCCAAATAAACCTGTAATGTGACTACCAGTAGAAGGATTTCCCCATGAACCACCCAGTGTTTACTGGTTGGATACTTGGGCATGGTTGATTATGAAGTGGGGTTTGGCAGATCTGACCAATGCTAAATTCGTATACATGTTAAATAACTGATACCTATCATGTCGGCTGTTTATGGCTGATAAAATTTCTCTACTATGAAAAGCGAGGTAGGCTGGGAAATCATACCAGTTGTTTCGGGGTGCATATCTAGAAGCGTGTATGCAGTCTCGTGGTTGACGTCTGCCGAGGAGTGTATTATCAGTTCGTTTCATCTCTTCCAGCTTCTAACCTCACACTTCTGTGATCTGGTCTGAGTTGCCGCTTCGAAAAATCATCCAGTCTAGAGCAAACGGACAGAAATATAGGGAGCTGTTCCTTTAATCACCGATCCGCCTGTTAAATTCAGTCTTCCGTCCCATGCACCTAAAGGAGCAAGAGAAACGCGGACCAGTCAATATTCTCTGGGTTGAGAGTTGCCCAGCTTTGGTGATCGACAGCTGCCCAATGAAGTGCGACGACTTCTCCCACTGTCGAAATGATCCCCGGGTACTCTACTTCTACGTCTATCTATTGATATTTTTCCACCGGAAAACTGTTTCTCCTCAAGTTTACTTGTCTGAGTGTCTCCTTCAAGGACCTAGTGTTTTATAGCACAGGACCCGATGTTAACCGTCGACTGGTTCAGTGAAACTGAATCTCATCTGGCCTCAAATCCGTTGACTTGTGCGTAGATAGTTCAACTCTTGTTTACCCCGTTAGGTCGTGCACTATGTCAAGATGAAATCTCATCGTTTCTTTCCATGATGTGAGATAATAAGTCATTAGTAAGATATCGATGCTGTGATGATGACTCACGTATCGTGTGCATGTGAGGAGAGGCATTGGTCGTGGAAGTTTTACAGCTTGCGCTAATTGCTTGTATGAACAGGAATTAGGGTTAAAACCCGAGGTAGTGAGCTTTTACCTGGTAAGGGAAACTTGACGATAACCGTCGTAGCCTAAGCGAGATTAAGCGAGTCACGAGTAGGCTCATAGACAACCGTCACACCGATCTTCCAGCACAGAACACAACACATGTGCATCCAAACGAATAAGTGACCTTAATAATCTCACACTTAAGGACAACGGAGCTAGAAGGAAAACAGTTGTTTTCAGTGATTCTTCACCGTGTTGTCATGGATCACATAGTACTGCAACAAAAACTTTCAATCCAGCCTGTGGGAATCCAGCTGCACTGCTGTCATCTCTGATATGCAAAATTAAGATTGTGAACCACTGGAATCCACTGTTCTCCTTTTTAGCTTCGTTGTTCTGATTGTTCAGCCTTCGACAACTGGTTCTTACTCTGGTCAAGCCCTAAAGGAACGGTACCAACTTGAGGCAGAGAAGGCGGAAGGAACGGTTCATGAAAGGTACTTTGTAGTCAGTAGCTCGACATAGAACAGTAGTCACACACGCAGTTATATGCAACTGTCAAAGTTGCCGTTGCTTGTTTTTTACTCTCCGCGGTACAAATCAAAAGCACCTATGATCAACCTCAATTAAAAATCCCCTGTGACTCGTACGACACGATCATTTGGGGCGGGAGGGGGACAGTGGTCAGGGCTGTCTTCATATGTTTATCAATCAAAATGTCCTTCTTGCTTTGGAGCCAATCAATGAATAATTTTACCAAAAGTACAGTCCCTCAATAAACAGTATTCAACATTCAAGAATGGGAGTTGCGTAAATCTCTCCAGTGCTGGTCTGATAGTAGATGCTGAAATCGCGATTTGCCACATTGAAACTACCCAGTACACCGCGTCACAACCTCCCAGCATGCGTGATCTGACAGTAAATTGGCCCTTAGTGATCTTTTCCGCAAAACATGACCGTTTCTTTCACTCTCATCTACCACGCAGAGGTCCCGGTGCGGAAAAGGTGTGAAATTTCATCTTCTTGACAATGTCAAGAATGTGATGACGTGACTCTCGCTGACTCCCTTAGACCACGATATTAACTGATTTCCTCATGAGGCTCAACATAATTTCAACCCACCTAACAGCAGTTCTAAGCACAAAAAAGAATTGCTTTGAATTCTGACATTTAGTTGGTCCGCAAACTTCGCACAGAAACGTCTGCGGTTGGGCTCATACTAAAGTAATTTTTCCCCCGTGAAATTTCGTTTTATTCTTAAGTTCTTAAGTGATTGAAAGTTTTATCCGAAAACAGTCTGGTTACCGAATTATTTTATTAGTCGAAGAAAAGGCCCTTCATATTTCCGTGGGACCAATTGATTATGCAGTATTTTTTCACGCTTTCGAATAAAAATAGTAAAAGAAATGAATACCATGAAAACAAACGCCAACCATATTAATGAGGAGTACTGGTCTAGCACCCCGATTTACCAAGTACCAACTGGATCCCGAGGGTAGCCTAGAGAAAAGGGAAACAAGCCAAAAGTTCCAACGGTTGTCAAAAGACGACGAAAATTCGGGTGGATAGATGAACTACAGCGTATACTGAAACTGTAGCTTTTTGTCTAAAGGTAGTGCGACACCAGACACAAACTTAGCCAAGGGAGCTGAAGTTCAACTGTCTGGAGGCAGAATAATAACATGCAAGCAGCCTGAAACAAAGAATTAGTTATTTGGATACATCTCGTAACTACTCGCGAATAGTATGTGTATGACAGGTCATACTTGGCTCGGCCGACAGCCCTCCAGTCTCCGTCTTTCACGCTCAAACCTCAGGTCATCCGATCAGTCTCGCACTCGGAAGCCCTACACTTGGGCTTCTGTCAGTGGTGCACATCCTCCGCCACGTCTAGGGTTTGAATCCGAGATTCTTCACCTCGAAGATCTGTGCGTTACCGTTGCATCAACCCGTTCTCATTCAAGAGAATTTAGTTTGTTCATCTGTCGTTCTCTAAGACAGCCGGCAGCGCCCGACATCTTCGAAGAGAGACAAGGTCATTGTCCTGTTAAGTCCAAGCGAATGACTACCACAAAGTCAGGTGAGATCTATACGAACATCAAACGCCAGGCAGACTAGATGAGTACCATCGCCCAAACCTGCGGGGAAGACCTGACCCGTGGCATTCGCTCGGATTTAACAGTGCAATGACCATGTATCTCTTCGAAGTTCTCGGGTACTACCAGCTATCAGAGAGGACAAGATATGAGCAAACTTAACTCGATATTTCAGATCAGGTCCGACGGGAGAGGGATTGTGTGGTGGGAGGACGCTTTCCAGATAAGACGTACTGGGTTCAAGCCGTGTGAGAAGCGGAGTAAATGCACCACTGATGAAATTAAACAAGACCGAAACACGAGTCTGATGCTTCCGAATGCAGGGTTGGTCAGGTGACCTGAGGTTTGTGAGTTAAATGTGGAGAACGAACGGCAGTCAGACTAGTAAATTAGCTGTTTATTTATCTAGTTCAGTTTCAATTGGTGATTTTACACAAGCAAACTCAGCAATCTCCAGGTCGTTACACTACTACTACTACTACTACTACTACTACTACTACTACTACTACTACTACTACTACTACTACTACTACTACTACTACTACTAGTACTAGTACTACTACAAGACTTAAAATACTTGGACTAGTGAAGCACATCGTAGCGTTCATCGGCAGTGCTACTGTCTCCTGACGTTGCGTCCAGCCTTTACGGTTTGCCGGCACAAAATCCCGTCTATCTTTATCCTCACTGTGACGGACACCTGAGGGACTGCGTATGTGATTGCGTGAACGTGGCCTCGCCTTCCTCAATTTTTCGAATTAGTCTTTTTGTTCTATACTCGTTGAATTTGAAAGATTGTCGAAAGAATGACCCGATTCTTTTGAGTGATCCAGTGGTTTTTTGCCTTACTCATATTTACCTAAACAATATCGCATTGATGATCTGAATCTGACCTCATTCTTGACTGAATTTGCTTTGGTTTTACGCGTGACCCAGCTAGCTGAATACTGTAGCCGCACACAATAAACCCCATTTATGTTTAGGCTTAGTGATGACAGTGTCATTTACCTCTTCAGTTGGCTGACAACGGCGGAGTAGGTATCTTGTTCTGCAGCCGTCCAGTAGCTACCACAGAATAAATCGGCAGCCGAGTCTAGCGCACACAACCCCAGGACGGAAAACGTCACATAGTGCCAAAGCATCGTCAGCATAGTCACTCAAATCGGCGAACACTCAACAAACAAGAAACGAAAGCCACTACTTAAATTCTCAGCGAAATTTAAGCATCAACTTCCAATGAAGACAGAGTGAACTCGATTGAGGTGGTCATCCCTACACCAAAGGATCAAACTGTATTAGGATATGTAGGCATTTGACGATCGCCACAATGATTATCAAAGGGATCAGAAAGAGATGCAAAGGATTTAAATTGTTCGTGAAAAGATTCACCATCCATCATCGACGGCTAACCCACAATTTAAATACTCTGCTCCTCAAACGGGTCAAGTAGCCAAGCTCTCTATGGCTGCTTGTCAGGCAAACACTTGGTTTCATTTAGGCCACTGCTGAAAACACGTCTATCGTAGAAGTTGAGCTACGTACGGTTGATGGGTTGCTACTGTTCGAAGCAGTTGACTTGGGGTGGGGGTGTAGGCTATATCGTGTATTGGTAAAGCAAAACAAACCTCTGAGAGATAGTCCGAAAGGCCTTGTAGGGATACGTGTGACTCGCCATCATGTATCTCGAATTCAAGTCCAATTTCAGTCTCCAGGACACTTCATTTCAGCTGAAGTTCAGAACAAATTCAATTCGGCAGAAACGGTTCAGTGGGAGCTCGACTCCGTGGGAGTGCGGTTCAGAAGAAGTTGAGTTAAGCTGAGTTAAGTACAGTTAAGTTCACTTCAGTTTAGCTTAGGTTAAATTAGCTTCGTTTATTTCAGTTCAGTTCAGTTCAGTTCAGTTCAGTTCAGTTCAGTTCAGTTCAGTTCAGTTCAGTTCAGTTCAGTTCAGTTCAGTTCAGTTCAGTTCAGTTCAGTTCAGTTCAGTTCAGTTCAGTTCAGTTCAGTTCAGTTCAGTTCAGTTCAGTTCAGTTCAGTTCAGTTCAGTTCAGTTCAGTTCAGTTCAGTTCAGTTCAGTTCAGTTCAGTTCAGTTCAGTTCAGTTCAGTTCAGTTCAGTTCAGTTCAGTTCAGTTCAGTTCAGTTCAGTTCAGTTCAGTTCAGTTCAGTTCAGTTCAGTTCAGTTCAGTTCAGTTCAGTTCAGTTCAGTTCAGTTCAGTTCAGTTCAGTTCAGTTCAGTTCAGTTCAGTTCAGTTCAGTTCAGTTCAGTTCAGTTCAGTTCAGTTCAGTTCAGTTCAGTTCAGTTCAGTTCAGTTCAGTTCAGTTCAGTTCAGTTCAGTTCAGTTCAGTTCAGTTCAGTTCAGTTCAGTTCAGTTCAGTTCAGTTCAGTTCAGTTCAGTTCAGTTCAGTTCAGTTCAGTTCAGTTCAGTTCAGTTCAGTTCAGTTCAGTTCAGTTCAGTTCAGTTCAGTTCAGTTCAGTTCAGTTCAGTTCAGTTCAGTTCAGTTCAGTTCAGTTCAGTTCAGTTCAGTTCAGTTCAAAGTAGATTAAGCTCATCTAAGTTCCTCAAAATGCACACATCATTGATTTTCATGTTCAAAAAGTTTTAAGGAAGCAATCACTGTCATTGATTTAATTCATTGCTTGCAGGTACAATGGTTCTCGGTACGTCAACGAGAATGCTTGTTTATTCTTCTCCTTTACATGGGATCTAACACGACGATCAGTTTGTCTCACTGTCTCCTTTATCATTTTTATCGTCATGAGCATGAATTTTCGGAGGGAAGTTAATTGTACTCTCCTTGAGAGAAACCGGTCTTTAGAAATCAAGATGGACAGTTTGTGCTGGACCGCAACAGCGGGTTTCACTTGGTGTGCGTTCATTTTATTTCTCACTTAAAGAAAATCAAGTTGCTAGAACCCGGAAGCTCAACGGAGACCGGCCAAAAAGAACATGCAATTCAGCTCCCGTGTCACCAAGTTGATTGGCAGATCAGTGATGGTGGACGGAAAAGCAAATAGATAGGTCAGCACAGAGACTGGGGGGGGGGATTGAAGAGGCACACCATTTAGCTAAGCTTGTTCGTTCGCTTGTATTGGTTACTGGTTGACCTAACAATTTTCTTTTAGCTACCAAATCTGATTACTGGTATCGTTTAATGCTGGACAGGTCATCCGTCACCCGTCCCTTCTAATTATGTGATAGTCTTGGCGACGACGGACTCAATGGGTTATTAAAACCCAAACGAAATGCTATCGTCGTTCCATCAAGAAGAAAACAAGGGAAGCATGTCTGCCTTTTTTCTGAACTAATCTGATGTCTTCTTTGTCTGGATACCTCATACGGAAAGGTATCAGGAGACTGTGACCTAGTAAGCTTGCCTCAAATGGGGAAATCTATCCTAGAACCTACCGTACAGGTGAAAGAATAATTGTGTGAAGGCGTCATCTTTCCCCTCATTGTGGTGACTAAAACTGAGCCTTGGTGACTGACAGGAGAGAGGAAAATTCCGTAACTCGATCGTAGTCAAATCACTTTGCATTGGTTGACAGACTTGATCAAATAATTCTCTCTGATGGTTTCTGTGAGGGAATGCATCCAGCATGTTGCTAATAGATGGCCTGGTTCAATGAAGCAGACAGCACGTGATCGGCTGACCAGAATCGCCGACAAGATCAGAGCGAATCAGGCGATCAATGGATCAGTCAGCGGTTAACATTCGACCAGAGCCAAATCAACCAGTCCGGGCGCAGCCAGATAAACCAACCAGACGAGCCGTTTAGGTTTATCAGTAGACCAATGAGCTCTCATGCACAGTTTTGTTTATGACGAGCGCATTTCTTATATAAACGATGTATTCTGTACCAATAAAACGAAAATGATTTTGAAACAGAACTGAGTTCTCACTAGAGTTAGTGGGACGGTACAAAACAGCTTCCATTACAGATTCGACTTGAGACTTGGTGAATGTATACTGTAACTGAGGTCTAATGGCAAGCCATATGCAACAGATATACCGTGAGTTCATGGACTTATAATATTGATCAGCAGTATCCAATCTTTAATGACGATTCAAATGACTAATACTAACTGCTGCAACTGAGAAACAAGCTACCTTTAGTTCTACTGATTCTGTACTCTACTTATAATGCCTTTCCCGTACTTAGGCTCCTATTGAGAAGACGTTCATCACGGGCATAGATCACTGGCTGTGCAAGTTGCTAAGTATCGAATTCAGTGACGAATGAGCGTTAGCATAAATCAAGTCGTTGACAGGTTTTTGTGACGATCCAAATGTTAAACGTGGTTGACTCCAGCGTGATTACGATCGGCGCATGTCTGCCACCCTCACTTCGGTATCGTAAGCACTTGTAGTGAAAAGGCTGACGTGGTGTGACTACAAACGCGTCTATTAGAAAACAGTGGAAGGACTGTGTGTGCGTGTGTGTGTGTGTGTGTGTGCCAGTAGTCAGCTGACCAGGGATCGATACGCGTACGAAGCAAACGAGTGTAGATGGTACAGCAGGAATGAGAAAAAATCAAATCGGTAGAAAGTCCGAACTGAGGCAGTCGAGAATGGCGTAAAAATCGATAAAAGCTCTACGTGCTCTGCCGGCGGAGCTACGAAGCCACGCTGCAGGGAATGGAACATTTTGCATGTGGACAAAATAGTTTACCCGCCCAAATTGCCGTAGCGGGTGGAATCCACCACAGTGACCTAACTTGTTAGTGGTTGACAGCCAAATGGGATAGCTTAATGGTTGAGTTACTAAATACGGATACCTTAAACGATTCGTTTAGAAGAATACTGAAGGAGCCTAATCACTTACCTCACCAATAACACCAATGAAACGAGAAGAGCTGTACTTATAAGAGCTTTTCAAGAAGGACTCCGTCGGTGTGCTTCCGACTAAGCGCTTGGGTAAGGCAGTTGCCCGTACATTTCCTGATACCTTGCTCAAAGATATGTTCAAACTACCCGTCCTGGATTTCTAATATTTTTCGTTTGCTTATCTAGTAGGATCATGCTGTGCAAACCACATGGGTTGGGAAGTGGGAAAAAGATCATCTCCAGAGTCATTGTTGCACAGCTCACCGATGCAGGATATACCGAGAAAGAAGGGGACGCGTTCAGGACGATTTACGAAGGCCCATCAAACATGTCAAAAGAGACTAGACAAAGGGCATTGGCAATTGCCGAGGTGATGCCTGTAAGGTTTCATAATCCAACATTTTGTTGACAAAACTAATTTGTAAAATCACCAAGCTCCATTGATTGTCCATAAGCAGAACGTCATTCGTGAGGTGACAACGTGACTTAACTGTGCGTTATCAAATTTGATTGAAGTAAATGATTTGAGCCCTACTATAAAATAACTGCTCCGCTTTCATCCAAGCAGCAATCTCACAATCCCCACCTTTGCCTAACATACTACCTACATTAGTGATACCGTTATTGAATATGTACTTTATATATGTAGCCATTTCAGTCAAAGTAATGTTACCGATAACACATACTTGCTACGGTCTTCTTTTCAAAGTCACTTTGGGTATTTTCAAACAGATTCCGGTATTTCAAATGTGCAGAACAGACGAATAATCACTATTCTTTTGATAAGAGGATTGTCTGCTTGTTCCTCTACGTTCTTTTGTCCGAACTTATCCCCGCCCATCTTTGACCATTGACTATCGGGCCGGATTGACTCACTTTTGGCAACAATCCCGTCCAACCATTTGTCAGTCTTTCAGTCAGACTTTCATGTTTGCCATGAGCTATTCCTCACTGTTGTTAGCCCAAAGGACACAAACAACAACGCCCCCCCCCCCCCCCCCCCCTAGTGTCAACCAAGCACGCCGTTCGAGTGGCTGCTGAATTGGTGTGCTGAACGAGGGCTGGACAACCCCTCCTGTAGAATAATAAATGGCCCTGTGATAAGTAAACAAGTTCGACCAAGAACAGGCTATTTGGAGTTCACTCAGTGAGTTTGTGGATGAAGCCGGAGACGGTCGTGAATAGGGAAACGCTAATTTGTACTAATCAGATGATAAATGCAGTTTCTCATGAAGAAACCGGTGGACTAAATGGGTGAAGCATTCATTCAATTCAACAACCGATTAACAAACGACATGACGTGTGCCTATTGGAAAGTATGTGCACATGTGTGAGTATGTGTATATATGTGCGTGCGTGTGTGTGTGTTGGGTTGTATTTGAGGAACCATGAATAATCAGAGGGATCGACTAACAGAAGTACCAGAATTGTTTATACCACCATCTTGCGCGACGGAGTTTGGGCTGAGGTGGGAATGGAGTTTCGGGGAGGTGGAGGTTAAGGTTAGAGACTAGACAATAATATACATTCGGGAAAATAACATGAAAAACACAAAAGAAAATCCCTTCAACGGAAGATAAATGGTCATTTATGATCCATGCCAACAGAAAAACATTTCCTATCCACATTCATTCAGTTCATTCATACTCAGTCACGATCCCAACGTGTTACCAACTAGTTGATGTTGCTGTACGAGACCAGAGAGAGAGAGAGAGGGACAACGGACGTTGATCACCATGATGTACACCCGAAAGGGGGGGGGGAGGCGTGAGGCTGGACAGGGCGCGGTGGCGCGGAAATTTGCGGTTTTTGAACTGATTAGACATAGCTGAATGCCACTTCAGAAAGACGGATGGATAAATCCACATCTTGGTTTGCAAAGATCCTATAGCATCTTGCACCGATCTATAAGGTTTTGGTCAGACAGAAAGGACTTGAAGCGCTACCATTATGATTATTATCAGTAACAACATCGTAAATAATAAGGTAGAAATGTTAGCTGGTGTAAAAAGTAAATACAGAAAGTTATCGGAACTCAAATGAGAAACTGCTATCTACCGATAATTTGATCCCCTTCGTGTCCCTTTCGCAAGTCCAAAAAATGATATTTTACTGTCACTACAATTATTACAATTATTATTGTTATTATTATTATTATTATTATCATTATTATCTTCGTCATTCTAATTTGTTTTATCCTTGGGGTCTTCATTATTATTGATTGATATGCTTTGAATGAATCAGTTTAGGAATGTTTAACCACATTTTGTCTATTTCTCCCACAGATTTGATGCGTGGCAAACTTCAGGATACAGAATAAAAGTTATTATTACACGTTCTGTAATACCGTTTGTGAAATAGACATTACATACTTCCACGTAATCTAACGGAACAGATAGTCAAGCCATATGGGTTGTCGGTGACGCATTCGTTTCACTTTGGCCCATGACAAAAAGGCATTCACCATAGATATTCTGCGGGCGAAAAGTTATGGTTATCCGAATCGAATGACACGTTGGCGCTGTATCATGTGGTATTTGCACAAAGCAATGTGAATGACTCAAGCCATGCTCAACAAGCCCGAACCTCACGTTGGGCGCCGTAGATGTGTCTTTCATTACATAACAACACAGATGAAATATCCCACAAAGAACACATTGAGGACAAAGCCGCCTGACGAACAAGCTCATTTTCAGTTATTCGTACTCAGACCAATACATAACAAAGAATCTCACTCACAATACAAGAGACAGGGATGGTGATGGGTCACAGACCTGATGATCTAAATCTGTCTGTGGATGTGCATGAGTGTACGTGTGTACTCATCCGCCCATTCCAATGGCACCAAGTACATTGGCTGCACTACCAAACGGTTGTCCAAGCGCATTCGTGAACACCATACGGCTTGGTTGAATACTGGAGCAATTTAGATAATTACGGGCGTTGTGCGTACACACCTTGTTGAGTCGAATCACTCAGTGAATACGTTTTGCATCATCTACAAAGTTTAAAGTTTGCAATGAAAGCTAATCACGTGTTGCATCCTAGCCACGGCCAGAGTCGTGAGTACTCGTGTCTACAATCCCCCTCTCATCGTAGGCTCAAAAATAACTTGAGCAATCTCTTAAGCTCCTTTGGCCCACGGCTTGTTCCTGGACACGTATACAAATAGGTAAACCGTCCGTTCTGTGATCAAGTTCATACGCGCGCACACATGCTCAGATATATACTTGGGTCATCAGAATTTTAAGCCCGCATCTCTCCCGCTGTTCCTGTTGTCCGGCTGTGATCAAATGGTTACCGTCGTGGACTTTGGGCAAGAAGGACTCGGGTTCGATTCCCAACGCCGTCAGACATTTCCTTTCATTAGCCACGTCCCTTTCATCATGTGTTTTGCCCTGTTATACAAAAAAATAGAAGTAATGAGTATGATTTTGCTATGGAGTCATATTTATGGTGTACTGAAATGAGATTGTTCACCACACTGTCATGTTTACAGGCTAAAAAGTTGTACTGAGAGTGTTTTTATGGTTTTTACCACTGAGACGATCGTCTACCCTGCGTGATGAATCATCTCATACACGATTCAAACCTCCCATTGTTTAAACTGAAAGAATGGAAAAATGATACTTTCCGGTGTTCTTTGCATCAGTCGTAGCACTCGTTATTTTGCTTCTTCTTCAGTTTATTGTCTGAAGTGAGTTCCTGGCTGTCTTGTTCTGTCCCACTAACTCTAATGAGAGCCCAGACCCGCCTCAATCATGTTTTATCAACGAAAAGCAAATAATACACATGTTGCTCTCACGTTCGTCCACTCGTTGCACACAACGCGTTAGTGCGACTGGTATGAGTGACCACGCCTCGAGGTTTGAACAACGCTGACGAGACTCACCTCACACCTATCGATCCACTCTAGCGATCAGCCGTCGTGGTATTCGAGATTCCGTTGTATCAAACCCTGAGCTTGGTACCGCACTGCTAGATAGTTTCATCATTGAAACCAGCTCGTTTTTTTGCAAAATGATTGTCCTGTCCACTTAAAGACAGTCACCATCCAATTAGAGGAGCAGTCGTGTGGTTTGTATGACGTCATTCACTTTATATCGTTTAGTCTCTTGGACAGCGATGTTTGGTGATCCACAATTGTTCATAGTTTTGTCTTCAGCAGTCAACTACTTACCAAGTAGTATATACACTCCGCCACACTACCCCCATTGCAGTGGAGTAAGTTATATACCAGTCGGAAAGTAGATCCTTGATCCAAAACAGTTAATGACAGAATATGATGATGTCGCACGAACCGAAAAATGTAAGCTACGGCACGGCACTCGAAGTATGCGGTAGCACTTCTCGAACAAACGAGCATTCGATCATTGTTAACTGTACATTTTTGATACAAGGTTAAGTTGTAATCTATTCGTTTCAATGTTGTCCCAGTGCATATGTTCGAACAAAAGACCCATAATTCAACACGTTTTCTAAATTCGAGCACAACAGCTGGTGTCTTTTTATCATGGATACCCATACTGTAACCGATGTTGCTCTAGCCGTGGTGATTTATGACCTCATTGAAATTTCGTTAGCAGATCTGACCAGATTCCGCAGTCATTTATTAGGAACTGGAAATGAAACAAGCTCAAGATAAAGCGCGTAATTAGCATCTTACTATCTAATACTCTGAGAAAAAATGTAAAATGGTATTCGTGCCATCGCCTGAGCGCCGGAAAACATTTTCCGTTGAATCGGGACCTAACTGTTCGTTGTTAGTCTGCTCGAGTTTTATTGCTCGCAATTAGCATCTCCTGTCAAGTTTTTCACTGAAATAAGTATACAAAATAACCCCATCCTTGTGTGAGAACTGTATTATTGATTTTTGTCCAAACAGTAAACTGCTTCTACTTGCTTCTACGTGAATTTCCAGACTAGTTGTGAATTTCTCTGGATAGTCTAAACAACAGTGTAACAAAGGTTGACCCTACAGCATAACTTGTTCTGGCAGGAAATCTCAAGCTGAAGTAGAAAATTTTTATTACTTGAGCACTTCTATTTCAGGAGGCGGTCAAATATCGGGTGAGGTGTCATCTCGTTTACAGACATCCCGTTAAGCTGTTATCAATCTGAGCTACCACTGGTGTGTGATATCCGCTTGTCCATTAAGGGTCCAGTGTACATCGCAGCAGTTAGGCTTGTCGTTCTGTGGTGGTCCAGAAAGGTGTTCGTTACGGACAGAAGATATGCGAGGATCTCTCCGCCTCATTGCTTGGATGTCAGAAATGATGAGGTTAGGTCCAAAGTGTTTGGACCCAAGGGTCAATCATATCAGAAAGAACCTAGTCTAACGAGGTTCAAGGGGTTGGGATAAGTATTACTCATGCTCACGGATACACTCCTTCGACGTAAGTTGTTCCCCGTGGAAGGCAGTGGTAATAGGATGGATTGCAATGATCGATCCATGAAATGGTGAAAATCCATGAAATCCTTAAGTAACTGACTCAAACTAATAGAAAGTGTTGGGTTTCCCAATTGGAATTGACGAGAAACGCACATCGGATGGTTGGAAACACTAGGTGACATGGCTAGATACCACGGTTGACGGAGTTCCTGCATTTGAACTCTTTGATCATCTACAAGAATTCCACCCGTAAATCTCTTTTCTATTCGACTGTCCTTTTCAATTTTGACTCGATGATGTTCCTATGTAGGGCCGTGGTCAACGACTGGAAGAGCTGAACTGAGTTGGCTTCAGAACGGACTGACTGATGGGAACATACGAGCGAGTTCACCTATCGGAAGGTGACTGACTGACAATAAACACACGCAGAGTCAATTCTACCCTTATAAAAGTGAAATTCTTTTTTATCAGTTATGACTTTTCAAAATACCTTGGAATTTCCCCACTCATCTTCTTACTGTCTATCAATCCATTCCGTTCCGTTCATTCACCTACAGGTGCTGTCGGAATCTGAATGAGAAAACAATTTCTTCGTAAGGAGTTTTCCTTCCTACATTTTTTATATTACACCAAACAAAGTTTGGTATTAGGGAATTTCGTAATAATACTGTTTGCTTTAGTTGAATTTACCTGAGTCTTTTGAAACCAAGTTTGGTTAACGGTCTTATACGACTAGTCTTAAAACTACGATTGTCAAATTAATTACAGGTGATTTTCGGTCAGTGACAAATAAATCCTGATCGAGCTGGGAGCGGTTGCTTTTTGTTGAAATTTTGATGATATTTGTGCCTAGCGGAGATGAGAAAACATAATGAGAATACATTTTTATAATACTGTCATATCTCACGATTCAATGGCAGTTTTGCCGTTGACGGTGGGATCGTGACAAACTGTTTTTCAAATGCCTGACTTTGACATAAACGTCATATGAGGGTAGTCTGTTAAAAGTCCAATTTAGTTTTAAACGATGATGCAGAAAGGCACCGTAAATTTTCACGATTTTAACAATTCTTAGGAAAACTCATTCTTATGACTTCTATGTTGTAAAAGTTTTTATGCCGATTGACATGGGTCGCTTAAAATCACACGTAACCTTGTTTGGTGAGTACTATCCGAGACAGACTGACTAATGCAAAATTCACTGGGCTCAAAAAATTCAATGCATCTAGTCTGCCATATCAGAAGTCCACATGGGAAGACTACTTATCTGCCGATTAGTGACGCAGGTTGAGTCTCACATGTAACCGTGGGAGTATCCATTTTGTTTTTTAGATGCATTTATGCGATGCCTCCACGGATACTTGGAAGGTTCCGCTGCCACAACTACCCCGTGACAGCCTTGATTTTATTATGAAGGAGATTCTATCTCGGGTGTTGGGTAAATAAGTTAATACTCTTTCTTCATATCTGACTACAGAGACCAAAATAATGCACGGAAGGGAGCACCGTATAACTAGTGGTTCTGACGCTCAATGTAAATTGCTTTGTGTAATTTGTGTCCTGATGGCATTCTCTCTTGTCCTACTCATGAGTAGCGTGTGCACGTATCATAGACGTCGAGTATTCATGACGAAATTTCTGCTTTTCTATTGCACTGACACAGTTCGTATTTACGTTTTATGATGTGTACAGCACGAACATTCTACGTTTATCTTTCTAAATCTGGTGTCTTATGACTTAACATTTGCTTTGTAAGAAGAATTTTGCTGAACGTTTCACTCATGAGCATCAATCAATACAGTGGAAGCTCGCATTCAAACAAACACCTCTTATATTTCTCCTTTTTGGTACAAATTCGCACATGTGCGTGGGCCAATAACATAAACTAAAAGAGGGATTTATTGGATTTATCGTTCCTCGCTTTCTTCTAGGAGCGGAAAGATTACCCGGACTGCCTTTATCTATACTAGTTACTAAGTGGTAAGTGCACATGACCAAAAGTTTGTGTCAGGGTTCAAAGTTTTATATGCACCGGATAGATCGGCTACAAAAGATTTGATTTTATTCGAATTTCGACAATACCCTTGGGTTGTGTGTGTGTGTGTACGTGCGTAAGAGCAACCACTAAAAAATTGTAACTACTTTCCACCGCGTGCATATTCGTGCATGATCCCTATGACTGATTCAGTGTTCACCTCTGGCTTCCAAAAGTTGTTTCTGTGCGTTGGTCAGTGTTGTGCAGTCTTGCCATGGATCAGACTACTGACAGCGTCAATACAATGCCGGCAAAATTACCGATCGGACATTCGACACCTACTACTATCACACACGCACGCACGCACGCAACGTACTTCACTGTGACTTCATTCATGCCATGGACGTCTTGCACCAGACAAACAGAGTTTGACATTGGCCCACACGCGATTGTTGACTCGTTGCTGCTGAGCGACCCTGCTTGACCGCACTCGGTCGCATGTACTGCTTATGCTTGCCAATAGATGATTCACTTGCTTGATTGCTCGCTCAATTGCGTGCTTACTGATGAGCCAATAAACAGATCTGTTGCGTGCTGTTCCCCAACACAACAATCGCCATTCGTTTTGAGCAAAGGGCCTCGTTCAGTCACTCGAAACGGACTTGAATCCAGGACTGGACGATTTCCAGTGAACGAATAAGTCATGCTGCACTACCCCCTTCTCCCAAACGAACTGGCCCCTCGTATTAAATATGGCACGACTATCATGACTAAGATCAAGCCTCGGTTCCGCTAATTAACATTTACATTAGCAGCGATGGTTTTTATCCTGTTTGCTTAATTACGGACTGTAACCAGGTATTAAATGCTCACCTCCGTCGTTAGTTCAAACGAATTTCCTCGCCCTATTCAGGGGCCTCGCTTTTTGTACACATTCATGCTGGCCGCCAGTACTCAACATCCATGGACTACTCCGTAAATCCCGCACATACTGAAAGTCCACTCTTTATCGATGGGACTTGACTTTTGTGTGCTCGGTATTCTATCCTGATATCAACCTCAACTAAAATTCTAACGACCACAGTTCCCAATTTGCACATTTCCACACAGTTCATTTCGTATTCCATACTGTTGATGTATGAAAGTAACACGGGAATATGTTCATACTAAATGTATTAGTCAAATCCGAGTGACATAGCGGCTTGTTTTTTTTACTTAGTGCACGAAGTTCATAAGATGTAAAATCCTGGTTTACCAAGCCGAATTCGGAGAAACTTCTTTCTCCAACACTGAGAATCCTTGATCACATTCTACAGCGTCCATGGGTTCGCTCGTGTAACTGCTCTTTGCATGATAACAGATATCTACACGGCTATAAGTTTTCAGAGTAACTGCTTATAAGGCAGATCGACAAGAATTTATTCGGCCAGAATGAATTCCGCATTGTTTAGGACATCGTTGATAACATTTTCCCGACAAAGTAGTTCAACCGACTCAAAGTGTGTGGAATGAGTTATTTTGAGATTTTAAAAGATCGTGAGTTATATTTTTGTGCGCTCTCTGTATTCTACCCCAGATCATACAAAGTGGACCAATAGCCAAAACGATTCACAATGTAATCGAATGGCTTTTGCGATCGCAAAACAAGATCATCTTTATCTGGAGCTCAATGCCGACCAGTGCAAAGTACTTTCCTTCATAGTTGTTCATGGTGATGCATAAGAAACGACTGAGAAAATTTTCTTACTAAAGAAAAGTAAAAGTGGCATGGGTATTCTTTCATTACGTCAATGAAGATAACGTCATTATTCTCCAAAGTCACTTCGTTAGGAAAAGCAGTCAATATATTGTTACAACGAGCAAAAAGGAAATCTCGATGATTGTTAATTATTTAGTGATTTATTAAGTCTCTTGCACCAAACAGACTGATCTATTTACAATGTGCCACACAAAAGCCACTTTCTGACCAATCAGGGAACGATACTGACGTGGTAAAATAAAAGCATATCCAACACAATTATGAAAGTCAAATGCGTTGGTTTTTACCCATTGCAGTTTTGTTTCCAATACAATGCGAAAAAGGTGTATCAATTTACGGAAAGATTCCAAGAAACGTCTATCACAGAAACGGGTGCCTGATCGATTTTCAGAATTTCGTTTCCACCCAATTTACTAAAGTAATGGAAGTTTCTGATTTTAATCCCAACCTTCTTTATTATTGCAAACTTAAACATGACCGGAATATCTACAGCAATCATTCAAAGCAGACCAAAAATTCTATCTGGCAAGTCTACAATCAGTTGGGTATTCGCTGTTCAGTTCGGACGCAATATGTGATTCTGCAAAAATATGTTCGCAAAGCAGATATGTGGTCGGCACAGTGGCAAAAAAGATAAGATTTGCAGATAACTATTTGTGGTAAAATTTCTATTCGTAATTTTAAAAATTAGTGACGTTTGAAACTTTGCTAATTTCAAAATTTCAGGCATCAGTCTTATTTGTCATGATGACCAAGGTCACACAATTTCAACTTGCGATAGGTCACCGCAGGACTAACGCAAACAACTGCAAGTTACGTGGAATTCTGTATTGATAACCTACGCTTGATATGCCATAAGAAACATAAGAAAGAGAAATTCATCGAGCATAAATTAAATTGGGACTCGAGTCCGGACGACACCTTTATTCGTTCTACCTTCCTTTATTGTTTCAGCTCATCACGTTACAAGCGAGTATGCCGAGTCCAAACACGACCATTCGCAATTGACCTATGACATGATATCCATTCTCCGATTGGTTGTGTTCGCAGCCAGTCTACTCTACGCACGTTTCCATCAACTGAAATCTTCGCTTTTTTTACTCTTTCTCTGTCTCCTTAGTTGGTTTTGATTCCTTCCATTTGGCCACGAGGTGGTTGAATTGTTATACCAAAAAATTTTCATCCCAAGCTTTTCGAAATTTTTCGATTAGATTCACAGGTTCATTTTTACATCTTGATAAAATTTGTAAATTACGATACATTTATACACTCGGCTTAGGATCTCCCGAGATATGTACGTTCGTTTGTTTACTTATTCGGTGAAAATAATTGACTGGTTTCCGAAATTAGCTTCTGATTTGAACCCATGGCGTGAATCTGGCGTCCTTGTCTCATTCTATTTGTCTGCTTGCCAGTCAGTCAGTCAGTCAGTCAGTCTGTCTGTCTGTCTATCTGATTGCGTCTCAAGTGATAAACTATCGACCACCGGTTAAAACGGAGAAATCGAAAATACTCCAATGCGTTAAACATTGCACCACCCCAAATGACTTTTTGATCAGGTACTTTATTCACGAAATGGTGAGACAGTTAACGTTAGTCTCATTCGAGCTATTTGAACGACCACGAGGAATGACTGATAAGGAGTTCTCTGTCGCAGCTCATAGCGGTTGACAAATGAAACCGGAAGGTTTGTCCACAAACCGCTCCCCGTCATTCACTTTTTCGGGAGAGAATAGATTACTGACAAGTGGTGGGGACGAATAGTTTGGCAAGATAATTGACCCCAGTCAATCTCGTACCCCGCCCACACCTGTCTTCTTCGAGTGTTGCTCTTCGTAAAACCTGCAAATAATCAATCTAGAAAGAGAGAGGGAAGGAATATAGATTCTGTGTGTCAGCCGTGAGGAGGAATACTGTCTGATCAAACCGATGAAAAGAGTGGCAGGTGAAGATAAACATGTTAGGTTCCGCAGACTATAGTGAATGTTGTATCCGTATAAACGACAACATTAGTCATTCAGTCTTTTGTCGATATTCGATACACTTATTCCGCTTCCGGGATAGCCGAACAATCACTAGCTCGGGATGGAATCTCTCGAGAAGTTCGTCCCAGTGAAAAACTGCGCAACCCGAGCAGCTCTGGTCGAATAGAACGACGAAGTGGAATTTCGCTTTGATGAAGTGCAGTTAGCTCTCTGATAGCAGAAGACAAAAGATTTCAAGAGTATAGGGCACACAATGCCTGGGTAACTGAATGGGTGACGGGGATGGAAGCAGGTATTTGACGGTTTGACGTGAACTAGCTCGGACAACGGAAGGAAAACTGACCAGTCGGAAAAGATTATTGTCCTGCGTGCTCAAAACCCAATAACTCAGGGGAGTACCACGCACCTTCGCATAATGCTAATGCCGATTTTCAAGATAATGCCAACGATCGTCATTTCAATTGACTTCAAATTCGGTCTTTTGATCACGTATCACACAAAGGACGGCACATGAGATGCGCAGGAATAGCCTCGTCATATAAGAGATAATCAACTATTTTAGTGACCTATATTTTTCGTAAGCCGCAAACCAGCAGCCTGCATTAGACAGTAATTAACCGATCTGACGACCTATGTCTTTTTGCAAAAACAAAACAATAGAGAATGACAATGGGATATAAAAAGATATCTTCCACATAACTGTTAGTGATTGGTAGCCACGTGTTAGCTGAAACCAGCTAATACAACTGGCTGCGTGGTTCTAAGCCGGCCAATGACACCAGGTCGGCTCTGAACGGAAGACAAACTCTACAGTCTTCCGGTTAATTATTATGCTGAATCTATTGAGACCACGAGTGATTCCCTCAGCAGTGAGTCAAGATTGGTAAGTTTTTCATCTTGAAGGCCTCTACCTATATATATATATATATATATATATATATATATATATATATATATATATATATATATATATATCGCGGCAACAGCTGCATTACTTTCAACACGTTGGCCTTCTGTTTGTATTCGCTTACCTTAAGATTCACGAGAGGTCAGCAAATCTCCTCTGCATAATTTCCGAAATGAACCAAGTGATAAAATTGATCTTGCCTAATTCAAGTAATCTAGTTTGTATTTTATAATGCCTAATTAATAGTGGTTGTTAGGGTCATTTTTGAGCCACAGATCCACCGTCTCTCGATTGATCATCCGATACTGGACCTATCAAAACACCTATCCCTCAGTTTCAACAATGATCGCCAGTGTTCACTGCCGTCGTCCGTAACGTTTTGAACTAGAAACTCGTATTTAAGTTTGATATAATGAAAAATTGTCATTTAGGTAGTTTAGCTACTGACTGGAGGCCATTTAGAAACATAGTGTCATATCTGCTCCGTTTTTTGAAGACCCTTTTACACTACATTTCTAAGGTGGCTAAATAAAAAAAACTTTTTTTCTTGATTGTTTCCCTTACCTCACGTGATCTAGAATTGAGTATATAAACTCGACACGTACTGTGTCCAATACACCCTTCCTTGGCACAAAGATGCCACATTTAAATAAGAGCATAAGGCAATCATATTGCAACAATGCAGTCTTCCAGTCCCACTACTGCTATCGTTACTAATCAGTTAATTATCACTCAAATTTGTTTACTGAACCGATGTGCGTTGCATAAGATGAACGATGTGAACTTTCAAATTATTCCAAATTGGTAATGTGCTTTTCACTGAAAATGTATCAAGAATTTTGAATTAAAATGATGAAACCATGAGGAATGAGCCAAAAAAGGAATCCTTTTGACTCGCATTTCGTGTACAAAGGATACAAAAAATTGTGAAAGAGAACCCGAAGACATTCTGCCTGACTTCTATCCGATTTGTTTGCTTGACGAAATATGTTCAATCAGAATCGAAGAAATGATTGAGTCACCATCTAGAGAACAGGCCAATATATTGACCATGTATAACATTTTCCTCCAGAACGAACTATAGACTACTGATCTGTTACTTAATGGACGTTTTGTGACTGTTTCTAAAAGAATATAATCATAAGCACGAAACATGAAACACATTTTGATTGAGATCACAAGGTTTGGGGTTTTCTTGATTGATGTCTAATTTTTCGATGGTTGGGGGTGGGAGCCGGACGTTAGAAAATGCACAATGTCTGTCCTTTTATTGGTCTCCAATACATTGGGTGTCCATGTCGAAGGGAATTTGCATACATATGCGCAAAGTACAAAATTCATCCTAATTATTATCCTCTTCATACACAATCCAAACAAGAGTATTGACATATTTCGTATGGGGCGTACGATTTGGCGGTACCTTTCGGCGGTATGATTTGGTTCTCCGTTCACGACTCCTCATCACGTTGGAATCTTTTGGATCCCCACCACAAGTGTTTGCCTGGCCATCTGATCATTTCACTGCATGCGTGCAGTTCACTAAAAACTTTGAGCAGTAGTAACTCCGAGGTGCTCCAAAGCCCCGTTCTGATTCAATACTTAGTTCCCCTTGCATCTGTGATATGTCTGCCATCTCTCGTGCTTGTATTTCGAAGTACGCAGACTATGTCATTTTGTGCCAGTCCAATTGCAATTCTTCTGCCTTCAGTTTATTCAGGGAAAAACTATCAACTGGTCTGGTCCTACACTGAATCCACCTAAATGTTCGAATTACGTCTTTAATCTTTCACGTTTAAGCCTCTCGACAGGCAATGTGACTATCATCAACGATTTTCTCTCGATCGGTAACTCAGCAGAGTATCCAGGAATCCTGCGATGCTTGCACATTCAATGATGTGTTGGAAAACAGTAACGTTTGTCTTTCCACTTCCGCAATCTTAGACATTTCCAGACCCCATAACCAATCCTGGAGACATACGGCCATCAATGCATCCGACCGACCTTACTCAATTGTTCTCCCCTTATACTCCCTAGCCTTCTCAAACAAGACTTTGAAGTTCTATCGGTCTAATATTAATCAATTGTGTTTCCCTAATCCCTGTTAAGGAAATAGCCTTTAAATATGTCAGTTGATACGTTGAGCTGTGCGTAAATTTTGCCCCACACTTCTAGATTATAAGCACCCTTCGGGCACCGACTTGTCTTCCTGTTACGGCTCTTGAAAATGCGTCCAAATTCTCTATTTATCCCCTTACACCTCAACATTAATAATAATTCACCTCAGAAACACAGAGGAAGCAAAGGTGTGTGAGAAAGAAAGGAGAGAAAGAGAGAGAGAGAGAGAGAGAGAGAGAGAGAGAGAGAGAGAGAGAGAGAGTAATTACAGAGTTGTGTACTGATATCGGTCCATTAACCCATTTCTGTTTTATTCTATTTCATATTGTAACAAGGAATGCTGGGTCAAGGGAACGACGTGAAGATCAAGGCGAACGGACGAACCAAACGAGGACCACAGACAAAAGAACAGACGGCGAATTTGTCGAAGGCATCCCGAAGCGGACAAAAAGAGGTAACGGACTACCAGAGAGGAAGCACTGGGACCTCGGGCAACCAGCAGGATAGCCCAGGTGAAGGGCTGCCGATCAAGCCGTCAACTGAGACAATCGGACGGACTGGATAGAAATGACGCCTAAGAAAAGCAGGCTATCGTCCCCGGGCAACTAGCCAGAACGCAGCCGAAGTACTCAAGCAGCCGCAAGAGCAATTTTGGTGCCGCGCAGTCTGGGAAAAGCCTATATAAACGATTGCGTTTCATGACTGGACTGGTTTTGGCTGTCGGAGTACAAATATCCTACACGGCGTTGTCGTCCCTGTTACAATATGAAGTATGCAATCCGACTGAACTGGTTTTCCGAGCCAATACTTTTGACTGATTTTGTTACCACAAATGAGCTTCAAAACCCATAATGCTCGATAGACGGTTTAGTCTCACTGATAGACCGTGCGTCAGCACCAGCCCGGTACCGAGCCTACGAAATCACGAACGACAGGATAGCCCGGTCGATGGTGTAGATCGATAGATGAGAGATGGAGACTGTCAGCGTTGTTTAAGTCTCAAGTCTTGGGCGTCCACACCAGTCAGACCAATACGTTGTAAGCAAAGAGTGAACACATGGACTGAAGACCTATATTTCCTGTTTTTTCTTACAAATAAAACGAGATAGTTCATAGGCCGAACAGAGTTTTCAGTCGAGTTAGTGGGACGGTTCAAAATGAATGTTAGAAATAATTTAACATTGACGATATGTGATATTGTGAATCCCCGAGCGGGATTTGTGCTAATCCGTCACTGAAGTTTGGACGTTCACACTGCATGGTGAATCTCATACTGCGTAAAATCCAATCTGCTACTCATGTGTCTCAAATAACTTACCAGTTTACGATTCACTGTCATGAATTTTCAGAGCTGTTTTATTCACGTACAATCATGGTAAATCGCAGTTGATAAAAAAATACCTGGTAAGGTACCTCATCACCATGATGATCGGCGACAATGGTAAGTAATTAGTTTCGTATTGCAGAATGAAGACTACTGGAGCAACAGAAGGTAACTTCGAAGCTCACTGTGTGAGGGTATGTGCTGACTCATGGTCGATAGTCAGTCATGTCCCGTCGGCAATCGGCATGTCAGCGTCTGTCCGGAATCCAGGTCGGTGCTTGTGCCAGCGGATGTGCAAGCGACAAGGTCGCGGATCGACGGGACGCAAGCGGATTCCCGTCAGGTGGTAGCTGGTCCTGTAACCAATCAACCAATCAGAAGGCTGGTGCCAGTGATCGTTTCTTCCTATGTAAACGATGTGTACTGTGCTAATAGAATGAGATGATTCGTGGACGGAATGGACTTCGCAGTAGAGTTAGTCGGATGGAACAAATTATTCATCGTGTCAACCCACCAACAGTCATGCGTAAAAGAGAGACGTGACTGTGTTTTTAGTGCAGCCCGTGACAAACAATACGGATCCTACCGAGGAACAAACCAATTGGAGCAAAACGGCAGCAATCAAAAAGATGGACCAGATTCAAAACTTCAGTTCAAGACGTCAATCCGACTTATTGGATGAACACAGCATTAATGGGGAGCAAAAGAAGAAGCTCAACGACCGAAATCACGGAGAAAAAAGGAGCCAAAATCCACACCTTTCAAGAGCATTGACTTTGTTGGTGTTCAGGTTTTAAATCGGACTATTAAAACGGTTGCTTATACCTGGTCATTTTGAATCGTTTATTTTGTTCAATACAACTGTGGTTCCTATGGTTGAATTTCTCCTTGAAAATGATATCATGTGCGCAGTATTGGTGTACGCTGGATAACGGGTGTTCATCACCATTATTTTACCAGTGTCCATTGCCGTTCACATGGGATGCTTCTCACCAGTTGTTTAAAAATGCACCGCAAAATATCTCCGTGAATCAAACCGGGTATTCATCACTAACCTTTCTCTCGCTTAGCGGTGATATACTCTTTTATATCTACCTTTTGGCCATATCCCACGAGAACGTTTAGCATCACGCCTCGTGTGTTCAAATCGGACCCTCCTACGTGGCACTGTCTCCACTCCCCCCCCCCACCGTCCCGCGGAACCTAATCAGAAGCGGAGATACGGGAATGGATGTGTGATTGAAAAAATTCCGAGAAGTGGGTCCTAATGTGGAGATAAAAAAACAAGACAGACAAGGAACACGAGATGCAATGCTTATTCACTCCTCACAAACAAACCTCCTTCTGGTGGGAATGAAAACGATAACTAGACCACGGTAGACGGGTTACCATCGCAACAGCAGTTGCAGTGTTTCGGCCCCCCATCCTTGTCATCAGTATACCCTAACGGTACAACGACGTGAATACGCAAGTTGAAGCAAGACACGGTCCATTTGACATATTACTTCAGTTGCTCATCTCTGATACGTCCGTATTTGTCAATCATGTTCTGGATATGAACGTCACGAGGTTGTTTCCGTTAGAATCGCGAACACAATCATGCGCATGCAGACGCATGTATCACTCAATGTTCCAGCTCGTGATAAGCCTCTTCCGTTCCTTCCTAAAGCATGTTAACATACCCATAAACAGCCGCACACACATGCACGTGTACACACCGAAGAGGCTCACATGCACCTGCAAATGTGAGTAATTTACGGAGCTTTGTGGGGGGGGGAGGTGTTGTTGATAGCAGACATCATATGCAGCTCCAGAATGTGGTGCGCCTAAACCCAATGGTGCGCAAATGTGTTTCGTTTATCCACCGACTCACCGGCTAACTGTCTACGTGGACTTGGAAATGACATATCAGTTGTCTAACGGCCGATCACTTCCACAGGTAAACTGAAGCACTTAAGAGCAGAGCAACAAACTTCTCTACACTTGCACTGTCTAATCAATAGCGAATCGAAGTGACCCCAGAATCAGTTCTCATGCAAATATTGAACCGATGCGATCATTGTTCCACTCTTTTTTTTAAATACATGCTTGCGTATGAGTTCAGTAGAAAGGGTAAACCCCGTTACTTCAAGGGTATACCGCACTACAAGGAATAATAGGCAAGCAGACCCTGAGATCTCGCATGGAGAACCACAAAAGATCCCAATAGGTCAGGCGTGGTAGCAAATCAGGTAAAAAATGGATTTCCGCCTGCCCACAAAGAGAACGGATGTGCGGAGATTGTAATTTCTGACCTCCGAGATCGTAATCAAGTACTGTAAACCACTAAGAGTACGGTTCGTAATTGACCGAATATGTGTGGATGTAATTCCCGTCAAGGTTATACAGTTGTCATGATAACAAAATGCTCGAAGAATTAAAATAATTTCGTTTTCGGTAGGATGTGAATACACGCACGCACACACGCCTCGTGGGGTGGTTTGAGTTCCGCGTCAGACGCCCGTTTCCTTCTCACCCGTGTCGGTCAAGTGACAGAGGATACTGTCACCTTAGACGTGCGAGGTTCAAACCACACCCTCCCCGCCTCCTCTACCGCCAGACACGTCGTCGTTGGTGAATTGCAATCCATTATCACTCGGTTCGGTGACTGACCTGATATACTGGTACCTCGTGTGGTTCTATGGTCCAAATTACGAGGTCAAGATTGTCCGTCTTGGATGCTTGTTTCGGCCTGTTCCACTGTTCAAATTTGATCAGAGTATTGATTTGCAGAATTCTAACTGCGTAAACTGATCCCCTCACTTGACCAGAATAAAATACACACGCTGACTTTTGCCTTAAACTAATAATGTAAAATTTCGTAACCTCGAGTTGTTCAACGCGTACCACAAAACAGCAATTAGCTGAAAAATTCTCGGTGAGCCTTAATTGTGTTCAATGAATCTATGCCATTCTTTCATGTATGAATTTGAGTGCCCAATCAAGGATGATTTTCTCCGAGTCGGTCACATGAATGAATAGTGGGGTAGAATTTGCGACCCTTGTGTGAGGTTCAGCGCGGGACCTAATGTCGTACTGAATTTTCGATAGATAGTGAATAAACCACCGTGGTGTGACTGTAAATGTGTTCATCAGGATAGTAAATTTTCACTCACTCACTCTCTCACACACACACACACACACACACACACACACACACACACATACATACACACACACACGGACCTTTCGCATGTCTGCTCACGTCTGTTAAATCAGGTGATTTCAGATCAATAAGCTTACGAAGCGAACGGCCGTGGATGACTCAGATGATATGAGATAAAAGTCCAGCTGATCCGATGTCCGGACTGAGACAGTCCTGAATGACGTGAAAACCAATACACGCTCTAAAATAATGCACAAAGAGGTGAGTTAAATATGAAATATGATCAATTTCATTCGCGTCTGATCAATCATGACTACGTCATCAAGTCACGTGTCTAGTCACATCTCTATTGTACTCGGTATGTTAGTATTGGACCGGGGTAGTTCGACTGAGGCTCGCTCCAGGCTTTCAAAACAGAACAAGGAATTGATAGAGCCTTATCCCAATCGTATCGGTCGTCCACCGTTGTTCATATCTGGCCGCTGTTGACGTGTTTGGTGAGATTTACAAAATCCCTCTGAAAGCGTTATTCCGCTTCACGGATTGGTTCATGTGCAACAGTTTCTCTGGCGATACTCTTTCGTTTCTAGTACCCAACCAAACTGGTTCGATTTTTTTTCGACTCGTTGAAAAATCTGCCCTATCTTAGGATATACCAAACAAAAACTAACCGGTGACAATAAAATTAAATTAATTCTGGTCCCCTGGGTTGATCGGTCCGACCGTCTGGAATTTTCCGTGGAAATGAGAACATCTGATGACCGATAAACTTCCTATTATCGGATCACAAGTACCGTTAACTATGAAATCCGAGAAAATATAAAATTGTGATGAAATAGAGCGAAAAAATACTCTTGCGTAGTTCATATTAAACGGACCACTTGGAAAAGTGTTCAGCCATAAACGTGGAACAGAAGAGGCATCAATCAACAATCCTTAGCGAAGGAAAAACACATTAGAGATTCCGTCAGGGGCATTATTTCCCAGTGGATTGCCCACAGAGATGAAATAACACATGTTCTATTGCACTGAGATGATAAAAGCCCCGAAAACATACAGGGTAGAAAAACCTCCACCCTATTAGCAACCGTAGGTCCTTGTGAGGAGTAAACGTTAGTCGACACAAGGCCCGGGAAAACGAGATTAGAACGATACAAGTGGAGGCTGGAAGCATGACTGAACTTACCAACCGTTAGTTGATAACAGTCCATCATATTTGTTGGAAGTCGCAGTGTATAAACAAGTTAATGTCAGATATGATAGGCAAGCTCTTGTGTCGTATCACGGGAGAAAAATCTCCGAAGTGAGTTTCATGCCTAATAACGTACCACTTACGGTAAAAGCTAGAAGACAGAGTAAGCTCACGTGTTCACCTTGAAGAGTGACTGTGTCCCGTGCCATATTTTAAGACAGCTTATGCATATTTGCTGTAAATCAACTATGAAAATATCTCATCGCACGCTGGTTTGGGTCACGTACACCGAAAGCAGAAGACGTTCGTTTCTACAGAATTTCTACGACAATATTTTCAAGGAAACTGATATACAAGCTGTCGGTTGGGATTTGTATGTATTTTTCTTTCAAATTAAAAATTACAAGTTCCCATTCTATTTTAGATGCTATGTAAACCATAAATAATCAGACTCGGTGGATTTATCGAACCCGTGCACGAAGAAGACCGACGAATTCACAAGACCATCAAAGTGCAGCTAAGCTGGACAGTGACATTGGCAACCGTATTTGGGTTCTTGATCACTGAAGCCCATTGGCAAAATTCTCACGGCCCCACACCCTGGGTGTGGCCTTGGAACTAAGGTAGTATAGTGCATGGGGTACTTGAGCTGGATCGGCATTCTTTACGCAGTGCCGATCTGAACGCTATCTTCTGTCGCGAACCAGCCCCCCCCCACTAGCAACGAAGAGGCAGAACGAAACTGCACGCGAAATCAGGATTCTATTAGAACTCAAAACATATAAGTAATTTACTGTACTAGCTGGACCAGTTGGACATTGTATTGGACTAGCAAGGTGCGTAGGTCAATAATCAATTTTTTCCATCTGGGGTACTGTTATGTCCGGTTAAAGTCACGCACACTACGCGGACATCCGACCAGTATTTCTCTCGTGAGTGGACATACGCCTGGTTCGCCTCGACCTTTAATCATGCTTCAGCACCAGCAGTATTGATTTATCGATTTTGCTATGCACTGATTGGCGTTCCTGTTTTGAGCGTAGCGGAACATGTGGCTTAACTCTTTTTGCTAACTTAGATGTTTGCTTGCTACGGCCAGGTTTTGTGTTTACGCTCGTACAAATTAATGCAGTGTCAACATTACGTGTACTACTGCTGATTACGAACGCAACAGATGTGCAAAGAGATTCGGCTTCCGTGTCATGTAAACGTGTGAACGAGTCCTAAGGGGCTAGGTAGACAATAATTTCGACTGCATGTCCAGTTCCCGCGAAAGACTGTGAGACATATCTGTTTTCTAATCATTGATTCTACTGTGATTCTCAAGCAACCCTAACAATATCTGTATTTGAGTTCAAATCCTTACTTTTGACATTGACTTCCATCCAAAAGTTGACAAATTCCGCCAAAATGCACTGCATATTTCTGAACTACAAACAGACGCGCATGACACACAATTTGCGAAAAAATAACCGATTACTAAAGTTTATTAAACTTTTTGGTTTTTACTTATCCGTACGGGGGACCGGAACGGAAAGAGGCTGTTCGACCAAGTATTCACTTTACTCCCAACTAGAATTACACTCTAGCCCTAGATTCATTTGCCCCCCTATGAATTGGCCTGTTTCGACTCGGTGCACCAGCCTCATGTTATGGGTCTTACCTGACTGAAGGAGACTCCAATATCACACGCACACACACACCCTCCCCTAGGGGAGGGCACAAAGTCATGTAGACTATTCGGTTGGTTAAACTCAGATTAGTATTATTGCTTCTGAAGGTACGGTGTTCTGAGCATAAGTCCAACCGATGAGAACACACAACAACAACAACAACAACAACGCGCACCAGGCCTTTTCAGAATGCATTACCTGTCACACCCGTTCCATCGAGTCCCGTTCACAGACTGGTGCTCAACGGGAATGCACCAGGGGAAAAGAACTGGGTGTTATGTCCATATGTTCCTTGAACTGAATAGTAATTACAAACACTCTTTTAGTTATGAACTTTCAACTTGTAAACTATCCGACATGCCAACAAAAAGAACCACAAATCCGATTTGTGGTTACCGGGCTCCGATTTCCTGACCCAAACATCAGATTCTTCTATTGTGCGTGCCATTTTCGCTCAGTAAGAATTCTGGCCACTGTTAGCTCTGAGCAACACCGTAACAGACGCTGTTCACAGTCTCCCAGTTCCGTCTGCTTGCGTCTCCCGAGCACTGCTGCAGACGAAACGTTTGATGCAAATCGCGGGCTTTGAGAAACGTGCAAAATTATATCACATGTGTATTGAGTAATTACCGTGCTTATTTATGGATGCAAATTTGAATATAGTGTAGCACCACAAAAAATGATGTTGCGTAACTAGTTACGAATATTTCGAGTTACAAACGATTTTTCGGTACGTAACTCGTTTGTAAGTTGACATAGGAAAAGCTCGGAACTCTTAGTAGGAACAAGTGAACAGTCGTAGAGTTTTCATGATTTTCCCATACTGATAAGCAGAACTACTGATATATATATATATATATATATATATATATATATATATATATATATATATATATATATACATCACTTCATATTGGCATGAGCTAAGTGATTGTGTTTCCTGTCTGAGATAACCTGACAGATTAAACGTATCATTCACAATTCCAAGTGCTTTGTTCAAGCCCCCTATGGGACTTAATCGATTGTGTTTCCGTGAAATTAAAAAAAGATGATCGAATCAAAGGATATAAGTAGACGGTGAAAAGTAACCTTTTACTTTACTCTTGATACGTCATGCTGTGTGCACGAATACCAACCAAATATGGTGCAGAGTAGATCCGTTTATTCCGTACTTGAGGTTACAAGCGATGGAACAAGTGCAACGTCTATCAGGAGCTCAATCATTACATGCAGTCACGAGGAGGCCGCTCAGCGGACAGTGAATCAACAAACGAGTATGACTGAGTGCAGAAGTTGCATTGGTGACAACAAACGATTTGTGGTTTGTGCGCGTTCATGGTGGTGCTTACTGACGTGCATGCGGGTGTTATGGCAGACCGTATCGACTAACGGATCAATAAGCCTAAACCCCGGGACGGAACACAGTCAGAGGCTCGACCAGTGGTGATGTCACAGAACACATCACAGTTGCAGTATTTCTGAGTGGAGTAGCGTCAAAGAAATCCTGTCAAAACGACCAATCACTACGGGATTCGAACCAGGTACCACCAAGTCTAAAGTTCACTTTTAAGGTCTTCCGGTCAATCATTTAAGCAAACTACCAAATTATCCCGACTAATCTTGAGACTATAGAGCTGTGTTAAGCAGATGATCTGCTGCGAAGCATTTGCGGAATATTGGAAATAGCTACCGTTTTTGTGATCCGATAAAAATTTGCCGGAATTTTGAAAATTAGTAGATATTGAATTTCAACGAGCAATACTGAAATTTGAAAATCTCGACTTCGATTTAAAATTGTTTTTCATAACTGTATTTTCCACAAATGATTACATCATTCTAGGCCTTTGTTTATTTTAAAATATTTTGATAAATTGAACTCTTTGGATTTGAGCTTCCAAGGAGCAAAGGAAAACCTTATTACCATCACTGGAGAATTCAAGGCAGTCGATGACAAGCTGCAGTTGTGAATTACTAAGTCCGAAAATTTCCGTTTTGATTTCTTACCAGGAGTCATCTCATCTCCTGACAAAATCAAAATTTCACGAGGGATTCAAAAGACGCTTCAGAATCTTGGACTGGCATCTTCAAAGCACTTTCCGTCACTGAAGGTGGAACAAAATGGATGGGTAATTATTGCTTTCGTGGATTTTTACAACGGTTCCATGACAAAGGCAGAACAAGAAAGCCTTATTGACTTGAAGAACGATTTGATTTACAAGACTTCACTTACCGAGCAAGAATTGTCGTTTTTTCGATCTCACTTCGAAGCCAACATCGAGAATTAAGTGAAAAAACAATCGAGTCCTAGTTGCTCTTCGGATCTTCATAGCTCGTCGAATTTGAACTTTCAGCTCTGACGGAAATCAGGTGCAAGAACCTCAAACGACTACTGATGCTGGATGCGGAAATGCGCGTCTGCTTGTCAATAAAGGCACAAACATGTTCCCAAAAACATGCTCACAAATCTCATTGAAATAGATTGTCTAGCTTTCTTTGAATAAAAAAATATCCCTCGGATTAATTATTCAAATGAATTTTCGAAATTGCCAAAATATTTAATCTTGTACGCCTTGGGGAAGGGTGTGCTGCGAGGTTTTTTTCTATTTAGTGTGACATCAAGCAAACAAATTTGCGTAACACTGCTATAGAGGTGTTATTACAAACTCTGTACAAGGTGTTACCTAGAATAATTGGTACTACTATCTACGTAAAATTAGTATGGTAAGTTTCTGGAAAAATCCAGGCCTGCGTGAACCAGCACGACAATCAGTTCTGGCATAATTCCCAACCAGTATTGTTTTGTTTAGCTGAACTTCTTACAGATAGACGTTCTCCGTGTACATTGTTTTCCGAGGCAAATAGTGGTTGGCTTTCGGTGGGTGAGTCGAAGTCATCAGTCCACGGCAAAAATGCATGAGAACCTTGATCAGCGAACTTTGCCCAATAGGCTTCCGGGTTGGGGTTCCGGAGATCCATCAGCCAAAGGGTTGGATATACTCTGTGACACAACTGCCTACCTCGGTCTGCAGCGTGAATGCATTCGAACTCTCCTCTCATCTACAAGATAGGTAAAATCTGAATACTGCTTGAGAATTGCTATCGTGACTTTGAGAGGAAGATAGAAGCAAACAAGATTGTTTATATTCGTGTTTGGCCAGACTTTTTCGGGGACAGAGGGACGCTTTTCAATGAAAAAAAAATCTTACGCTTATCGCCTCTACGAGTTGAGGGAATGGAAAAGAACGATTGCATATCAAAATTGCTAAGAAATTTAGCTGATACCAGCTCCTGGTCTGTGAGAAATCAGGCCTGATAAGGAACACTGGAATTTCCGCTGACGGTAACGCGAGGAGTCCGGATAGAAGAGAGCAAAGTGTAGAAGAGAGAGAGAGTTGCATTTGGATGGATCACTGTATGAAGTGTAAGTGCAGTCAGAAAGGATTTTGTGAACGAACTTTTCACTTGCTTTAGGTGTAATTCCCATAACTTAGTAGATAATTATTGAAATTGTGAGAGAAATATCAGAGTGATAATAGACACATTTCTTCGGAGAATTTCGAAGTCTTTCTTCAATAGACCGGAAAAGTAACTGGGGAACAGCAAAGAAGAATACGAAAAACACATGAATAAATGAAAAGGGAGAGAGTGCTCTGTTTAACATTGAAATGGCTAAGCTTTTATGTTCGGTGAGAGAGTCTGCCACGTATCTTGACACGGTTTCAAATATGAGATGGCTACTTGAAATTTGCATCCATGGTGATTTCTGAATATTTAGGAAAACCTACCCTATCTAGTGGTTTCGTGAAAATGATAGACTGCTCACTGTGAAGGAGTAGCATTCGCAATGCTCTGAAAACGCACCCACCCGGAACAGCGCAAATCAAAGTAGCCAGGAGACCAAGGCTGTAGAATAGCACGTTAACTGTACTGCAAAACTGGTTTGCATAAATAAGTTAAATCAAAGAAAACGACTGCCAGGTTACAAGTTGATCAATCGCAGCGAGCTTCTGGCATACCCATCTTCGGTGATCCTGACTGGTTGAAGCTCCTCAACGTATGTAGCCACGAAGCTGTACCTGGCCGTATCACGTGTGATGCCCCCTGAATCACTACAGAAGACGCAGGCCAACTCCTCTTCGACAAGCAGACAATTTCTCGTTAGCAGTGAACCCGATAGAGCCTATCCAAAATCCGGGCCACAGTCTGAGTGGACGGAATCACGAACGGTGCTAAAACGGATCGATGAGACTAGAAGGGATTCCATCAAGCTGTGACTGGCCGTATCATCAATCTGCCATCAGAAGAGAGGCTGCCCGATGCTATTTTGAATCAGTTAGTTTGTGGTGGGACGATGGGTGACAACGAATCTCGAGTCGAATATAGAATGTCTGTCGTCTGTCGGTAAAATATAATGATTCGTAACCAGAAGAGTCATCTTACTAGAGGTAGTGGGGCAATTTAGGACAACCACAAGGATAGGTCGATCAAAAAAGGTAAATATACTTACAAGTTATTTGGATGAATTTGAAGAAGCTGTCATTTTCAGGCTAGTATGGTTAGATGTATACAACAAAAGTGCATAATTGGGAATTTCATCACCACTTTTGAAAATTCGTTTTGCTTGTAGTTCAGGTTAATGTTGTTCAACGGCTTCTGGTAGCTGAGCTTGGCTTTTGGGTCGCAAACGTTTCATTGCCAGTCGAAGTGACATCGTCAGTGCGCACTGACGATGTCATCTTGACTGGTGATATAAAGTTCGGGACCTAAACGCCAAGCTCACTGATCAGAAGCCGTTGGATTTTATCACCAGTATAAGTGGTGTTAGTTATGTGTAGAGATTTTGAGCAACCAGCAGTCTGGAAATTGTGATGATATTGTGTCGTTATTTGAATGAAGGCGAAGCAATGATTGTGAAGTGAGGATCAAACCAGTTATTTCATTCAGATTTGACAACGCCCAGTAGCATCGCGGTGTCACGTGAGAATTGACATCTTGGTTGCGGGCTATCATCGGAGCTCGGCCCAAGGTAAGTAGGGATTCGAAAAATCGTTTTTGTGAACAAAATGATAGATTTTGAAGCTTAATTGCCATAGCTTCAGCCGTCTAATCGCTTTCCATATTTAGACAAACTTCGTAAATCATCTCAGACGCGTCTTCCTCGTTCCCGGTGTTTCCCGTATCGGCGAGCTGGGCATCAGTGGTACTGGAGATGATCTTGTTTCCGCTGCCTAACCAGGTTGGTTTCCGCTCCTTGAGCTGTTGAGAAATTGTCCCTGTCTTTTGACTTATAGAATCTGTCAAGCATAAGCAAACAGCGGAGTATGTAATCGAGAATGAAGTCAGGACATGTATTTTATCTGAGCAGTTCGAAGAGATTACTGACTTGCTGGTCAAGTTCCCACCTAGTGAAATGGAGTTATTCAGCGGCCGTTACACATGATACGGCCAGGCACAGCTTTTTGACCGCGTACGATGTGTTCCAATCAGTGAGGATCACCGGGGACAGTTACAGAAAAAGCTCGCTGTAATTGGTCAACTAGTAATTTACCAGTTATTTTGATTTAAATTATTTGTGCTCACCAGTTCCGCAATACAATTAACGTGCTATTCCGCAGCCTTACCTTTCTTGCTACTTTGATTTGCTTAGTTCAGTATGAGAACGATTTCAGTACGTTCTATCACTTCGGTTATTGTGAATATCACATGACGTCACAGGAAATGTACGGACAACAACTGTCCCAGGCATGTGGTCACAAACTTACATACAGCATCCTCCATGAAAGGCGATTGCGTGGACAGCTTTAGTAACCACATACCAGCATCGATTGGATTTACTATACTGCATAACCAGTGCAGCGCACGATATTACTATCCGCTTATCTGGTCATACATTTCAGTGCTGATCTTCTGGATTGGAATTTGATGCGAGCAAGCTGTTCGGGGCGGTGACAACTCCACCAGTGTCATTAAATCTAACAAGGCCATAAACTATATTCGCTTGCTATGACGCGTATTTGTCAGCTTCCAAGATCATTCAAGCTTGGGAATAAGACTTTACCTAGTGAGGGGACGATTTAATCCATTTGGGCCTAAAGCCCACAGCGGCTCCGTGCCGGTATTTTATGCTTCATTATGGTTCATTTTTCAACCCAGTCAAAGAGGCATTTCATCACCAAAATAAAGAATAGGAAAATCTCAGAGGCGAACAAACGTACCAGAAGGTTATTATGTGGAAATGCGTTTATTTGTCTGCCATAATATCATTCATGTTATCCCAAAACAGACAGAAGGTTAGATCAGTTCAAAGTCAAAGACCTTTCAAGTTTGCGACTTCTCTACTTTATTTAAATAAATACTATAATTTGTATCATCGCTCTGTTTTCATACATCATACATGCATGGATCTAAAACAGTGTTGCTAGAGTCGTAAAGCGAGACACAGGACTGTTGAACTGTGACTCAATGACTCTTAAATTACGGCACAAGATTCGAAAACTACGGTGTTAGGACGTCTTCGGTCATGGAAAATACTGTTGTCAGGACTAATCCGTATTGTGACGCCAAATCGGTGAGAAGAAAGAAAACACGCATGTGCGGACGAACTTGTGCTCTGAATCAGCTTACGTCAATTACAAGCACAAGAATGATTCAACCGAAAGAAAACCGTCAATCAGTATCAGTCTTACATGAAACAAACCACATACAACGGGTGGAGTAGGCCGTGCCAAGAATGGGACAGACAGGTATCGGATGCGCTAGTGTTTGGTACTCCGGGTTAACAGGTACTCCCGAAAGATACCTAGGGAAAGTGCAACAAGACTAAAGTTCTAGCGGTTGCCATAAGACGGAGAAAGGTCAGTAGAAAAGGTGGATGACAACGTGTAGTGCAACAGTACAGTTTGTCGATCACGTCTAATGGCTATAGCGACACGGGATACAAGGCTATCCCAGGGTGCTAGAATTCAACCGTCCGCAAGCAGAGTAGTCAAAACTGTGTTTATGTGAAGATTGTATCTAATCAGTCAATTGTACATAATGAAATAGCTCGCGTCCGGACTACGCGCACAGGAGCAACGACAAGACCAGATAAGAACAGCAATAATGTATTACGTCCCGTTTGGTAGGTACTAACTCGCTTATATACAAGATGAGGTACGCTCTTATTGACAGACAAAGTGCTGACCAATCGCAAAGCTGTTTGGCTGTATCCACACGATCTAATAGTCACAGTCCGGCTTCACCTGATTGGCTGGATACTGGTAAAGGAGCTGCATCGCGCTGTACCGCGTGCGAAGACATTCGAATCACTACAGTTTATCAAATTTTGGAAACCATTTATCGTTACAGCAAGCGAGCAAACAACAGATAGCTCTGTGGTATGGAACAACATACGAACTGCCTAGAGCAAAGTACAAATTAGTTGTGTTCATGTAGGATAGTTCTTATTAGTGAATTTACACGTAGCAACTCAGTCGTCTCCAGGTCACTTCAAGTGTAAGGGGGGGGGGTGTGGCGGGAAAGGATGAATCGCGAACGGATGTTCAAGGCACATGGATAGGCCTCGCAACATCATGCGACTGAGAGAACCGAACTCAACAATCCCCTAGTTTGTGAACGGGATTCTTTTGGGTAAAGGAGGGCGTTCGGACAGCCGTTTGGAAAAAAAGGAAGTACTGGCATTTTCAGTGGAAAACAAAAAACAGTGTCAACATTCATTTGTTCGGGAAAAGCAATCTGCTTATTGGTACAGCATGCTACGCGGATATCTTAGTCGTTGCTGATCCATCCGTGGTTTTTAAAGCCTTTAGCGCCTGTCAGATCGCTTGACTTAGAATACGCTAAACAAAAGGCTCCTTCTGACCGATCAGGAGGAACCACCGATGCGGTTAAACAACAACAACAACAACAACAACAACAACAACAACAACAACAACAACAACAACAACAACAACAACAACAACAACAACGTATCCCACACAGAAACCGATGACCTTACAAGAAGAGGACGGTCCATGGGTTTGAGATAAACGAATGATCGGTAGATGACCGCTGAGACGGGTTCGAAAAGAAGTGTCAACCAAGCAGCAGTGCAGCACTCACATTCCCGGAAGGATTTCGCAACATTTCAAATAGCTGTTTCTTAGGGAAAAATACACTAAGCAGTGATCATTAATATCAGAAATGTGAGGAACATCAAAAGAAAAATGTAATCAAATTTTTAAGGCAAAAACAATTTTTAAAACAATTCATTCTGTTGGCAAAATGTAGATAAGATTTGCCGCAGCTAATCGTAGTAGTTTTGTTTTGATTAGCTTCGATGGCTTCAAATAGTGTTTCAAGTAATTTCATATTGCCTCGTCAGAAAAAGACGGAGTTTTGAAGTCGAAATTGACCAAAATACTTTTGTTCTAAAATCGCATGTAATAATGTTCAACATGACCGCAGTCATTCAACGGGAACGCCAGAACAGCTGGACAATTCAGTGTAGGACTTCAAGAGTAGGTCATCCCCGCCACCGCCGGAGGAAAACGGAACTGTTCTCACTGAGCCCTTCAAATTCCAGCAATACAAACTCTTTATTCGGCATGCTGATACACAATTTCTAAGTGTTCATTCAGTTGAGCACTGGCTACCAGTGCTGCACAACCGAAGGACAAAGAATGAAGCATTACACTACTTTTTCCTCCTCTTGGAAGAGAGCTATCCTCGACAAGGCTGGACACATGGGCTGACTTGAGTCCGCTAGAGTGCACCAGTACCGCCCATTTTGATGTGTTCAGAAGTAAACACGTTGGAAGTAGAATGACTCTTGTATTGAAAGTAGTATACTCCTACCGTAGGGGCGCAAGAAAACTCAAAAGTTCGTGCTACTAAGTCAACGGGTAAGTACAGAATCAATATAATGGACGTGTTCGAATAGGGATTTGATTGGTCGGTTTGCAATGTGGTCTTCAGCCTCTCATGGTGATGATGCGTTTGTACTCGTGACGATGAGGCGAGCACGTGCGTCGACCGCGTACGCATGAATAACACTTAAAGTAGACTTAACATCACCTTCCACTTCTCGACGAAGTAACAACATGACGTACAATAGCCCAACGTGTTAGATTTCGTCCACTGTGTCCCGTTCCTGGCGAAGAATCTGCACCTGACGGAGGAGTACTGTACAGTATTGGTCCGTGTACTATGTTGTTGGACAGAAAAGTATACAATCTTGAACTGCTCTCTTATGAGCCATTTTTCACTTACGTACGTTTCAGAACCGTACGCACGAATAACGCGTAAAGAAGACAAACTACAATTTGGGCAACTGGTCAATGTGAGACGACATGTAACTTCGGAAATGTTCAGGTCGGTCGTGTACGGTCCCTTCCATGTACGGTGAAAATTCGAGGGCATAACTTCGGTGGGCGGAGAATTCAGCAATCAAATTCAACCAACGGGATTGAAGCTACAATCCGTTACAGACACGAATGCAATACTTACAGGTGTGAGCTTATTTCAAGCTCTTTTTGTAGTGTATGAAGTTGGAATAGGATGAACTTGGATGGAGAAAGACGTTTTATGAATATGGAAGATCAGACCTTGTTCGAAAAAGTAATACCACGGATCGGGAAATGTAAGGGGAAAAGCTCACAACCAAGAAGAACTATTTGACAGGAAGCCTATTTTTCTGAAATCCAGACCTTGAGTAGGGCATTCCGCGACATGATAAAAGAAAAATATTTACGCATACTTACGTACGGTAATGCTTTGGTCTGGCTAAGACCAATCTTCTATTTAGCATTTCACACAAATTTAGACTGTGGATACATAAAAACGTCAATGGCCACTGAAAACATAGAAATTCTCTTTGGAACAGCAGCAAGGAGGCTACGGAGCTCAAAATGTCCGCCGACCAACAGCCACAAGCAGAAGAATGAGAAGACTGACTGATTCCAGAGACAGACTGACTGACAGACAGACAGAGCGAGCGAGCGAGCGAGCGAGCGAGAGAGAGAGAGAGAGAGAGAGAGAGAGAGAGAGAGAGAGAGAGAGAGAGAGAGAAAGAGAGAGAGAGAGAGAGAGAGAGAGAGAGAGAGAGAGAGAGAGAGAGAGAGACTGTTTCAGATAAAGCAGATCCCACCAAGGGTAAAGCTGATTACGACGAAATCTCAGACAGACGAGAAGGTGATTCCGCTTTGGAACTCTAGGTCAAGACGTTAATCTAAGCGGTTGATCTAATACAGCAAGAATGGTGCACAAAAGAGCAATGTTGAACTCCCGAAGGCATGTGGCCAAAAAGGAGACGAAAAGCCTACGCAACTAGACAGCCAGTCTTAACAGAGTACAGGTCATTGCCATTTCAAATTGTCTGGTTTATTTAATAAACCTGTGTCTTTCACAGTTGGTCGTCTAGCAAAATAAGTACGAGTGAACTTTTGATTCAAATCAGATCAGTTTTTGAAGTCTATCGCACTCGCCGTGAATTCAGGCTCATTTTTCCATCGGAAATGGGTCCCTAAACGGTTAGAATAGATTTCAAAGGTTTCTCTCTATTTTCTGTGTTTTCATGGCGCTCATTTTCATCGCGGTTTTCGAGGTGTATTCACAGTATGAAAGTTGTCAGACCGTGCGAACGTGATATCACGATATGCGTGACACCAGACTCAATCCACCTACCACAGGTTCCATTTCTGTATTTTTGCTGAGCCAACTATCACGCACGGTCATTTCCCCGTTTACCACCCCATCCGCATCTCGAGCAACCGTCAATCTGTTCGAACAAAATGGAAACTTGGACCACACAAGGCAGTTGCTCTTGTGACAATCTCGCAAAATATGTGGTGCCCCGTGGTAAGAAGCAAGTAGTAGGTGCACAGAATTCAGGTGGATTGTGATTCACATTATAGTAACTGGATTAGCGTCCGCAATGATCAATCGCATATTGGTCGAGGATGGACGGTGAATACCCTCACCCACCCACCCACACACACGCACAGACCAGTGTCGTCGACTAACAACAACAATACAACAATCGGTCTCTGGTCTGTCTATTTTCACTCCTCGCTGATGCTGCCGATAAGAATGGAGCCTGCCAGACCGGCGTAAGTCAGGCACGGGCAGTTGATGAAAGTGAGCTGAGAGTGACCGGTTTCCGAACTGGTGTCCGCCCACAAATCTTTCTGATTATCCACCCCCCCCCCCGAAGACTGGTCACAGCAAGTTGAAATATGAAAGTCCCTACCATTGGCATCATCTGCAGTCACCGCCAGTTTCAAGGCAGTTTTAGTCGTGAGTCACAGTGGAATGTTCAATTATAAATAAACTCATAGTCTCTCTACTGGAGACGCGCTATACATAAAGACATTCTGGTAACAATTCTATCAGAACCAGGCGATCGGACCACCAAGCGATTGAAGTTTTATAATACCTTATGTCCGTGATTAAAATGATCTTTTCTCGACCAGAGGCGGACAGAGAGAGAGAGAGAGAGAGAGAGAGAGAGAGAGAGAGAGAGAGAGAGAGAGAGAGAGAGAGAGAGAGAGAGAGAGAGAGAGAGAGAGAGAGAGAGAGAGAGAGAGAGAGAGAGAGGACCCAATGACGCCAATCGCGTGATCGCGTGATCGCGTGCTAAGTGGCGTTTTAAAAAGTCGGGGAGATAGCTCCATGTGGCACCTGTGTGTGTATGTGTGTACGTGTGCACGCGTGTGTGTGTGTGTGGGGGGGGGGGGATTGTGTACTTCAAAACCGGTTGACCAAGTGTGGTAAGTAAGCCGCTTAGACTCAATAGGGGAGTGTAGCTAACGGCTGAGAGCAACCCGGGATGATCAACAATTTAACGTGGCGAACACACAGTCCTTCACTGACGGGTTTGAGTCCTCCAGTTGGAACTCGGAGCACTGGCCCCACTGCACCTGATGGTGGTTGGCAATAAGACCGCTAAAGTAGATGGATACAAGTGCGACCACAGTCTTCGATGGTTATCAGTTGAGTGAACTTACTGCAGAACGAATCACTTCAGAAACAACTTTAATCTTTTGTTACAAAAACGGAAGAAAGTACGACGTATAGGAATGATTAGAAAGCAGATTAAACAAGCTTATTCGCCACTTTGTATTTTGGTAATAATGATTACTTTAAATTACTTTTTTGTAATTTGTGTTCTGATAGCATTCCCACTTGAGTAGCGCGTGCATGTATCATGGACCTCGAGTATTCGTGACCAAATTTCTCCACTTCTGTTGTACTGACACAGTTCACTTTTACGTTTTGTGATGTATACTGCATGAAAATTCTACGTTTAACTTGCTAACTCTGGTGTCTTACGACTGGACATTTTTCAATGTAAAAAGAGTTTGCTGAACGTCTCATCCCTGCATAAATACGTCCAGCCGGAGGCTCGAACTCTCAAATCCCTTCCCCAACTCCACAGCACTACACCCTTAGATCACTCAAAAAGCCGAAGTGGCTTCTACGTTTGTTGCCGGGTCTATGCGTCTACGTTGACACTTGTCACTTCTGTCGCTTTACAAAGGCTACTATTTGTACTTGGACATGGGTAACTCCTGTGTATATTCTAACTATGGATAGTTTTCTTATTCGGTGAACAAAGCTATCATTTCACGATGCCCAGAGAGCTTTTGGATTTACCATCTGTAGCGTGACGGTGCTGCGTCACAGTTCCATTTGACTCTTTGCCGTCTCGATTTACCGCATAACTTTCTGTACTATTGTTCTTGGTTGCTCACCTTGCTGTAAGTCATTTACCTTTATATATTTATATATACTGTATTGCATAGAACCACGAAATTACGATAAACACGGTTATTCAATTGGAATTTGTTCTGTTGTCATTAGCCCTGTTCAGCCCATATTGTGCTTAAAGCTAGTGAGACTAAGTTTCTGCTATGCTGACAGTCTAATTATTCGGGATAGTAGCTACAATTACCATTCAACTGTTCGGTACTCTTTACTCCGTTCTAATGTTTCTACGATGTATGGAACGTAAGGGTTCCGTAATTCTGTGCAGTCATGACACACATAGATTTAAGTTTAATTGTCAGCACACACACACACGTACACGGTTCATTCCTCACAGTGGCATGCTTCAATTATTACCCAGCAGCCAGTAACTTCGACAACATGCTATTGATCGGGAGGTGTTACTTTCTAGTTGTATGAGAAGTTCACCAAGCATTGTTCTGTCAGGTAGACTTTACTTTGTGTGACATGCATGGTTAATCAATACACGGTCACACAAGTATGAACCAAAGGATCGATAAGCTTTAACTACTGAATTAATCGTTGTGATATTAGTGACAGGCACGTCTATAAACGTCCAGAATCAAGGGTAAGTTTAAATTCAACAAAGCAGATCGACGATTGGGCAGGCAAACAGTAGGCCATCACTCGTCTAGAATTGTGGACAATATTGGAGCCACCAAAATGGAACAATTGACCAACCAGTGCCCAACGGATGTCTGAACTGACCGGAGCCGAATTAGCCAATCAGGCTGCAATCAGACCAACCAGCCAGAAGTGCCACCAGTCAATAACAATTGAGCCAATAAGTTTGCATGCATGGATTTTGTTATGGTCACCGTGTCTTATATAAATGATCCATTTTATACGAATAAACCAGGATGATTCGAAGGCAGAAAAGTCTTCTTGGTACAACTAGTAGGACGGATCAAAGCAATCTCTGACCGAGGTAATTTTAGGGAAAAGCCTCATGTCACCATATTGCTCGATCTATGTCCTCCGGACGATTTTGCAGCTTTTTACATGAACACTGTAGAGAAAAAAGACGTTTTAATGGGTTGCATAAAACAAGACGGTACCTGAAAATGAAAGGAATAGAAGTGAATGGAGTAATCACACCACGGGGAGGGAGGCAAGTTAGTGAACAGTTCCTTGTGTTGACTGAGTGAAGATTTCCATCGAAAAATTGCGAACTTTTCGATACACCTCAATAATCTTGCATTCTGTAGTGCGCAGATTGCTCAAGACTTAACGTATCGGTCAACTGGAGGTCAGATCGATAGCAGATATCACGCTAGACTTGATGATTGGGTTTTGTGGCTTAGAAACCTTTCTTCATTGTTTTTAATTTGCAATTTTGTTCATGATCGGTGAAAACATTCCCAGTCCGTGATCTTACTCGAAATTATACAAAAAAGTGACATATATCTGGGCAGCAGGTCAGTTCAGTTTTGTAAGGATGTGAGTGTTTCTACTAATGACCTCCAGGAGCAAGCGAATCGAAACCGTCCTTCAATTTAAAAATACGCGCTTCTAACTTGGTGTCTTTTACCAATAGATCTTGAAAAACAAATTGTGCTCTCCAATCAATGTACAACCTTCAGCACTACAGTTTTATAGTAGCAAGACTGTATCTGTTCATTTATTTTGATAATATAATAAACCGTGTAAGGGATTGTGTTTATAATCTCATGGTGGCTTTTGGGCCCAAAGCACCGGTTAACATTTTCGAGGAAAACTACTTTCGCTGTACGGACACCCAAGAAATATCAAAAACCTCAGAAACCTTCACCGGCTTCCTCGGAAGACATTTGGCTTCTTCAATGCTTCAAACTTGTCATCTCAAACATCTTTCGCTTGTCATCCCATGATTTATTGTTAAGCATAGCCAGAAGAACCAAATGTATGAACTTAAAGAACAGCAGTATCAAAGTGAACTAGCGGATAAAAATCTAGTTGCTTCGTCATTGTTCAAACCCATCATATATTGTCAACGTGAATCAAGCTATTCCGGGCCTACCAGGATGGCCTAGTGGACAGTGTGAGTAGCTCACAGTCATGTTCCCCGCGTTCGAGTCTCAGTTGACACTCAGTGAACGTGGACAACAGCCAGTGATTCCTGCCAGGCAGAATTAACTTCTGAACAGCCTTTCCACGGTCTCCAGTTGTTACGTGAGCCTTCGTACAACGCGGTAAATCATTAGGTAACAAGTCTAATCTTTTACCACTAAAACCGATCAGACTGAGATGTTGCAAATTATGAAAACCAGTAGCCGGAGTTGGAAGTACGAGTGAGGTATCCGTGCTGCTTTTTCCTTGCCTGTGTGTGTGTGTTTATGGATCACCATTTCACTCAGAGATTAAGTATATTCTCCGCTTACATCATGCTTTATTTCCATATCTGTAATCTTTTACTCGAAAATTGTTTTTTCACAAGGATCTTCACATGAGATTTGTCATCTCCGATACTTTGTCCAGAAAGGAAACGAATTATTTTTTACTGATCTTTAGTGTGAAAGCTTTCGGATATTTGTGACGCATATCTGTTTTACGCTCGTCTTAACGACTACCAGAGTCTGTCCCGATAAAAGTTGTACGCCCGTTAGTTTAAAAAGGAAACAGTGCAACTTGTGTCTCCCGTCGTCCACGTGTAACCGTCATTGTCACTTGCGAGTAGATCACTTGTCTTTTGCATACCGTTTACGACCCCGATAGGAGGTTCGAACGAGCCATCCCAAAGGGAACAGTGTCCGAGAAAGTAGTGAGCTCTCCATAAAAACGACTACGAAAGACGCTCCTCATCACGACGTACCCTGTACTTGGTATCAATCACCTGAACAGGCACGTACACGTACGCAACACATACATGTACCGCCATCTCAAAGAAGACTTTTAGATGGTGACTAACGTTTCACTTTGTTTTTTCGGCCGATACTATCTAACAGCTTTGGTCGTCTTACCACAGCCCTCCCCACCACCGGCTTATCTCAACACATCCAGTCATCTAGCTCCATAACACTGACCACTCCCTCCAACATATACTTATCCTCGGGTTTGCTACAAAACAGAATGGAATTTACTAGCATTTTAATGGTGTCTGGACACGCTGTTTATTTGTCAGTTAGTGCTGTCCTTGAAATGGAGGATCGGACACCTTTGACCTCAGGTAATTACAAGTTAACACGATCAATTGCGTCGAAAATACTGTGAAGGGTACACAAAGTTGAACATGTAGTACACTTAAATAAACCGCTTTAGTTTCAAGTACCACTTAGGGTAGAGAGACCTGTCAGTTGACAGAGCTCGCTTGTCTCGATACCAACCACCCTAGGGAACAAGACTGGTCAGACTTACATCCTTTGGTCAAACCGATTCTCCCAGTGATAAGTGTTTGTGACCGGGACCCTTACGGCATGATGAATAGGGCAGCGTGTACTACACTGTGAAACAGGCGCCACTACGCCCGTTCTGTACACTTCAAAAGGGTCGGTGCAAAACCAGTGCCATCCGGATAATGTTGATCCTTGCGGAACAAAGGAACCGACCCCTCTTTCTACCTACGATGACACAGTCTATCAAGAGGGCTTTTACGATCCAGCTGAGCATAATCATCCGTTGGTAAATGCTGGCACCTTATCATCAGTCTTAGGAATTAAGTTCTTAAAGTTGACCGAAATTCCCATTGGGGTATAAAAAATACTTTTTTCGATACAGCCGATTTCAAGTTATTAGCAGTCCTATCTGACATTATTATATATCAGTACGGCTGACAGCCTAGCAACCCGAACACATTATCAATTATGAAATACAGCTTCGACATATCTTTGTTTGGCTGACTGTCCTTTGGACTCCACCTTTCAGCCAGAAAAGCCGGACTGCTTCGAACGGTACCTGGCCAGTCAGCTCCAAGCAAATGCCTCCCACCAAATCAGGTCTTTTCCGCAGGAAGGAACCGTTGTACGTGTTTCGTGTATGATATTTGTATGTATCTCACAATCACTTGGCCGTAAAACGTGGGTGTGATGACGCTTTTCTTGGCTGGGTTCAAATCTCGGGTGCGGTGGAAGATATGCACAAGTGATAAGCTCTAACAACGGCAAAACTCGACTCTAGTGCTTCTGAGTGCACGGTTGGTCAAACGACCCGACTTTTGTGCGTGAAAGTTGGGGTCCTGAGGAGCGTCAGCCGGGCAACTTCTTTCACATTTGTTTTGCTCTTATAAAACTGTGAATCAAATAATAAGGAAGCATGAAGATCGTTCTAGGTTACGATGTAGAATGAACGGGACAGTTCTTGAAAGAGAATAAATTAAATTTGGCAAAATTTCGTCATTCAGTATCAAAATCCTTCTCGCCATCGAATAGCAAAAGGTGCTGTATTACTGCCTCCTCTCTAAAATTCAACTGCAGTTCACTTTTGCCAAAGTACCCACATTATATATATATATATATATATATATATATATATATATATATATATATATATATATATATATATATATATATATATCACGCAATTACTTTACGAGCAGTGCGTGGGACTGATGACTTATTTGACCGGTACTGAATTCATCCAAGTGCAAAGTTTGTTGTCCCCGGTGATGGGACTCGAACTCACGAGTGTGCACCACGGATATTTCCGTCCCACGTGTGCTCTATCGGCTAAGCTACCAGGCCACACTAAATGGCACGGGACATCTCATGCGAGGAAGTCATACGGAAATTCGGTCGTAGGCAATCAAAATACAAATAAATTCACTGTGGCGTGTACTACATGATAATGCACTTTTGCTGGGTGTGCGGTTTGATCCACGTGCGAAATGAACAAAGCACCTTGAGATGGTCTCGTAGCAGAAGTGTTATGAATCGCACGGCAACAAAAGTGGGTGGAGTCTACTCGTGAGTTCGAATTAAGTAGGATCAATGAAGTTTGGAACATAGATCGGTTCAGCCTAATCAGTTAACCCCATTCAGTTTGAAGTCTTCAGAAAAAAAGATTGAGGAACTCATCCCAGATTATAATATTCATAACAGACGTCGTCGGATACTGCTCAAAGTGAAGCGTTCGCCCATACAAATTCGAATCGGTTATCAACAGGTCATCCGCAAAGCGGAGTCGGCCATCACGGACAGAAACATGGGGACAGCCAGAGAAGCGTTTCCGAAGTGAGTACGATTATCGTCGAAAGACGAACAGAACGGGAAACCAGGACGAATGTGCAGCCTAAGCAGTGTCATCAAATTACCGTGAGTTCAAAATCTAAGGAAGAGTATTGAAACACAAGAATGAAAAACTCAGCACAACCTCATGATTTCCAACAGACTACATGGTCGAGAATCGTTATCAACATGAAAAAAAGAAATGAATGAGGAAAAATGCAGATCAACATTGAATCTCGGTTGTACGAATTGTGATGGTGTGGGCTGGTACGTTGATTGACAACAGATGGTCTGGATCATTGGCACACAGCACACCATTACCCATCCAGAATGATGGGTAACGTCTGACTGAGTAGGCAAAACTCACAGCACGTGATCAGCTGTTCAGAAGTGTCTATCACAATTCGACGCTCTATTGTATTCTTTGTCAAAAGCAAGCCAAACCACTAGTCGTGCATCATTCAATAGAGAAATAGATTTTTCAAATTACATATATATATATATATATGTGTATATAATGGGTGTGTGTGTGTGTGTGTGTGTGTGTGTGTAAAATTGGATATAAAATTAGAAGAATCAACTC
>CANUEZ040000075.1:8737500-9222683 GCA_948099385.1 Fasciola hepatica | reverse complement strand
TTGATGTCTTTTCACACTCCTCTGTGTAGCTGATTAGTTCAGCTTTCAGTTTACCATCCTACATAACAAATCTGTCGGACAAAGAAAGTTTCCATTCCGTACCTTCTTCAGTCTAAAAAAAGTGCCGTAAGTAGGAGAATTTGACAACTGGAGAAGTGATAATTTATTCATCCATCGGGTAGCGTCCATACGAAATGCAGTGTAAACTTGTGAGGAAAAAAGCAATTTATCCTTAATGCTTATATTTTTCGCTTTTAGAACGAGTACTGTTTTGTCTAGCATATTCTTCAAGGGTTGAGAATACCACTAAATGGACAGCGTTAGACTGAAGATCTTATAGTCACTGGTTCTATTCCAAGTTGGGGCAGGTGGCTTTTGCAACACCGGCGAACCAAAAGCACATTCTGGTCCAAAGCATTTCATTCTTCTTTCTTCAAAGCAACATTAAAATCTCACCAGGTCCCTGCCTATTGCACAACAAGTGTTACTCCAACGATCGATTGCTAGGTAAACCACTCTGTGACATCACCTTGCTAGAGTTTGAACTATTGGAACAACTCGGAACAAGTTCAAAGCAGTGAACGAATAGCTCTACTTGTCTAGTGTGTTCTCATCAAGCATTTAAATGTGACCGAAGCTGAATAGAGCACCCAGAGGACAGCTCTATTCCGTGAGAGTGTGATCTGACTGGGTTTCAGTTTCTCATGAACCTTGTACTTGTTTGATTTCTCCAGTCAAATCAAGCAAATGTTGTCACAAAGTCATTAAACATTTTTATAAGAAAATACGTTTTGAATGAAATGGGAAGTCTTTAACTCGGAAATATTTTCGATAAGACTTGTTGAGGAATCTCGCAAGATAAAGTACTATAGAGTAGTTGTTAGCATTTGCACGAGTAAATAAGTGTTATGTAACCTGCTCGAGTAGAAGAGTTAGAAACGAATTTGACGAAGTCATAGTGGAGGGGACGTGTGATGTTTGCTCATATTTCTCTGGACAGTTTGTGGCAAACTTTCGAAAGTAGTGGTACCAGATACCGAGAAAGATGCGCGATCGGTACGCCACTGCACCTCGAAATATGTTTGAGTGATCTTCGGCAGTCCGAGTTACCAGGTGGTAATTAGATCCCAAAAACGGCTAAGGGAACAAGCCATAAGTTCCAACGATTATCAGAAGACGGTGAAAATTCGGTGTGGTTTGTCCATTACGTCTAAAGTTTAGGGCGAAATTGGACACACGGTTAGCCGAAGGGAGCTAAAATTCAACCACCCACAAAGGAGAGCAGTCAAAAACATGTTTTTCAATCGATGGAAACCAATTATCGTTAAGGTAAGTGGACAAACAACAGACAGCCCTGTGATGCTGAACAACATGCGAATTGCCTAAAGCTAAGTACTAATTAGTAGGTTCTAGATGGAATAACTTTTTTATTAGTGAAATCGCATGTGCAAACTCAGTCATTTCCAGGTTGCTACAGACCAATAGGTAAGTTTAAAGTCTTTAATTCTACAAAGCTGGCGAAAATAAGGCCAGATTACGCCAAATTACTTTACTAAAGTAGCACGGGCAATGTCTTTTCCGTTCTTGTGTACAGATAGAGTGAATTCTACTACTTTCGTGAACTTATCACCGTTTAGAAGAGAGAAAGTAAATTTACGCATTCGGAAAGCCTAACAGCCAAGTTGCTGTTCGAAGACTACTTAACTTTCCCCCCGAATGGTCTTGCTTCCGAATAGGAATAGCACAATCACTGGGAGAAGCTACACCCTTGTCGCCTTCGTCGTCAGCGTATTTATTCAGCCATGAATGGATGAACGTGGGCATGGTAGATAGGTACGTAGAAAAGAAAAATTGGTAATTAAATGGCACCCTGTCGAACACTCAACTCTGAAAACGCGAGGGAGGAAGAGCTGCCACTATCGTGTGTAAACTGTTGACTTTTGGTAAAATAACCAGACAATAAGGCGATGGTCGAAGTATGAACATCACACGAAGCAAGAATGTGGAGTAACTGCCCTATATCCACAGGGCTGAAAGCGTCACAGTAACCCCAAAAGAGAACACGGAAAACTTTGCTTTTTCTGCCCAGTGACGGTAGAAAGTCACGGGGCAAGTAGGCAAGCACGTCCACAGTGGAGCATGAACGATGGTAAGCAAATCGGCTGGGATCAAGTGCGTTCAGTGGTTGTGTCATTTTTTGCTCCATAATTTTCTCGAATATATTTAGATGCACAAGCTATGGGTTGGAACATGGAGGGTGTAATCGAAGCCACTCTTCAACAGTCATGGAAGTTATTCTGAAGCAGGCACTAATGGAATAACCCAAATGAAACTGAGCATAAGGTTAATGCTTATTACTTCAGTACCAAGGAAGATACACCATCCGGCCCACTGAATTTCTTCAAGTTCAGCTACATTAAGTCTTCGTAGAATTACATGCAGTCCAAAGTATGCGTGAGTCGATCCTGTGGAAAAGCGCTTTCCGTGCCTACTTCGGTAATTGGAAAATTGACTTTATCAAGATTGTGATTGAGCACTTCTACATCCACTTTTTTCATACAGCCGACAGATGAAATTCCGCACCGAGGCTTTACCTTGTTCCAGGCACAGAGTAAGCATACGTCTGTAACTTGACTACAGGAATCGACAAATTACGAAGCTCGATTCACTGGAAATGTCATCGTCCGATCACAACAAACAATGGATTCACCGAGTATTTCGAACAACGCACAAGTTCATTCAGTTCTGATTTATTTCCTATTAGGGAACGAACTTTGTGGTTGATTATTTTTGGTAAACACGCGTGTGACAAACGTTGTCCTTAAAGTTACTCTCCACCTCGCACAGTGTTTCTTTGCATTGCCAATAATTTTCAGGTAAATCCTTTTCAATTTCGTGAAAGGCAGTTTCGTAGGGAGTCCCTCTCAGGTTTTCTGTGGAGCGCTTGATAGATATCAGAATTTCAATAGAATTCCGAACAAAATTCACCACCATTACGTTATTCGCAACAAGACTACTATGAAAACTGCATCAGCCTAAATTCCACGGGAGTAGAAAATCAAAACACGGACTGAACATGAATTATGTAAGAAAACTCTGTGGACAGAATGAACCACACGACCGAATTTGAGGGCCTTGCCGGCACAGTGTTGGTGCAGAGTTGGAAACCGACCATTCACAGCAACTCAGTACGAAGTTAATAAACAGGTAATGTGATAGAATAGACGTTTCACGTTCCCTGACGATCATATTGCTCTAATTGTACTGAATACACCGATTTTTCGTGGGATTAATCCGGGACATATCTGACCGAGTCCCGTGGTAAAGCTTTGCGTAGCCACAAGCGGGCCATAGGTCATCTATTGCCCCAGAACTGAGCGGCTGACCCCCGTAAGCTATCTGTCGGGATATCTGAGCAGGCAGTGTGTGTGTCAGTCACCAGGTTGAAATTTTCCAGGTTCGATCCTTGTCACAGGAACGCGTTTACGCTATCTGCGATTAAATCTCAGTTCCTTTCCGACATTATATCATACATATGGCACTTTCACTGGTGCGTTAATTGGTTCTGTGGACAAACTTGGGATTTTGAAAATGTTAAGCGCACCAGTGGGATGAGATGGTACTCGATCGGCTGCGTCAGTCCTTCATTTTCCGGTTGGAATAATTTTTGCTCCGGCCTTACTGGTCGGTCATCATCAATGAATTTCATAAATGTGTACCTGTCTGAGAAGTGGGAGTTTTTAATTGTTTTGCGAGTTTTTCCAACCGTTTCGTGCAGTTTCATGAAAGTCCAATTTCCCACGCAACACCCAAGGGAGTCCCCCCCCCTCCATGCCTCCGCCACCACCCCACATTTCGGCTGCTTTAGCTGACCGGGTAGTTCCAAGTGAAACTGTAAGTGATTTTGTAGGTTTGCTAATTTCACACTGAACCAATCTTGGCGGTTAGCTTCAAATCAACACGACAATGTAGAATGTGAACGGACTTAAGTGTGAACTCATATTACTCGGAAAATATAAATACTGTTAACGAGAAACGAACTGCTGTGGAAGAATCTCGAGATAACATACACGGAAAGTGAGGCAATTTCAGCTCTGACAATTCGTGTTCGATGATTAAAGAAGTCTACTTTTTGCACGTTCAATCCCGCAAATTACAAACCTATCACGTGCTTTTTGGAACATTTGATTATTTAGTGAAACCCTGATTTTGGGTGAATATAAGACGCTCTGTGTCGAAATTAGTACCTAGTTCAACCCTGGTCAGCTCCGGTTTGAACAATACATCAGTTAGACTGAATCAAAATCTCGCAGCCCGGGCCAGCCACCCCGCGCCCACCTATCTCAGCATCCACGAATCTCGTGTTTTCAGTTACATAAAAATCAACGACTTTCCGCAAAGACAAAGAACTGCCTCTTTCTACTCGACCGAGATTAGGCTTTATATGAGAGGGATCAAGTGAATGGCCCACTCTGCTTTTTCTACCAACCAAATCAAACTTGAATGAATTTGATTCTGTCTTTTTTGGGGGGGAGTGGAGGAGGAGGAGTTCTCTGATAGCATCTACTTTGTTTTGAATGGATGCTGATTGCGAATCTGACGTGGGATCAAAAGTCGTGGACAGCGTTTTTGTACTAGCCTGTTCCGACTCCCATTGCCCGGAGGGATTCGCACAAGTATTCCCTCAATTGCCTCCTTTGTTTCTAAGTGCACAAACAAGACACAGTCAGTCAAACAGTTCGTGGGCAGAAGTGAATCAAGTGTTTCTCGTTGCTGGTACTGTCAGAATTTGAGAACGGAAAATATTTTCTTCGTTATTAACTATATGTTCGTAATTTTTTTCGTATAACATCAAACAACGATTGCAAATATAAAATTCACGATAAATGAACATATTGTTCACGTTAGTTCTGTAGCATCCTGAGCTGATTTGAAATTGCGTGACCTTGGGCAGCCTGATTAATTTGACTGATGCTTGACAGGTGAAATTTAATGAACGTTCGAATAGGAGTGATTTTTAGAGTCGTAAAAAACAGAATTCATCATATAGTTTTCATCACCGAGGCATAAATACTGCTCTTGCCAGAAGCAATCTCATTTGTGCATGTATCGACTATCTCTCCACTTGGCAGAAAGAATCAAAAGAAATACAGACATATTCTGAAAACACCAGTTCACAAGGTGTTTTGTGGGCAACTTCGCAACTGATGGCAGACTCACGAGAAAAAAGCTGGTGACTGTTGGGGAACACATGACCTTGAAATCAAGGTCACATGAGCGTGGTTCGTCATCCGTTCAGTTTGTTTTCACGATGATGGAGAAATGCTCACTGATGACAGGATTTTTTCACCACGCTAATAAATCAGAGTGGTAAAGTCATGATAAAGCCTTTTATGTTTTTCCTCTGAAAAACTTTATTCGGAACTTTCCCACAAGAGAATAAGCGTTTTTCAGCATTATTCACATACAGAATGATATTGCGATAGGATGTGGTGAGCAAAAAACTAACAAAATTGACTCGGATGATGATGTTTCATGGGTTTTGATGGAAAATAACGGATAGAGGACACTAAATACATCCGGAGAGAGTATTTCTGCGTACTTTCTTACACACCAGTACAAAGAAGGATGAAGAACAGTGAGATGTTTATTCTTCTGGTTGACGAAAAGCCAGTGTTGTATTCCTAATAAGGCTGGTCACTTGGTACATTTTCAAAGAAATTCAAATGTGATCGTACTCTATTTTGACTTCTGATTTACCTTCTGCTCCCTATAGGGAGACTTTGGGGCTCACAAGAACTGTGCCCATGGTAGGAAATTCGAGAAACTCATTTCCGTGACTTTTCGAGTGTGAAACTCATCATGCCGATTGATATGAGGTGGAATAAATCATGATCATCCAAGTTGGTGGAGTATTATCTATGACAATGTGAATAAAAGGATTTCACGGACTAAAACCATACGTTTTTCCAATTTGTCGTATTAAAAGTTTCTCCGGAAGGACTACTTTGTTGTCACTTAAAGCGTCATATTGTGCCTCCCATGGGAATGTTGACCTCACTATTGTCGATGGATTCATTCGTTTGTTGTATGCTTTTATAGTTGCAGAACAGTGGAAATTTCAAGGGTTCAGTTACAACATTTCGCCCCACAAAAGACCTGATTCACGGTGACAGCGACTTTCTTACATGTTGTCGAAATACTACGATGCACTTCCTTCAAACTGGCATATAATTTGTACCCGATTGTAGCGTTTTTGTCGAGGACACTAATTACAAACAGTACACTTTCAGTCGAATCTCGACAATGCCTGTAGCTTCGTTGTTTGGATGCTGTTTGGAGCGAAGATATTCGTGCACCACCAATTGAACACGGGAATGCGTTGAAGCCCAAAAGGCAAATGAATCACTCTCTGTCTCACTCTGTCACTTGCTCTATTCGTTGGATATCATTTTATCGACACCTTATTTGAAAGGGGAAACCTCTCTTTCTTATGTAGAACGTATTTGAAGATTTTGAACCAGTTATCCCATCAAGGAGATTCATCTAGCTCCAAGGATCATTTAGTTATGAATGTTTCAGAAAATCGGCAACTAAAATGAGGCATGTTATCTTCTTTCATTCAGTCCGTAAAATCTGATACTACTGATTGCACACAGTAGTTTGTTGCCGTGTTACAGTAATCATTTGGAGCATTTCGATTTGTCTGCTTATGACAAATGGTTACTTAACTTCACTGTTTGGAGTCGTCGACTTCGGTGTTTAGTTGCACCTATTACGCTCTACCGTACGGTCCTCGAGGCCATTCACGGAGTTTGTGTGGGTTTTCTGGTAGATTGGTCGCATTGGCGATCCACCAAAACGACAGTGTTATTTGAGTCATCGGTTCCATGGGATTCTCTTATAAGTCAAATGCTTTCGACCATCATTTGTTGTTATATGTTTGCGCTTCGGTGCACTGGAAGAGGTATACAGCATGGACTCAAAGGTCCGTTGCACTATTAGGAATAGCCGGCAACCTGATACTGAGACTCGCAGTGGCTGAGAATCACATTAGGTTCCAATGAGTCCGGTGCGCTAATGAACCGAGAGAAAGCGGATTGCTCAGCACGAACAAAGTTACCGACGTTGACTTTGTCCGAACCTCTGATCTCCATAGTGCCAAGTAAACGCTCTAAGCCACTCGATCACTACCTGCTGGGAACAGTGTGTTGTACTTTGACTAGGCAAACAATAAGACTCATTTGAGAATTTTTTCGCACCCCCGGATGTAGACTGATAGTCAGTTAGTTATTATTCACACTGAAAGAAAAGTTGTTTAACGGGTTAGTCATTAGATGCCCATCCGGACCGAAATTACCAGTTATTTAATTCAATTCTAGCTGGCCATTTTTCTAATCCATTACGGATGCATACGGATTCACACAGCCAATATCGTCACACTTCCAACTTAATAATGGTCTGCGGTGAACGTCATTCATTCAGTAGGAGGTACGATGTCCTTAATTTAATATGCAAAATGTTACGAAATTTATTGTCGACTTACTAGACTGACGTGACACTATTCTCATACATTCCCAATCTGGTTTCGCTCTTTTTGAAGAAAATGTGTAATTTTTGAATAGCTAGATGAACTTTCATCAAATCAGACATAGAGAAGAAAAAAAATCTTCACTCAAATTCCTTAACTCTAGGCCCACAAATGAGTGCGATAAACGGAAAGTTATCCATACAAATCGGAACCATTGGAACTGTCAATCTGAGGGTCGGCAATCATGAAGCTTAGAAGCGAGATATTAGAACACATCATGTCTCACTAGGTCAAGCCTTATGATGATCGGGTGAGGGAAAAAAACCGTTTCAGATATTAAAAAACTACTAATTGCTCCGTCGTAAGCACCTGCTAAGCAATTAACTCTTGGTCGGAAAAGAGTAAACATGGTAAATACATCAAATTTCCATTTCCAGCACATAGGTGAAAAACCGATGTAGATGAAACCGTCAGTGTCATGGTCCGATAGGTGACTGTAGACTACTGAATTGGAATTCCACTTACGACGGACTACTTTATCTGGATCATGTCTCTGGTCTATTGCAAATACGTCCGAAGAAATAGGATGACACAGTAGTTATATAATAAATAAGAGGGAATGTACATTTGCTGGTTGAAAAAGGGTCGATAAGCACCAGGCCACCATTACGAAACCAGTGTATCTACGATTTCAATTTGCCTACCCTGCAAAATGGCATCACCCAACATCTCAGAGTGGTCTGATACTCATATCTTTGGTCCTGACCCAATTAGGTATGTGGAAATGTCATTCACTCCGTTGAACAGTAGTTTCCAAAATGATCGCATTTCCATTTAAATAAATGGGGAACAACGGAATCATCTTGATTCATTCACGTAACTCGGAGTGTTACTCAGTTGTAATCCTCCTTGACCTAAGCACACTTGTTCCACTTTTGTGAAAACATGGCGGTTTTCTTTCCATATTTCACGCTGTAAATTTTTTCTGTACCCAGTCACTTTACCAAAAGCTTTGTCTTCTCATACGTCCCATCGCAATGGTTATACGCCCCACTTGTCAGCTTTCATGACCTGTTGCTCGGAGACTTTAAGATTCGTCCTAGATTTCTAAGATCATCATCATCTTTTACTGACATACCCCGACAGCTTTTTCGCCTAATTCATCACATCCCAATATAGTAAAGCTTGGTAAAAGCTATCCACAAACATTCTTACTGACTCCGCTCACCGGCTTCATAGAGATCTTTTGAAATGTACATCCATTCTCTTCAGTCGTTCTCACTACAAACATCTTTATACACGCACTAGGGGGCACAGAATTTTCGCTACTTCCAACTCAACAAGATTTCTACACAACCAAGGTTTTGCAGTATCCCAACTGACACAACAGTTAGAATAGCGCAGGATTTTTGTATTGCCTTTTACTATTTGTCTTTTGAGGATATGTACTTGGTTATGTGAAGGCTAAATATTCACACTTCGGGGTGCATAAAGCACCTAGTTGACTCAGCTTATTCTGTTAGGTTAGGGGTACTCCACTGCCTAGTAGTATCGGGGTATATCACCGCATTATTTGCGTCCCACTAGCCTTACCGCGATAGCAGTTTGTAGAGAAACTGTCCGACATGCGGTAGACCAAAGGTCCGATTCCGCCCCACGGAGTGAATTTTTGGATTTGAAAAATGCAACGCGAATTCATTATTCCGGGTGCCCATATCATAGATAAGTTCTACGGATATTTGATAAGCAAGCTGAACAACTGAAAACTGACAGCATTTATCCACCATGTTGAATAATCCCGCGGTAATTCAAACATCAAGCCACATCAACAGATCAATCCATCTTAAGGGATATGCTTTGGTAATTCGTATTCCATTCTGTAATATCTCATACGAAATGAATGATCATGTATTATCAACACTTGATTCAATAGTGAAAACCATGGAAACGCTATACATCTGTTTGATCACGTTTGTTAGGAATTATCCGCAGCTCACATTCACCCAGTCCCCACTGGGAGTGGAACTCCTGAGTTGGCAGCCATGAGATGAATATCTATCCACCAGGCTGTTCCAACTGGTTCTCACCATCGATTAACACTCTTATTACCATTCATAAAATGTCTCACTGTCTCTGCTCACCCACTTCATAACGATATTGTGCAACGCATATCCTCTTCCACTACACGTTCTTAGATCAAACACCTATATACGGGCACTTGGGTGTACAAAAGTTCCCCTATTCCCTATCTAGCAAGGTTTCTACACATTTCAGTGTCTTTAATATTGCAATTCACACAACAGTTGGAATAACGCGAACGATTACCACCCATTGCCCACAATGTTTGTCGTTTTGCTGTATTATTTGTCTTTTTATAAGGATTTGAATTTATTTGTGTGAAGGCGGAATATTCACCGCTTGGGTTGCATAAAGCATCTGCTTGAGTTGAGTTGGGTTGAGTTGAAAGCACATGACGTTCAAGGCAGAATGTCGCGTCACCTTCATCAAGAGCGAAGATCAGTTGTTCGACAGTAAAATAAGAATACCTTTAGAATATAGAACGGTTGCAGCGTGTAAACAACGAATGCCATTGAATGAAAACCGACGTGATCAGGAGGCTACCTTGGCGATCAAATAGACCCGGTCCTAATGAATTGACTGTGCACGCCAAAAGAGGAACTGAGTCCACTGAAATTGACTGAACCCCTTTTGATTTTCTGATTGTAGCTGGTAAACGCATGCTCGACAAAAGCTGTGTCGTTTAAGCACAGTCTTCTGCGCGCACTGTGTTTCTTTGCACTGACATTAATTCTCCGATAGGTCGTTTTCAATTTTCTGTATAGGGCTCTTTCATACGGAGCTCCTGTCAGGTTTTCCGTGTGGGGGGGGGGGAGGCTTGAAAGATAACAGAAATTCGACAGAGTATTTAAGAAAAATCGAGTACGATTGACTTATTTGCACAACAATGTCTAATTCCAGTGGGGTAGAAAATCCGAATGAGGGCTGGACGTGAATTACGTGACAAAATCTTATGGATACAATGAACCACGGGAACGGATTGGAAGGCCCCCACCACCACCCGTTTGGTTTGTTTGGCTAGTGCATTGTCTACCGATGGTGGCTCATTTGTTTCACCCAACAGCTGTTTCCGTTTGTGCGTGGTATCGGACCGGGGCTATTTCAGTACGTACGATAATTTAGGTTGATTTGATAAGCTCATATACACGTGGATAAATTAGTTCACGGCTGCTTTTGAAACAATAGCACTCGAACAGAACTGGTTAGTTTAGGGACAGATTTGTCCTACAGGCATTTTCGACAAAAAAAGGCGACGAAGCAGGTACAGCGGTATGAAATATCCTTCAGAGTCCGGACAGCACAACTTATATTCGGAGTTTGCCGAAGAAATTCTGAGAAAACAGAAATAGATTTGCTGTGCGCTCGAATTTAGGTATCTGCCGAGGTCTGAATTACTGGAATAGTTTTAATGTCGAAAGCAGTGTGGTCAGAACATTCGTCGACTTGTGACGATTACGTTAGAATCATTAGATTCCAAAACCAGCTTTGAAAATGGTGACCCGCGGAGACCTCCAAGTCGGCTAATTTTAGTCTCCATCGACAGCGCTTTGCTTTTGACAGTAAAACATTAAAAAAATCAAAACACATGCAGCATCGATTCATTGACACACTCGGAACTGCAACCGATCCTAAATTACCGTAACTGTCAGTGTTCGGAAGGGATAGTGGAAAAAATAACTTTTCTAATCCATTTATTTTTTATGAACGTGACCGAAAAACCCGGCCGTAGACGGTGAGTAAATGAGCAAGCAGACAGGGGCGTAAGCAAATGAGTAACTTGGCGAAATCACGAGCTTTCACAAGCAAGCTATTGAGGTCAATCGATACATTGTCAGACCGACCAGTCAACACTGTCCGGGCTGAAGTATGCATACATGTCAATACCATGCAGGCATACGTATATGTACCAGAGGAATATTGATTGACTGTCTGCGTAGTATGTGTACGCATACCAGTTCCTGTCTTTTCGTGCACACGAACGCTCAAACGGAATACAACACAGTACGTAGCCATTGACACCCCACTGGGACTCGAACCTTTAGGAGCGAGATTGCAAGTCACACACACACATTACTACCAAGTAACATTACACAATACAGACAGATCATGCCCATTACTGACTTTAAAAGATGACAACAAATAGTGTGTTCAGCAATCGAGGCCTTCATTATGCACTTTCTCAATGGGGCCCAAATGAACAAAAAGCAGCCCAAACAAGCAAAATTTGGTTCAGCTACTCTGTCAGCTTGTGTAGAATGCAAACTACGTAATTGACAAAAGAGTTCTTTCACAAGGTGATTCCTTTGAAGGAATTAGTCAGAATTCGAATCAGGTCTACTTTCAGTAACAGTAGTAGGACAAACCAGAGGTGAAATTATACCTGTGGATCTGTGGAAAAATTGGAATGCAACCCTCCCGGAAAATTTTTACTTTTCATTGGCCTAGAGTTTGACTCAGGTGCACGGACGCCACCCTGTTGTGATTGCTAATGATAGCACTTTGTAACCTCTGTGAAATTAAATGCGTTCCGATCGCTCAAAGTACCATTTTCAATTACATACCGATTCGACGACTGTTCTCGCTATTTCAGTGCAGCCAGTTCGGGAAGGTACACTTTCTACGTGCTTTGCGGAAAGTCCTAGTTCTCTGATGCATCCGGGATAGCGGTCAGTTTCCACCATGGATATTTCTAATTTTCAGTCTCTGAATGTTCACATTAGGCTACAGGAGGATGAGCGTTTCAAAGTTTGGTGTTTAACCCGTAAATCTTTAGATTCCGAGAAGAATGCTGTCCGTTTTCCAACATCCGAGTACTTAGATGCCACCAAAGCGTTGGTACCGCATGCACTCTACCAGCTGAGCAAAGAGATCACAATTCGAGAATATCTTGCAAATGGATCATGTCTTTTACCCACCCAAACCACGTTAGAACACGAGTACTTCAATCCGTACGTTGTATTAATCCGATGACATTTATCAGTAAGATCCCTACGTGCACCAACCGGTGTCCAATAGCTGGTTAGATCGGCACATGTGATTATGAAAATCCGCCTGGAAAATTTGAAAGATTTTTGTCATCCACACCGAGAATGACTACTTTTGACGTTTGTGGCAATTCGACATTGGTAAAATCTGTCAACCCGCATTTCGTAACAGTCTTCATATATTTGAAAGAAAAATCCGTCTTCAACCGCGGTCAAATTCCGTTCCTCTTCGTCATCAGCACTCAGTGTTTTATGACAACAACAAAAACCCGTAACTCAGAAACCGAATCCACTCAGCAGCAGTCGCCTTCCCATTAGGTAGCTTCTAAATGGCCATGACCTACACTCTGTAACATCATACTTTTATTGCGTATAGTAAAAAAGATGCACAACATTTATCAACCAAAGTTTTCATCTACAAGGAACATACGATTACGTAGGAGACACTCCGTGTTCAGAATAATTCAATAAATTGTTCTATTTGTGGTTGTTCGTAAATTAACTCTGAGATGAAAAGTACACCATATAATATTCGCTTTACCGAGGAGAAAATCTCACTGCATTCTCGATGTATTCGCCATGAATTAGGGCAGGTCATGGCTAGCGTTGACCTATATGGATTTGTAAATTGGAAAGACAGTTCAGCACCCCCTATTCCAGACTCATCCTTTTAAAATGTCCTGGTGAACAAAATTTTGTTGCGATCAGATCTTGAAAGCAAGAAGCATACTGAACTTCTAGCTCAGAATCATTTGAAAACAAATACTATGACCGACAGAAAACCGGATAGACAGAAATTCGTTTCTGTCTCTCTCCAAAGTAACCCCCCGACAGGATTTCACCAGTTTTATTATCAGACTCGAAAATCACTGAACAAGCTGACTGAAATAATCGTCGCCCAGACTATTCTGTCTGTCATCTTCCTATCTTCATTCGTTCCTTCCTTTTTTGAGTAATTGTTCGACTGATGCAATCTCTGGCGGCTCAAACTTTGCGTTTACAAAATGTATTATTTGTTTGTTTATTTGCTTTTCTGTTGAAATGTTTGGTTCGCCTATATCATTGCATGCGCCCACTAATTTACGAAAATGATTTCAGATTATTATAAACAGGTGGGGGCTGGTGAAGCGATTCCGCTTCCGGCTTCATAGGTAACCCCAGATATGGCGTAACCATTTCCTGCCCGTTTTTCTGTATGAGATGACTCTGAAAAGTGTCAGGCTGATACGGCGGGTATATGAAAATGCAACCATACTGCCAATACACAGAACTGTGTACGTGTAGGCAGTCGAGTTTGTTACGCTGCTCGATTAGGTAACAACTCTTTCCATGTGTCCAGCCTCTCTCGCTTTTTTACCATTCTACCGTACACTGAATAATGGATACCATCTCCTTACATTCGGACATTCAGCTTTCCATTTGATTCATATCGATCGCAGTACAACGCGATAAGTGAAACATCAGCAAAGATAATTAACCACATTGTCGAATATCACCTAGGAACATCCATCCCCCCACCCCAACCCTCCCCGGTCGCTAGAGGTTCATTGCCCGATTCAGTCATCCAAATGTACGCAGACATGCATACTTGTCCAACAGGAAACGCATGGTATCTTCTTTAGAACTATTAAGATAATCAAATCATGCTGGGAGGCCATTGTGCTGTTCAGTCATAGCAACAGAAATTAGTAAAGGGCGAAAATAACCGGTCCAGATAAGTTAAAGGTGGATGCAAAGAGGGCTACGGAAATTGGGAAATTATATCTGTTCAAAACTGATGATCTAGTCTCTGATTAAACCGATAAGACCGTCCGGGGTTCCAAATAATCTTGATCATTGTTCGAGTCTGCAGGACCAGAAATGAACAGCCTAATTAGATGAAGTACTCACTCCGGCTGAACCAATCACTTCGAGTTTCAAACCGACCGGTCTAACCGTTGCAATGTCTTTATTAAAATACGGAACAAAGCATGTGCATATATCATAACTAATTTGGAGTAGTGCAAGGGGATGATAATACCGGGCTTGGCTGACTGTCTTTTGGACACACGGACACATAAACCTCAAGTCGTCCGATCAAACCTGTACTCGGGAGCACCAGACTCGAGTTTTGCTCTTGTTCCAGTTCATCAGGTGCACTGAACATCGGATTCATCTGAATTGTTAAGAATCATGAAAATTTCATAGGCAACAAGATTTTCCATTCAGAATCCCAAACAGATATCCATTTGAAACGAATAAGCATCCGATGACATTGTAACCCGAAAGCAAACAAGATTATGGTTCACTGAAATGCGAAAAACAGGTTTAAGAGCCGGTACATAACAGCTGGAAAACGTGTTGCAAGAACACAAAGGGAAAATAGGCAGAAAAGCTAATCAGTAAAGCCTTTCATGACACCAAAATTCAAGCAGTTCGTCAATCCGTCCATTCTTTTGTGTTTTTATTTAACACACACCAATCTGATCAAAAAATTATTCGTGATGTTCACACTGATGATGACCATAGTGATGCTGATGAATATGTGACAGTTGCTTTGGGTCTTTTTGTTTTGGTTTACAATGCTGACGTTATTCAAGTGCAATTCTTGCATACCCTTACCTATCAAAAAGCTATGCATTTCACGCTTGGATCATTCAAAAAGCAGTAGATCCTTCTGGAAAAACTCCGCCTTTCTTATTGAGTCTTCATTCCAATACGTTCGTCATGCCTCAGCTCAAAGCGTTTGTTCCAGTCAACAAAAGGGAGCCGAAAAATTCTGTTCCAAACAGAGACAGAAATGATCATCTTCTGCAGATGGCTTTCGGCAGATAATCTGCGCGAAAATTCCTTCCCGATGTTTGCGATGGTGGTGCAGTCCCCTTCGGCTCAGACTGTGATCAGTTATTATGATCGTTACACTTTATAATGACAGTAACATTATAGATAATAAGAATAGTAATAACCATGAAATATCTACCGAAAATCACAGCTAAGCATAATAAGTTTGCCGTCGTGTGTTACTAACGGCTATGCATAGCAAAGTTGCTCATATCATCAGAAAAGAACATACACATTGATGAAATTAGTTTGGAAAATAAAAGCCACACTGGCAGACTGCTGAACAGGAGAATCGATAATTCAAATCAGCAAAGTGATGTCATTTGGAGAAAAAATATTGTTCGTTTTAGAGTATTCATCAAATTGTGTGGGGTATGTGTAAAACCAAAACGCACGCATGGAGCGAAACTTTCCCCAAAAGTTAATAAACGGTATCATGGTTTTTCCAGTGCACTTAAGGAGAATTATCATTACGAAAAAGTTGTGATAAATTTCGTTACAGAGTAACGGATGATTAGGTGTCTAGAGCCTGACAATCAGCTTGTTCCTTGAACCGTGGTGGCTCGGTATGGAGAGAGTGGGGTTGGAAATCTGAATGACCGCGGGTCACGGCCCGTGACTTTTGAATTACAACTCCTTATGATCACCAAACAACGAACCAGCGGCCAAAGAGAGCCAGAGTTGTCTGTATCACAGTTCACAGCCAATCCAGTGGTACTGGGAAATATCCAATCAGCAAAATCACTCGCATGATGCACACTACTGTGTCGCCTACTAGACTGTGACTCACCTGACGAGTGTTCTCAATTTTTGGTAATCAATAGTCCTTAATCACCGCCAGCGTATTCGCCGAACCACAATCGAGCTTCCGTTCTAAACATTCATGCACTTTGCACTCAACGGTGATTACCGAACGTTGGGCGTGGACAAACAATGAAAACCTGATAAAGAATTCAAATATTGAAATTCAGTCCCCTACATTCTTTCATTTATTCTTCATTCTTCATTGTAGAGGAAGAGGGCTTCTCTGCCTTGTGAGCCTCATCACCACAACCCAGTGACGCTGGCTCGGATGACTCAGGGGCCATAGATCAGACCATCTTTTGAGGGTCTTGTCGTTCTTATGAAAAACGAGTTCATCTGCGTTTGATGGGTTAGCCCACCACATCTTAAGATCATCCGCATAAATGAGGCATGGTGACTGGAAAATTGCCGGTAATTTAGTTATATAAGCCAGGAATAACAGTGGGCATATAACAGATCTCTGTTTCACACCACTGGTAGCCACTTGCCATGGCTACATTGTTTACCCTGCTCGTACTGCGAAGATCCTCTCTCCTTAGGGAAATCCCTGATACATAAAACCAAGGGATCTACAACACCGATGGCCTTGAGCTTATCTTTTAGTCAATCGTGCGGCACTTTGTCAAATGATTACGTCCATAGGGTGTCCCTCGGCCTTGGAGTTCGTCCAACTTTCCCGTGCTAGTAACCAGTTTGTTCGACACGACCTACTTTTCCAGAAACCATGTTGTTTTCGGCATAATAAGTTGTTTCCACAGATACATTACCGAAGTCGAGTGGTCAGTAGGCGTTCCATAACCCTCCCGACCACATATGTTAGACTGGCAGTCGCGACCTACACTTTCTTCCATTCCTGGGGAAGCTTAGAGGCGTATAACGACGTCCTGGACAGTCTTCATCACTTGGTCCAAAGGATCTGTTGATTCCGATGGTGCGCGTAGCGGTATACAACTCTTTCTCAGTAACTTCCTTGTACGACATACAGGGAAAGGCTACTGCAATCTGCGGTGAATCATAATGCATCATTTCAGGATCATAGACTGATAAGTAGTGTCTCGCCAATTTTCCTGCCTTGTACTCATCTAAAAAAACCAAGAAGTTGCTATTCCCGCAGAGTGGGAATGGCACTTGTTGCTCTTGTCCTCCTTCTCAGATAAGCGAACAAACGTTCGGGTGAGTGAGCTGGGACCACTGCAAGTATATCATCGAATACAAGCCGCTTTTTTCGATATAGTGTTGCGATAGTTGTGATATCCTTCTCTTGTTGTGTGATACAGTCTCCATGCACGATTTCGTCTGTTCAAAAGTCGTCCCAGTTGCCAACCGTATCAAGAAGGATCTTTTGCATGCTGTCTGTCGCTGGAAGGTGGAGCATAAGTTTGGCATAATTAGTGAATTTCATCGTGAATTACTCCTCAGGCCTTGTCTATGTAGCATGGACCTTGTGGATACAACGACTTTGAGGATACGGTCTACCTGACTTGTTTGAACTGCACTCACCAAAGGTTAAGTCTGCCCTATCGCCTGGGTGCGAACAGCGCACCTCTCTATCAGCTGACGGTCAACACCGCGTGGTCACTTCGATCTAGTGGAGGTAGACATTCAATCTACTTAACACACGAACATGAGGGAAATATTACCAAGTCTAGGATAGACCTTTGAAGATTTTGGGTTCTAGTGGGCAGCTTGACAAGTTGGTACTGAACCTCACGCGAAAAAGAATGTGCTCCCAGTCAACGTTAGGCTAGTTGAGGTCACCCAAAATTAGAATGTGGCCATCACCAGTCCATCGTCGCACGGCAGTCAGTGTTTTTGGAGGATTCTGTGCTGGCGACCGATAAATTACACCGACTGATTCAATTCCGCTGGTGGTTGGCTCTACGCGGCACCAGAGAGATTCGCTGAAGACTTCTGGGTCTCTATGGTAGTCTAAATGCAGCGAACAGAAGTCAGCTCGGCTATATGTCGATCATCCTGCTTTTTTGCTCCCCTCGCGTGGCTTCCGTCAGCACGGTAAATCGTGAATCCTGAGAGGGCCAAATCCGAGTCCATCACCTACCTGGTAAGCCATGTCTGCGTCAATGTAACCAGAGTTTGCGAGTGAAACAACACACACTACTCCAGTTCATCCTGTTTATTCGGTAGACCCCTGACATTCGGCGACATAATGAGAGCCTGTCTTCTGTCTCTGTGAAATCCCTTACAAAACCTCCACGGTAGGTATTGATTGGTTGGTCAGACTGAGAAGACTGAACGGACTTGCAGGCATCTTCTTTGTACCCCCCGAAATGCCAGATGAATGAACTTGTTTCCCCACTGCCTCATCGTTCGTGTATCTAGAGCAATTCCAAATTACATTTTTCTCTCTCTCTTCGGGGTCCAGATCTCAGCGGAGACGCGTCTTCTCCCTTTCCAGTCTGTTTGGCCGGTCTAGCACAAAACGTGATCTTTTTTCCGAACTAATAGCTACTGGGGAGTAGTTGGAAACTACGGATTTTTTTCGACGATGTTTCTTTGTTACTTCAGACTAACTGCTTATGATGGCTGAAACAACTTCCGCGTGGGACCTGGTGCTGGTTGAAAGTGTTGATGCGGGTATTTGGTTGTCCTCTATTTCAGATTCAACTGTTTTGCTTTTCCTTACGGGGGTACAGTTGGTGAGCACAATTTGGAGGAATGGAGAATTGCAAGAACTCAGCCGTTCATACATGTCCTTTAATAACTCTAGTAAAATTTAGGTGAAAAGATCCCTCAAAACAACCACACATCAGGGTTTTGGTCTGATGGCTGCATACAGCACACGTCCATTGATCCGTAGAGTTAACGGAACTCGTATTTGTAAATAATTCACAGAAGGATCAGAAATATCACAAACAATATTTCCGCGAATCACAAAAGTAGAGGTCCGAAGTAGCGCACTCCGTAACACCAATATTCTTCGTATAGTAATCCACTTTTGCAACTTTCTCATAACAGAATGCTTCCTTACACTTGGAAACCTACGGAGAACTCGTCCATCGCACGAGTAGATCGTGGTGCGGGGAAAGGGGCACTGCAGTTGAAAGCCAGCGTGTTGAGTGTAAATACTACTTCGTAGGTGGTTGATTGCTGAAAACGGAACTATGGACAGTCGTGGATTACCAAAGCCGCTATGCCCAAGAGACTAAACACAATAAAGTGAACGACAACAGACAAACCGCAGGACTGCTGCTCGGTCGGATGGTGACTGTCTTTAAGTGAACAGCGACCTTGCAAATAAGCATGTTTGTACCATTTGTTTTGTTTTGTTGATGTCCGAACAAGCTGCCTCTAATAAACGCCCTGTCACGCGGACGGCTTATGGATTACAATGCTAGCAACGAAGAGCGCTATGTCACGAGGTTCTCATGGAATGAAAAAACCCTGGAGATCCAGCGCAGATAGTCTGGCGGACTAGGTGTTCGACCCACAACAGTTCACTCCGGGTTCGAGTCCCACTTCGGCCTAGTCAATGTGCGCTTGCTGAGGTCTTTATCAAACTTGATGACTTAGAGGTGCATTGTGTAGTGAGCAGGCTGAGAGCAGCCATTTTGTTGTTCAATTAATGCAAGTGTAGGATCCTGTTCGTGCACTTACTGAGCCTTGGGCTCGTGGAGGTTTCCTTCCTTTGTGTTTTGCAGATCGAACACGAGTAACTCGCACGGAAGTACGCTGATTCTTTGCATACTACAATTGTAGTTCTCTCATGGCTTTCAGCCGTCCTATTGTATGATGAATCGTATTGTATTTGTATTTGTATGTGTATATATGGACAGTAATTAGTATGGAGAGGAATGGACAAAATGTACATCCTAATGTTAGTGACGACACATGGTTATGTAATAGAATAAAAGTAGAATAAGAAAATGAATTGGTTCCAACAGTTCCATACGATGATTCACAGCGAACTGATTGGTGATGAAAGTCTGCATTAATCGGTAGTCAAAATGAAAATGAGCCAATTTGAAATGCTTTCAGTTTTCCCGTCGTTACTTGGCCTTTTCATATCGTTTCTTACCGTTTTATGGTAATTCTCAGTCAATGAGTAGTTTGAGCATGAAATCTGCTGAAATGAACTCTGAAAACTGACTTTTGTTTGTAGGGTCTGACGATCGATTTTATTCTCTCTGTGCCGTGATAGCTCAGTAGGGAGAGCGTTAGACTGAAGATCTAAATGTCCCCGGTTCGATCTCGTTTCTCTACGTCATGCTGAAAATGACCTTCTTCACGTTGCAAAAGTGATCCGTCTTCTCTGAAGTAATCAGTTTGGTTTTTATGACTTTGGCTAACTGGAAATGGGGCTGTGAATTTCTCTTCAGAATGATAGCACTTTATTCGCAAATTACTCGAATTATTCAATGAAAGCTTTCCGCACTTTGTTGCTGCTTCCTCGGAATACTACTGGAGCTTTCGTTTCTATAGTGACAGTTTAACTCTGAGTTAGGTTCACGGTGATCAGCATTTTTGAAATGGTCCAGTGCATCCAGTTTATTCAATTTTTCTACCACGTTCAAAATTCGAAATCATTTCAGTTTTCACTGGGTTGAACATGAGAATGTATCACCTTTCATTTGAAATTTAGATCGCAGAAACCCCCTCGTTGGAGCTTCCTTTGGATTGATAAGATTAACGTTTCTTTTTGATGTATTGATGCTCTCATGATCCACCCAATTTAACACGATAAATCACGCACACTGTGAAGCGATCGATACTGCTGTGACCGCGAAGGAGCATCGCTCACTTGCATGTCCAAACTAATTCAATGGCTAAAATCACACGTGGATATTTTTTTACGAATCCATTCGACTGAAAGCCGAATGTAAACAAAATGGATCACTTTATAGATTAGACGGTGGGTTATCAATGTTGTTTCTTGATGCGAGTCTTATTCCGTGGTGACGATGGAGTCTATAGGATACATAGTGGGGAGTCCGAAAACAGCCGTCAAACTGTTACGGGAATTTATAAGCTGGCTCTATTCCTTCATGCTTTAGATACTATTGTTTGACTCTTCAAGGAAGATATTACTGATTCAAAGCGTATCCACTAAACAAATGCTGCTGCTGCTGCTTCAGCTTTGGTGAGGGACTGTCCTTTTACCTTACAAGGGTAGCACTGTCCAGCTGATTAATTAGCCATTCATTGGACACACGGACGAATTCTTTCAGCACTCCTTCATTCAGTTTAGCTCATTTCTGTGGTCAAAACTTGTCAACGAAATCCTGGCAGCAACTAAAGCAACAGGAGCCGATCTCACAATTACGTAGCGAATAACGGGTACATACTGATCCGGAAACTAAGTTGTATATGGAAATACGCATCAATAGGTTGTGCACAACAGTGAGTCAGATGTTAGCATAGATATCTGTTTTTACAGACAGAACAGTACTGCTTACTGCTGAGCGCCATACTATTCTATATATTACCGGCATTTTGTGAAATAATGTATATATACTGATAAAATGGACGAGGATTAATGAATATAACAAAGCTAGATGGGTGATCAAACATGACATAACCCATAGGATAAACAACGGAATAGATGTGTCTCATCGGTGGGGGTAAAGTACGTTTGCTCAAGAAGACCGAAAAAAAGAGCCCAAGAAAACGAAAACACGAAAGCTGGTGCATTGTTTCAAAGTTATTTGATCCTGAAACATTGTACTTTAGTTAATGATAAATTCCAAAGGCGCACATGAGCCGATAATTTTGCGCTTATGAACAGTATTCAAAGGGGGGGGATTTGTCTCGGAGAGTAATTAAAGAATCGGCATTGAGACCACGAAATCCATTGTTGTAGCGATAGAGTAACTTGTGCTTGGATTGATTGATTCAAAAGCAAAGGGTAAGTAAGTTGAAATCCTCCAATGAACATGATTGATGTGGTTGAAGTTGGTACCTTGTGGTTCGATTTCCCCTTTCGCTGTTACGTAAGCATCAGGAGTTAAACAAGCTACGAAACGCCTTGGATACAACAGACAACAATAACAGCAACCGAAAGGAAGGTGAATGTTTTTCAAAAAGTCATCAGATTTGAACCTATTGGAATGAAATGAAAAAATATATATATATAAGTACGCAACTCGCGATCATGAATAATTAGGAAGACGCTGATCTCCTTATTGGTTATCTTGTCTTGAAGTCCATGTTTGTACGTCAGTGCTTCTGAAATGTTATATCCCATGGCTTCAAATGCTCACTGATAGCAGAGAATCGTGAGCCTGAGATTTTTAGCGGGGAACCACTTCAGGAAACGATCTGTCGTGTGTGATAACCAGACAGGCGAACTCGAATGGCTGTCCATCCCAGACGTAACCAGCTACGGCTTGGGGGGTGGGGTTCGAACTACTAACTTACGAAGTTATGAAAGCGTAAGCCAATCGAACAACATCATCCCCAGTCAATATACTGTGGTTGTGACAATTCACCACTGGATAAGAGTGATCTCTCTGATCCGTCTCACATTGGCAAAGAGAATAAATACACGGAATGAACTTAGTTGTAAACTCACGTGCAGTGTGAGGAACCCCTTCACAAAGCGGTCCCTGGGTTCACCTGCTCTATGAGACAACATTTGTTATTCACCAGGGTTTCTGTCAAAAGGGGTGTGTTTAGCAAAGAAATACCTGCTGCGGAATGTTAACTTCTGATTCCGAAGTTCATGAAATATAAATGAAGTGTTTCTGGTACAATGTGCCTGATCAGAATCCCTAATGACGATCAGTGCCAGTTAAATCCTATTCAATTGGAATTCAACTTTCACATTAATGGCAAAGCTTACTGGAAGGGAGATTCAGGACATCGGTGGGAAAACCAAGTTTCACCCGAATAATCTACTAATTTGGTTTTCCACCAAATCCCCCCAAATGTCAAGAAATTCACTTTGCGAACGTCTTACCTCTTTGTTCATTGGATAACAGATTCAAAGGAGTGTGTTCTGCGTCATGGCGAAAGACTTGCGAACACGATCGATAAAGTAGTGTAAAACTGAAATGCAAAGCGCACGTTCACATAAAAAGCTTTCGTACTACCCGATTTGACTTGTCTGTTCGTTGGTCACCATTTTATCACTTTAGTTTATTTGTCAGATCATAATTGCCATTTTACAGATAGAAAATTAATTATCAATTGGATGGAGTGCATCGTGAATTCTTTTTTGACAAACAGCTTAACCGAATGGTCAGTCATTTAGATCAATAGATAATACATCGAGTAGAGCCCAGGACTGCGCATGGCTTGAGCTTGCAACTCATTTTGCCTCGTACTGTTTCCCTCCGACAACCACCCCCTCCCCCCCAAGGTACTCAAAGTTCGCCACAGGATACATTGGACACGCACACACAAACACGTGCGTGCACATGCGTGCTTGTGCACAATGCGTTCCACAATCGCGGATAGATCATATGTGGTCATCCCACTTTGACAGAATGAAGCACAGAATGGAAAAAATATCACTGGCCGCACTGGCCTTTGTGGGCATTTTACTTTGACAGATATGATAAATGTTGAATAATTAATCCAATATCCGTTGTCCTCGGTGTGGTCTCGTAGCCCAACGATGCTACAGCGTGCCACACTAGTATTCGTTTCTGGGTGGGTGGGTGGGTGGGTTCTAATCCCAGTTTTTACTAATTCGATCTATTCGGAATCCGTTTGGGAATAAAATGAGTTCGAAACAAGAATCCGGATCTACTTTTTCTTACAACACATAGATTCTGTCCTTAGGAAGGCTTACCAATGGGAATTCGACCTGAAGTCAAATTTCCTCGCACTTGGAATGCTGTTAATGATGATATTAAAAAAATAGATAATACTAACAAAATAAGGGGGTCAGTCCTTCGTGACATCTGCTATCACATCCGATCACCTTTGATCTTCAAACATACATATCAGTCCGAGTCCTTGTTGTTTTGATTCAACCGGTCAGACACAGACTCCTATACGCGGGCATACTGCGCGGGAAATCGAACAACATCTCTCTCTCTCTCTCTCGTGAATAGATATGTGCCTGCACGGCACTGATATTTACTCATGATTCCGAAGCGGACTATGTTAATTGATCGATCTGGTCGTGTATCGTTTGACCTTGCTTGACCTCAGCCGAATGAACACGCGGCTTGCTGGTGAAAGCCCGTAAAGTTTCGCTCACTCCTTATTCAGTCGCTTACTTGCTGACCTGCCAGCACACTTACTCACCGGTTACGGCTGGGTTTTGCATTTACATGGTTACATATAAACAGAGTGTTAGTTTAACATTTCCTACTATTTATTTCGAAAGGAATGCAATCCGGAACAACTGTACGGTAGGCTCCGAGATGACTGATCGATACATCATACACAATACGGACAGTCAGACCCATCGGACTAGATATCAAAAATTTCCACCTGATTTCAACACTAGGTGATCTGCTGAGTTACGTAGGCAGACACAAACTCGTGTCCTCATTTCTACTTTTTCACAATGACCCGCAGTGATTGATGCCGTTTCGTCAGAAATGCCGAAATCCCCCAAATAGGATCAATTTCTGGTCGTTTTTGCAAACGGTATGCATGTATTTCGCTTACATTCTGCGTATATGTTCGTCAACGGTCGGAAACAATAAGAGGTCCTAAAGCGGAATTGCTCTTTCCTCCGAGACTGTCATTGCCTTCGTCCTTTATTTGGAACAGACCAGCCGGAAAAGCAACCGATGTGGGCCGGACAAATTTCTCTTGGTATATTTAACAATGACCACCCCCTAAATCACGAACTGGCCTACTAATATTTTCATCGCTCGCTTGCACATGAGCCCAATGGAAGGGGTGCACTCAGTAGCCTCGAAGGCCCGCTGCACTAAAAGGGATAGCCGGCAGCCTGAGACCTGGAAAGACGGAGGATCACAAAAGGTCCCAGTTGGTCAAGCAAATATGTATTTCATGACTTGGAGTTAGGGAAATGTCCAACATGTGCTACTTTTGTTCGTTGTTAGGTGACAAATTACAAAAGGGCCCCTCCAGCCCAGGAAAAATAAACTATACCGTCAGTTCGGAATAATTCAAACAAGCCTGACAATGTTATACTTCTATGCCATAGAGTCTACCTTTACAATGGGCTATGTCATGAAAGTCAGGCACGTCGATGTGTACTTTGCGGTCTGATAGCCCACACGTCTATCCGCTGTTTTGAGTTCACGTTATGCTCAAAAAGATAAAGGTCGTCTGGCGTGCCAACAGAAGGTGGAAATCAGAGAATCCACTGTTTCTTTCGTAAGCAGTAGCAACATAACACATTCTTTTTATCGGCAGCAGCGTAAATACAACTAGACCACAGCCCACAAGTAAGCCGCAAACAAGCGAGCAAGTGTTGAGCTACATGCACTGTCGCGTGCAACCAAGTAAGGTCACCCGATACAAAAACTGATTGGTCAATACAGCCCTCACTGAAGCATGACAAACGATACATGCATGCATACAAGGGATACTGACTGGTTGTCCCTGTGGTATGTGTGACTTCAACCAGACACAACAATCACGCCATGAAATTACCTAGTATTTCGGTCTTTCAAGAAGGATAGTGAACATATGAATCGATTGGTTGCACAATAGAGATCCGCCTTTTTGTACCGACGAGTCAATATTTTCGTGATTCAAACATGATCGTCTAAGGCGTGTTTGAAAACCAATATCTGAAACCAATAAATGTGGTATGATGGCTGCCTCAAGTGAGAAAGATGACCGTGTACCACAACATACTGCCAAACCGCTGATAGTCAGCATAAAATGACTGGTAAACGCTGTTGTATTATCCAAAGTTGGCTCATCCATACACTGATTAGTGATCGCTTGAGAGAGGTTACACTGTTCCATTAACAAAACATTTTGACTTCCATAAAGGATTTATCTAACGTGCGATGTTTTGGGGGAGAATGAGTTTTTTGGCGAACAACGTAGGTTCTAAGGGTTCGCTTTCGTAATGACGAAATATTACGTTTTGCCACAGGAAAAATGGAACTTTTGGCTTCAGTTTACACCTCACGCGGGAATTATATCACAACGGACCACGTTTTCTGTTAATCTAAGTGTAAACGATGATGTCTGTCTTAGGAGATCCAATACGTGAACACCCCCAGAGGAAAAGAATAAATTATTCGGGAATTCAGACTAATGGGAATTAAAGAGAGAGGAGAAATGTCTCCCAGAAGACTAGTCGCCTAACTCGTTGCCGCATTGCCTCAGAAACCATATGACCCGGTGGATTATTCTGACGAGATAGAGATTACCAGCAGGGTCGGATGGGTGTGTCACAGAAATTTTATTTCCTTCTTCTCATGATCATTCACGAGTGTTTTAAAGGGGGCAGATCCGTCGATCCAAATGCACGAAAAAGAAGGACAGAAAGCCGTAAATCTGATGTGACCAGTGAAGAACTGTGTAAGATACCATTAGATCAGGCGTGGTAGCGAGCGGAGTGAACAAACAAGGGTTGTCTGTTACCCAACTCACCAAAAAGTGGTCAGTTTCAAGCGTGCTCGTCAGACAACGGAACGCACTAGCGGGCCAGCACCAGTCATGCAGTTTAGATTTGATGAAAAGTATAAAAAGTCAGCTTGAATGCGTACCGATGGAAACACCTGGTTTTCGTGTATGATATACTGGTCATCTGAATAGTCGACATAGGCTTTCTGGAAGTGAATTATTGATAAAGCATATCAAGTTGGATGGAAAAGTTGGACGACTATTCTAATATGATCCCGTCTATAAGTGGAGATAAAACCTACCCAAATAAACAGTACTCAAATAGATAGATACATAGTTAGTTAGACAGGCAGACAGATAGATAGACTGATTGATTGGTTGATTAGGTGAATGGTTAGTTATTGGATTGATTAACTGACTGACTGACTGACTAACTGACTGACTGACTGACTGACTGACTGACTGACTGACTGACTGACTAACTGACTGACTGACTGACTGACTGACTGACTGACTGACTGACTGACTGACTGACTGACTGACTGACTGACTGACTGACTGACTGACTGACTGACTGACTAACTGACTGACTGACTGACTGACTGACTGACTGACTGACTGACTGACTGACTGACTGACTGACTGACTGACTGACTGACTGACTGACTGACTGACTGACTGACTGACTGACTGACTGACTGACTGACTGACTGACTGACTGACTGACTGACTGACTGACTGACTGACTGACTGACTGACTGACTGACTGACTGACTGACTGACTGACTGACTGATTGATTGATTGATTGATTGGTTGATTGATCGATTGATTGATCGAGCGACATTTCGTAAGTGCACACTGCACTCACGGTTACTGTTTATATGATCAAGGAAAACGAACTTCTAGAGACACACTTTGTATCAACTTCTACTAATAAATAAGGAGGTTCATTTGATCTTTTGTTTGCAGATAAATAAATAAACCGTTCACGTTGCTTACAGAACTCTCTGGATAATCACAGCACCAGCTGAACAGCCACTGCCTCCTTCGCCAAAATCAATGTGTGGATTCTCAGTGACCTACACAGGCACAACGAAAAAGCAGTTATATCATTGGGCAGTCGAACAAACCCCGAGTTGGTTACACGGAGCACGGGACAGCAACTTCAAATCCATGACGTCATCAAAGAAAAGAAGATGTCTGAGGTCGTCGATCATGGAACACTAATGAGAAAGAGGCATTTGAGGTCATCTACTCTAGCAATAATCGAAGAATACTTACTTAATCCGCGACAGTAGCCATTGACATCAATACCCCGATCCTTGTACGCAAAGTGATTGGTTTCTCTGTTTTTTTCTCCGTTGGTTACAAACATTCCAATCAACCTCCCCTTGTCCTTCATTGCTGGTCACAAATTTATCTCTTGATATTCGTCTTTCTTGACTATATGAACAATTACCGTGACTTCAGTATGCACTTGGAGGGGATGCGGTGAAGTGACCTTGGATACAATGTGCAAACCAACACATTTTTTTTTGATTCTTGTGGTGATTCAACCGCCGTCACAGGTGATGCGGTCAGATACATCATCGTAGCTACATACGCTGGTAAACCTCAACCAATGAGGATCACCGAGGACAGGTACTGCAAAAGCTCCCTGTGATTGGTCAATTTCTAACCTACCAACTATTTTCTTTGATTTAACATATTTATACAAACCAATTCTGCAGTACCATTATTGTTCTATTCCGCAGCCTTGTCGTTCTTACTGCTTTCTTTTGCGTACTTCTGTGTGGGAGCAATTTCAGTACGTCCCATCAGTTTGGGCATTGTGAATACTACATTTCTTTATCCAAAATAACGACGTGCCAAAATTATCAACTCACACGACAGTGGTTTTTTCACATTTTCCCTGAACCAGCGGTTCACAGTGAGTCAAACGAATTCCCGTTTCACTATAAATTGAATTTCAGTACTTTTGGTAAATGAAGTTAGTTGTATCTCAGGTTGGCGTTGTTCAACAAATTCCGATCACTGTGCTTGGTGTTCAGGTTTCAAACGTTTCATCACCAGTCGAGGTAACGTCGTCGGTGAATTTCGTTTTACGAAAAGTTAGTCCACTGTTCACTTTGAACAGAACGAGATCAGTGGAATACCTTTTCTCCCAGTGATTATCGTCGGACTTGTGTTTGTACAGGAAGGGGGATGGCAAACCATACGGAACCAAAATAAAATAAGAAGAGAAACAAATCGTCTCAAGTAGGGAAATGTGGGGTAAATACAAACAGGAAATAATAGCGTTTTGTGTGCTTTGTGTTTTAATTCATGAAATAGTATACGAAGATTAAGCTAGTTATAAATTTTTGTAAATGACTCGGCTCTAATTCTGTCCTCATTGGTTAGGACCCAATCCAGCTACGGTACGGGGGAAGTTTTGAACAGATCTCTTCTAGAGGACTGGTGCGGGAAATGAAGAACGGATTGATAAATGAGAAGTACATAAAAGGATAATTCTTTGTGTGACAGATGGACGGAACGCTGGAGTATCCAGTGGGCTAGGATAAACAAGATTCGAGAAGCTGATTAATGTCCAATCAAGCGAGTTTCAGTAGGGACAGATGAAATACGACTATTATTTACCGTGCCACGTGGTGGAGGTTTGAATCACTGTTTGAGAAGGTCAGGGAAAAATTCAGGTAAACAGTAACCCCGAGACGGGACGAACATATTGGAAGACAAATAGCTGGCTGCCACGTCCGAAACTGCCCGGGTTTCCTTATCTGGAAGGATAAACTTCGCAGTTTTCGATTTACTGTTGAATGTGAGATATTTACGGCTGAGTTTTATCAAGGGTAACTCTCGAGTAAGGAGAACAGCTCATACGAACCAAGGGTATAGAAATAGCTGAAAACGAATTTTTCGGAAAAAGGTAGTGGAAAAAGCCAAAAATAAGTTCAAGGCGCTTCAGGGGATCCCATTTTAAACCAGATAGGATTATATAGTGTTCCATTGGGAATGAGTTTTCAGGGAATTTCCTGAAGTTGGAAGAGATCAAAATAATCTGACGAAAACTAGCATCGCCAACCTATTTAAACAGCTCACGCGGGGAGGATAGACGTAGGTCATTGGTATAAGAGAAAAATAGGAATGCGGACATCAGAGCTGTATAGAATCGCACACTGTGTATCATCCACAAAGTGTTCACAGCTGAAATCAGACTGTGTCAGTATACAACAACACAGCCGGATTGGCCAAGTATTATCATCCGTACACGGGGTGTGATGTTGTAGTATGCTGTGCCAGTACTCTTCTGCAGGGGTTACGCATGTTCAATCTGAAACGAGAAAGACAGAAAATTCCATGAGCCTAAAGTTCAGTAAGTACCTCGTTGGGTCCACACGCGTATATTAACCAAACACCAATGTGGTTGCCTGCAGCCTGACCATTGCAATATGGCTAGATGTAAAACCCAACCTTGTTACTCCACCGATATGATCTACAGCTGTAAGTTTCATTGCGTTGTTTCCCATCCAACAGCGATTACCGGTAAACAAATAAAAAGATGATTTCTGCTTGATGTATATCTTTTTAGTAGAGCACCATAACAAAATATCCGGCAATAATAACCGGCTACTGGGTCTGGTCCGATTCAGTAGTATGTTGTGGTAAAACTCTTGTGTGAACTGCAGCTGAATATAGAAGCTGGTTTTGTCATTCACCTATTTGATCCTGAACTTCTTGTTCTGTGAAGCAGTATCATTTCCAGTGGATGGTTTTTTGTCTCTCTCCGTGATCGAGAATGACCCTCGGATACCCTTGAATTCATTCCGAACAAAACCCTCGACATCTGAGTGGAATAAAGCCTATCGGATAGGTGGAAATCCCACTTCCTTTGCCTCTTCCGCAGTTTACATGATCAATTCGCGAGAACAAAATCCTGCTCCAAAACTCCCTGTCCCCGGATAAACCAATCTGCATGGTACACACGAAATAATGAGAACAGTAGAAATGAGAAAATTCTCAGGAGAAAACAATAGTAGAACAGAATAGCAACACTAAGCCAAGGATCAGCTCTCTTTTCGTTGCCCCGTCAGATCCTACAGACCTGGAGAAGGATATAAAGTGGATCAACCTTGGTTGCAAATACATTTATTAAATTCATACATTGTGCAACGTGCACCCCTAGCTCACTACTGACAACTAGTCGCACAAACGAAGCAGCTGTACAGTCTGTCCAAAAAATTCGGGATCACCTCGATTGGGTCGCAATCCTGACATGCGGTCGAATTCCAGTTAATACCATTGATACTACTCTCCTCTCTCTCTCTCTCTCTCTCTCTCTCTAAACAATAGTGTCTATCAAATATTTTTAGCTACTGGCAGTAGTATCAGTTGCTTGAACTGGAATTCGATCGTGAGCCGGGAATTTGACCGAAATGAGGTGATCCCGAATTTTTCGGGCAGACTGTACAGGAATTCCATGGTTTATGTTGTTGTTGTAGTTGTGGTTGAGTTGAGCGTTGGCACTGCCGGATGAGTCGTTTCATAAGCGAATTGGACCGCGAGCAATTCCGGTGGTCGTCAAGCAGTCATCGTCGTGGAATATGAACAGCTACCTTCTAGGTTCGATTCCCGCCACCGCCAGTCACTTCTTCACTCGGGAGCTTTTGACTGGCCGCGACCCCCTTCCAGAAGCATTGCACATTGTCGTACGAATAAGTCAAGGAAGTAAAAAGATTAAAAAGGGATCAAACTGATCGCGTAGCTAGAGTGCATAGGCTGTCTGTGAAGACCTCGTTCCACCTGGACCTTCTACGGAGATGTCTTCCGTAGGATAGTCGATCGGAGTGTGCACGTGGCGTGTTATTTTTGTCAGTCAAATCCAGTGACTGACGGACCCACGGAAATCAGGTTGTGTTGACAAGATGTAAATCGTTGACAGTCAGGCCCGCATAGCCTAGTGGTGTGTGTATGTGTGTTTGTGTGCGTGCGCGTGTCTGTGTGCGACTCAAAACTACACCTCTGGGTCCAAGTGATCCAGTGGTGGAAACGCATTGTTGAAGACTCCTGGCAAAAACGAAACAGTGGCTGCTCGGTTGTGCTTTCACGACTTTTCAGTTGCAATTTGAGCGCTACAAATCCATGATCTGTTCAAATTCCTGATGAATTAAAGTAGCCACTCAATTGGTCCGCTCTGCTTTTCTCACATTTCCCGTTGCCCTTCTCTAACGCCAGTACCAGTTTGGCAGAACAGGAAATGAACGATTAGGCCTTCGGCTCATCTTCGACATCTGCGGGCAGAAAATATATCTGGGTTTGTGTATATGTGCTGGTTTATCTGTGTACGTGTGCGAGTGTGTGTGTGTGTGTGTGTGTGTGTGTGTGTTTGTCGATTTCCAAGGCTGGCCTATCTGTAGGTACGTGAAGGAAATCACGTCTCCCCCTCAGAACTCAGAGCCTGATGCAACACTCGCTAGATCAGTTTCGTGGCAGAGTTTCACTTGAAAAAGTTGTAACCTCCGATCAGTTTTCATCCACAACACTTATTTTCCACGGGAGCGAAGGGATCACTGAAGTCTACTGTTGCGTGGTCGGAACAAATCACAGAAGGGTGCTTCCACTTTGTCGTGCTTTACGCCATGAAGTTAGTGGAGGGACTTTATTTTGGCCGTGTTGTTCAGTGTAACTTAAAGTAATCTGAAGAAGTGAAGAAATGAGAATCCCCCATTTGAAAAATGCTGTTTTTACTTCATCTCCTGAATATTATACAACAAAGTACAACAATTCAGGAAGGGGGCCTAGGCTAATGAAAGGCTGCCAAATGGGGAAGTCACCGGTGGTGACGGGAATCGAACCCGGGTCGTTAAAGTAGAAAGTTTACGATAATAACCGTTTGACTATCGCCGCTGCCGCGACCGCTGCCGGTAAATGGAGCTAAAAGAGTCAAATCTTTTACACACTGCATTCATTTGCTTTGCTTTCACTCTTTAGCACCTCTTCGACTACATAAACGCAGGGCAAGAATGAAGAATTATCAAACTGGCTTTGCTGACCTGAGAATGGGCAAGTGCATTCGACATGAAAGCAGCAAAACGGGGGGGGGGAGGAGTTACCAGCCGATACCTCTTCAACAAGGCTGGGGTCAGAGCTTGATTTTCACCAGAGCACAGTGCGCTATGTTATCTATGTGTGAGGGGTGGGGGCACGGGAAAGAATTCAGTCACCTACGTGCTTGTGTCTGTCTGCACGACTGCGTGCAATCGTGCATGATCACGGTGCCTTTCTATTAGTTAATCTTTGTGTAGCACACGACAACCATGTCGGAGATTAGGAAGAGATACGCAACCGGTGACTGTCTACCGAAGGGAAAATCTGATTGATGGTTTAAAATACCCCAGACCGAGACACCTAGGTACTCAGTTTGCACTGCAAATCATTTGTCCGTCGCTGGTCTTTCGACTCAAACACTGTATCACCCCCCCTTCCCACTTTGAAGATAGATAACCATTGCTATATCAGACGTAACCAATTTGACAGTTTAGGTTAATGATTCTCAGGAATATCAAAACATCTACATTCAAGCGATTGCTCAAATCAAGCATGAGAATCCTCATTTTTCGAACGGTTATAATATCACCAAGTTATTCTCCACTTTTATTTGATTGGTGGTGAGAAATCCGACAAGCTTCACAGATCAAATCTTGTTTAATCCACAGGATGTTTAGGAAAACTGCTAACCACTCAAAATTGATGAACTTTACCCGATCGATCGGTTGCTTTCTTTTGTCCTTTGAAAACTCACAGAAGGTGCGTTAACCGGACTAGGATTAGAAACAAACAATGAGCATGGAAAGTGTGCTTGAAACAAGCTGTTGGAATTTAAACTGAGCCTAAATGTGGGTACTTGAGAAGAAAGACACACGACTAGACAGACAGACAACAAAATATTGCGACACTTTCTACTTGTTTATCAACACCTGACTAATCAGCTTTGCATATCTACTCAGTCTCCGGTGGGACTTGAACCCAGGGTACTGTGTTCCCTCTCTCTCCGGTCTGGTTCTCAGTATCTTGCTCCATGTCAGTTTCGTTGAGACAGTTCATCCGAATACGGAGTGCCAAGAATGTGAAATCCTTCCCGTAACTCCTAAGAGCTTCAGTTTGTCATTTCTGCCGTTCGATCCCCTCTAGTGAACATCTTTTGCTGTTCATTCAAAAGATCCCGTAAATTAGTAGATGTACGTACGTGTGCTTGGAATTTAACTGTTTGTGGTTGTGTCATTTTTACTTCGACCACATACGACGAAATTCCTAGCCCCATCGAAGGTGATAAATTTTTGAAATGCGGAATAGTCAAAAGCTCTTTCCTCAATCCGATTTCCGTAGAAAAAAAGAATAGTTGGCTGTGTAATTTTCAATCATTTCTGGCACTACTGGAAGAAAATATAGGAAACACCTCAAAAGCGTTTTTACAAACAAGGCACGTGTCCATCAAAATGACCTTGAAGTGAATTAAGGGTGGTGACGGGAATGAAAAATGTCAATTCCCGTGTTATGGTTACCATTGTGCTTATTGCGGTACACCCGGCTGAAGGGGGGGAGGGGGAGTTAGACACGTATAGGCAATACAATCTACATCACCGTGTAATACCAGAGGCTATAATGTATATATATATATATATATATATATATATATATATATATATATATATATATATATATATATACAGCGTATATAAACCCACTAAAGGGTTTGTTCAGAAATACTCTCCTAATTTCTGTTTCCTAGCTTGATTGGTTTTCCGTGACATGGAAACTATTTTTACGCCGAAATAATCATTAACTGTGCACTAAGTGTCAAAGCTTTAGCGTCTATCAATCAAAAAACCAGTTGACTATATTGGTACATCTCTGGTGGCAACTGTTTCGTTGCTTGGTAACAAGTAAAGTGCTGAAAAAGAGGGATGAAATACGGCTTAACCATTTTATTGACACCTGACTTTAGGAATTCAAGCACACAATGTGTGTAACTATGTCCACGAGAGACGGATGAATACGAACATCCTCCAAATGTCTTTTGCTTGGTGGAGCTAGCTCAAACTTATGATAAGTGTAGTGGTCTTCTCGCGATTTCCTCAAAAAGTTGTGTACTTTGCTATGTCCTTCATACATAAATTTCGCATAGTTTAAATGAGTATCTTCGTTCATCAGGTTAGTACACTGGTATCATCAGCATGCTGTGTTTCATATGTGCTGTTAAGAATACGGACAGTTTATACAGTTTACCGGGGCCTCTTGGAGGTCAGTCGGTTGTCCTTCTGATTGGTCGCTCATTCAATCAATCAATCATCAAATCAATCGTCTCATCTGATCGTTCCATTCGAGCAAACACTTTCTATACATCTTTTTTACGCCCAGCTGGCCGTTGGCTAGTGTTCACATATTTTGCTCTTATTGAGACGAGACCAAAACCCCAACGGTAAGGGGTCTATCCAGGCAAAAGCGAATGGAGACCGGTCCTCTCCTCTCTCTCTCTCTCTCTCTCTCTCTCTCTCTCTCTCTCTCTCTCTCTCTCTCTCTCTCTGAGCGGATGTTAAAACTGAATAGATACGACTGCGTCGTAGATTGACATGATGACGACTTTGAAACAGGATATGAGAAATTACAGAGCAGAATTTCAAAAGGAGCCACCACAGACAACTGATCAATAAGGCATACGGAAATCCACAGTGTGTCAATCTGATTGCTATAATCCATCAACTCAGGCTGTTCGGAAAACACGTGTAGGAAAAACACAGGCAACTTTTTTGCGTATTTTCCGGAAGTGAGTTTCCCCACTCTTTTGAAATCTATCAACTATCTGTAGAGTAACTTTCCACGGTCCAATGGCACGGTATCCAAAATCCTGCCGTAAATTCAATCGGATGCGCGATTACTGAGGCGCACTTCGGTGAATTGAGCAACCAAATGACCAGTAGTACAACTGATGATTACTGAGGCTGGAATGCTGTGAAACTGAACCTCATTCCACAAACGCGTTAGTTGTAAGTACACATAAACTGATACGTTCCTACGACCGCTTTAGCAATTTCAGAACCTTGTTTAGGGTAATGAAAACAGCGAATAGCTCGTAATTTTTCAGGGACTAAAAAGCATACGCGCCACAAATATATAAATTTGTAGTCTGAAGCATATTTTCAAGATACCGCAGTACACATATTCGATCAAAGCTGTCCCATGAATTGTTAATCATCTCTGCTATTTCTGTATATAGTACACACATTATATGTTGCAAAACGTTCTTTTCCCGGATTTGTTGACGGTGACATCAACCAACAGAACCCCATTTGTCATAAGGGGAATTACCGTTCCTGGAACCTGGTTTAAAAATATAGCAGCGCCCACTAGTGATAAATATGTAGAGGTCTTTTAGTGCACAATTATTTCTTAGTATTAAAAACAGTAGTCCGATCATTTGACCATCTACCCTGATCCTTACGGATTTATCATATCTTCTCTCACAGTAAAGAATCCATTTAGCTCATTCCGAGCATAACTCCGGACAAACACGAAGGTCCCCATCTGAAAAATTGTCTGTGATTAATCAACCGTCAAGCAGCGTGAGTAGTAGCATTGCCCGTGGAAGCAGCCACGGCGATCAATAGGAGCGACCTTGGTCAATCTCTTTATGGACTAAATATTTTCAAATTGAAACAGAATTTGCCGCGAAACCGATTGGAATCATCCTCAGCTCATTCATCGAACACCCACTGAGACTCGAACCCGACCCGAATGACTGTTGGTCAAAACACCTAACCTCTCCGGCACTATGCTTCCAGCGTTTTCAGTGGTGAGTTAAGCACTGATGTTCTGTATGAGGAATCAAATTTGCTATTCAATCATTTATTTGGTAAGATAGTTATTCTACTGGTTTGTCATTGAGTTAGTGAGTTTCTTTATTTTTTTGACTGTTGACTACATCAGTGACCAGTTATATGGTGTGTGGTTAGAGAGTAGACTTTTTGCTGTGGTCATTTTCACTGTCCTAAGAGAATCCTACTTTGCTTTAAATCCCAAATGAAAAACAGAAAGTTTGATCAAATGCATTATCACACAAGAGTTCTTCCGTTTTGTGAAAGTTATTCTCATCCGGAATAGATGGTAACATGATCTACCTGTTTGTCGCCAAAATGTCGTGTGATTTTTTCTCTTCGTCCTGCCGGTAGACCCAATTAGTTGATTGTGTCACAAATGTATTCCCCTTCGGGTGTTAATCGGCTACGTCCAATTTTCATTTCAAACGAATGCAAACAGGCAAGATGGTCTCCAAGATAAGAGATTGTCTTATGTTCAAACAAAACGTTTCACTCGGTTAAATCATTGAGAAATGAAACGAACAAACACTGGTTTCGATGTAATTATCTAGGAGTGCAGGTGTGTTTGCTGCGTTTGTCCACGAAGTTTGGGGGTTTTGTTTCATAGTAATCAACCGTAAGAAGGGGGAATTTTATCGGCGCACAACGCGATTCCCTACAAGTACAGCTCATTTTCTCCGTTTTTTTTTGTTCCGGACTTACTGAATGCGATTATTGAGAAACAAATGAGCATCTTTCTCATACGGTGTGATGATACAGCATCATGTCCAACGAGTAAAGAGATGAACTGTGCTCACTGTTTCCGCCTGAAATCGGTAAGTGAATTCGTTCCTCCAATCAACACTGGTCCGACTATGTTCACACGGGCTTTCGCGTGGGGTTTTGGGGGAATCAAAGGAGTTCCGTTTTTATTTCATTCCTCGGAAAGAATCGATTTTACCGCATGAAGCAGTTAGTGCTCTGTTCATCTGTTTGCATCCGCTTGTTGTCGGCTCCAAGCGATTCAAAACGTTCCCACAATCCAACATGTCTTTTACGCACACGGTCAGGTACAATCTCAAGGGCGTGGTCAGTATCATCTGTTGCTTCGGTACCACTGATATGCGCTTATGAGTAAAACATCATGGACAATCGTTTTCATTCAAAGCGTTTTACTTAACTTTCAATATGGTGTTGATTGTTTAGAAAATTTTGACAAATTTAGCCTTTAAAAACCATCTGAGAGAAGACCACTGGCCACACACTTCACTTCTGACTTGATTTAGTGCCGAACATGAATGACAGTACTCTTTGTTGTTTTATTGCATCACTACACTACGGGTTGGCGGAATACAATTTTCATTATGTGCCACTTTAGCTGGTGTTCTCGTTACTACAGTGCAGTTACTTTGGGCCGAAGCACTCGGTGTTCTTTACGAATAGTTCTAGTTGCCGAGTACATTTGTCATCTGCTACAGATATGCATCTTTTTTAGCATCCTGCATGGATGATTCTTTTGTGCATCATCTCTGTGCGATTTTTCAAACGGTTCCAAAAATACGAACGACCCGATCCTCTCCGGATAAATCAGGCTGAATCAAACACATCTAATTGTTTCAGTCGGGCGTCATTCTCGCTCTGAGCTACATGAATCACGGAGTACAACCGGAAGATCATTGAGTTCGAGGTATCGTATGCCGGTACAGTATGATCATCCGTTCGGAGGATTCCACGTATACTGTCTGAAAACACACCGGAAGATAGAAAACTCCGTAGACTGGAGCTCAGTCTTAGTGCACTGGCGAATCCCCTCACACATTCGCGTCAGTAAGGCCTGCCCTTTCAAGGATACGAGGCTAATCCCTCAACTCGGACTGTCCATGTTGTTGGTTTTGAATATTGGTCTTGTTTATAACTCAGGATGGTGGTTCGTGTGAGCTGGGGATTGACTAGCAAGGCTTTTAGGTTGCAAACCTCTCATCACGAGTCGAGATGATATCATAACCTGCACACTGAAAATATCACCTCGACTGGTGACGAGAAGTTTGTGACCTAAAAGCCAAGCTCAGGGGTCAACAACTCACACCGTATTTCGTCTTTCACCTCAAGCATTAACACACCTGAACCATCAGAACCTCATACGATTCGGCAGCACTCCAACCGAGTCACCGGGTCACGATTGACGACAACAACAATCGAACCATGCAACTGTAGGTTTTCTCCCTTCCACTATGATCATGCATCAGAATAGAACTAATTAATTCTTCAGAACATGCTCACTGTGACATCAGAACACGGTTTCCGAGACAAACGCTCCAATAATTCATTCTCGAGTCTGTACAATTCATACGGGAAATGGTTGTGTTGACACCGTCAAGGGTCATTGGCATTGGACACTGTCTGTGGGATGGGACTGAGGTTAGATCAACGTGTCGATCTGCATGACAAGGTTGACACTACTAGAGAAAGAATTATTGAAAGCAACTAATTAATTAATTAATTAAAAAACAGTGAAATCTGTGTGTTACATCACATCGCGTCATTGTGCAGCAAAAGTAGAAACGATAACTCAGGTATCTTTTATTCTTTTATCTAGTTTATTTTTACAACATAACAATATTACAACTATTTCAGGAAAGATGTCACGGCCAATTTAAGGCTGTCCATTGTGGGAAATTGATCGGGGATGGCGTGAGGACTCGAACCCCCAAGGGGACAGCGGGGCCTGAACTTTATGGTGTTGACCGTTTGACCACCTCCAGTCAGTATCTCCTAATCACGATGATGCCCGCCTAAAATTGCGCTCCGAACAGACTGACTAGAACCAATTGAAAAACTTCACTAGTGCTTCTCAATGAGAAACGCAAAGCTCAAACCCATTTTCAACAGATTAATTCTTTATAATTTATCGACCATCGAATCGATTGCTGTTCCTTTGAACATCTCCCCTCCCCCCTCTGTTTGTGTGCAAAGAACCGGTCAGTTACAGCGTTAGACCTACCTTGGCCGTCTGCGATCATACTGATGACATAACGCGACGAGATGAAACCAGACACAATGCCCAAACTGCACACACACACACGCACACACACACACACACACACACACACATCAACAGTAGTGAACTGATAGGTGCTCTTCATTACTCTTCCCAACTACAAACACATACCAGCCCGAGTCGTTTTCAGATCTCCGATTGTTTTATCAGATCGACATGCTGTATTTGGCTGCTTAATAAATTGCCAAAGAGGAAACTGTTTGTCATTCCGTCTTCCAATACATTGATAATTCAGATTGAGTATGCAAAACATCACAGTTCATTCGAGATAGATTTTTCCACGTGAAAGAACATCCGATATAACTCGTACGTGACCGTAATCATACAGATTGTCATTCTATTTTTCTTGTCTTGTCTGGTCGATATCCTTCTTTTCGGTTACCCAATCCGGACCACACCGTTGTCCCTAATGTCTGACAGCTTCCAAAACGCAGAGCATCAACCGATGATTTGATGCGGCTTGACGGTAGCTCCCGGTAAAGGACATCTTTCAGTACCAGTGTCCAGACAATGCGCAAAGCTCACTCCAATCTTATGCTGATGACGATCAGAATCAATGTATAGTCGACTTATCTTTGGCCATTTTATCAACTTTAATAGGCCACTCTGATTTTTGGTTTCCTCACAGCTTGAACAACATTCTATTTCCCTCAAAATTCACAAACCCATCGATGGACTTAATCGCTCTCTGATTAGTTGCTTTATTTTTGCATGTGCTCACTGAATGACTGGAACTTACCCTATAGACAGTGTCGGGAAAATCCGAATTTTGAAATAGACTTGAAATGTAAAAGTAGGCGAGGAATCATTAGATCAGATGTGGTTATGAGCCGCGTATCAGCCGAGTGCTATCTGCCTCTCTCTTTCATCGTAAACGACCGGTGTTGACGGGACTTTTGATCTCCCACCTGCCCAGTCTTGATGGGCAAACCACCGTACCACGATGGCAGAAAAACACCAGTCATAAGACGTGACGGAATGTATCCGTTTTGTGTTCTTGTCATTTTGTGTGTCTTTTCTCCAATTCTTGCAATTCAACCCAAATGTGGGCTAATCAGCACATCACATGCGGGTTACATAAACAGATCACGAAATGAAGTACAGTGCTCAGAGGATCTAATCTCCCGCGTTCAATTGGAATTCGTGAACACTTCATCCGCTACTGACTCTCTCTCTCTCGCTCCCTCCCTCTCTCTCTTTTCTGGTTAGAATGAAGGTTCATAAACCGTATCCAACCGGTCAGTCGTACGTAATGAAATAACTGGGACCCGGACTACGCACACAGAGAGAACGACAAACCAGACAAGAACAGCAAGAATGTATTCTGTCACCTCTGATTAGTACAAACTCGTTTACATACGGAAATAGGCATGCATTTATTAGCAGATAAAGTGCTGGCCAATCACAAGGAGACTTCGCTGTATCTACACAATCTAGCAGTTGCTGTCCGGCTTCATCTGATTGGCTGGATACTGGAAATGAAGTTATAGCGCACTGGACAGCGTGTGGAAACGGTCGGACCACTACCGAGGGCCAACGAACATGGGTTCTTATACAGACGATATCGAAATTTACCGGACAATTTACTAATCAGTAACTTCTTCTGTCCTTATTTTTGATGAGTTTTTCATAATAAACAGTTAAAGCATGAAATTCTACAAAAACTATTATCCTTGAGTTTACTTCTACGACAGTTCTGTGGGCAGCTGAAACGGTAAGACCTCGATTATCACGATACATTTGCCTGAATAGTGAAAGTTCAAAATTGTTATGATGTTGAACTATGGAGTTAAACACCACTACAGATGGTTCTCATCACCAATGATTAAACGGTCATCTGAAAAAAGTTCTTTTTTGATGAAATTTTGATCACGTGTGCCTAGGATAAAGATACCGAGTTATTGCATGTAGTATATTTGAAGATTATTTTAATACCCTGCAGCACAACAGCAAACTTGTGGTTGATGATAAGCTCAGTGGAGTAAATGTTTCGTTTATTTCAAATACATGACCTTCACGTGAAGGTCATATGAGCGGGGTCCATTAGTGATGGCCAGGCTGTAAACGGTCACATTGTTGTTTGATTAATGTAAGTGTTGATACTTGTTGATGCACCTACTGAGCCCCGGCTCGTAGAGATTTTCTTCTTCTTGAGCTTTTTTAGATTGAACACGTGCACCCCCCTGGCGGAAGACAGCTATTCTTCGCACGTTACACACTTGCATTGTACAAGGCGAGTGATCTTCCGCGGAGGGTTGTTCGTGTTCGATCTGAAGTCACAAAAGAGCAGAAAACTTTATCAGTCCAGCTCAGTAAATGTGTATCACCGGGATTCCACACTCGTATTGATCAAACACCGTTGCAAGTTGAACACTGATTTCGTTCTCGCGATGATGGAGTACATACACATAAAAATCACAAAGTTCCACTGCTTTCGTAAATAGAAGAGAGATAAAATCCTGATGGACCACAGGACACGGGTTTCCGTGTCAGATATTGCGCAAAGCCATTCCCACAAAACACAAGACACTCTTTCGCATCACTCACGCAAATTCGGTGTTTTAAGCCGCGGCGGAAAAATAACATACGAATCAGATAACTATGTTATCGCCATGTTGATAAAAAGTAAGTCCTGAAAGCATTAATCTTACACGTTCAGATTTCCCAGTAATTTGCAGAGTTCTATTGCGAAGAAGTATGAAGCAATGTGTGCTGTGTCAGCTTTCAGCAGATCTGAAGCCAATAACACTGGGTGTCTCTTGAAGGTGGTCCTTCGTCACACTGGCGAAGAAATACAAATTTCATTTTAAGAGGTTTTGGCCGCCGTTTACTTTGTAACATGAAGATGACTGGGGAATGAAAAACTACTCATTGAAACAACTGATTCTTGTTATTTTGGGGTCATGAAGCGCACTAAGCCGACCTACATGGACTGCATTGAATCGCGCTCAGCCCTGTCGAAGGAATACCATCAATGATACTCTGAACGACCCAAAATTGATCGGATTCAAACAAGAATGCTTCGAATTTTTCAAACCAGAAACTATTCGAGGAAGGCTACCTTGATTCAGGATGATGCATCCTGCCAGATGCCACACCAAATTGTATACCTTCAATTAGTGTTCATATCTATTCATTTGTTGTAGACCTTTAAGGTGGTCAAACCACGGGCAGTTTAAACGTTTCATTATTACAGCCTCTTCCACCCTGACAACCCCAATTTGATAACATGGGACATATATTTTCAGTGTTGGGGAAATCATTGAATGCCCTTTCATCACATTGTGCTTTTGGAGGCGAAACTGAGAGGAACGTGAGAGAACACGAGATGACTGGTGGTCTCATAACTAGGTGGGCGAACTCACTCTATACCTAAAAATCTCGATAGATTCCCCATGGAGACTCAATATAATAATGACCGACAAATAACTTTGCGCTTTGATCAGTATGGTACAAGTCTGCATCAAAATGTCCTTTCTTATTGCTCTATAAGTGGCTCACTTTCTTATGTCGGAGCGGAAATCAGTTCGAAGTGTATCGAAAAAAACGATGCTTCACGTGATATGTTATAAGTATTTACTGTTCGATAACAGCACTGTCCGAAATGACGACAGTCAGTCGAGTTTTCGGTTATCGCGGGTAACGTTTCGCAAGATTATAAACCGGTCTTGAGAAAAGTTACCCGCGGTAACCGAAAAGTCGTTTGACTACCATCAGCACCAACAACGCTATGTTACCAAACATTGGCCGATTGTTTATACGAAATGATGAACTTATTGACATTTATCGTCATACTTTCTTCACTTTGTGGGAAAACAGCCCACAGGTAGCTTTGTATTTGTTGATCCCGTCGGTACAGGTAACAATCTATTTTCCAGGAAGCAGTTGGCCCAATCAACCAGGAGCAATGACCAAAATAATAATGGTAGTAATATTAATTGTAGAACTCCGTATGTCTATGGGTTCTGTAGGCGTCGTTCACCGGATATTACGTGCCCCAAAATATGATGATGACAGGACAGAAACTGAAGACAGACTGAAAACGTGTACGGACGGCAAAACAGTGGCGAACACAGAGTGACGGCCGTATTTTAGGGCACCGGTGGGTTGTTGACGGTCAAAACATTGGAACTGGTACTGAATATACACGTTAACACAATTTCGAGTAGAATAAACGATCAGTTGTGATGAAACGGCAGTACTTAGCAGAAACGGACGGTAGGGGCAGTTAAGAAGTGAATAACCGCAAGGAAATTATTGCACAATGGTAAAACGGACAATAGCTTACAGAGGACGGCGAACAAAGTACAGTTCTGTGGCGTTTAGAAGTTAACCTGCTGCGCGTTGCGCTAAACGGAGATGGGTAAGGTCGGTGAACGAATGCCGGTAGTGCGGGTGTGAGAAGAGTACATGATTGGCTGACCAGTCGGCGTGGCTCGGTTGACGTAGATGTACAGCATTGGGCTTGCCCATGTCAGCGGTCACTTTAAGACTTGTTTTTCACGCTCTGCCGCCTCGGTACGTCGGGACGAACGTAGAAAATCGTGGTGATTCTGTCCCACCCATATGCAATTCGAGAAAATCCATTTAGTGCTCGCTTGTTCAATGTACACTCTAATCAGTATCCATACATTTCCGCACACGAACAAACTCGCCATGCGCGTATGACTCATCCTTTGTCCAACCGTGGATATTGACCATTGCAGTACGCATGTCTCGCGCGCATGATCTGCTTCCATATCACGTGACGGTGTCTAGCATGTTTGGGCCCACCGACCGCATTGCTCATGGATCAATACGGGTGTGTATATGCATTCCGTCACGCATTTCATGCCCAAATAAATGCCATATTTTATATGCTGAAGGAACAATACATTTCAGTGCCGATGTCTTCTTATTTCATTTCGGGCAACTCGGTCATTACAGAAATAAAACACTGCAGTTTTTTCTTCCCGATTTAGTCAGTCATGTCCCTTACTGCCAGAAGAAACAATCCACTTCCAAATCGTTTGACTTGCCACTAGAAATCCGCACCACTGTGACTGATTTGCGCTGTTAGGACTTAGTAAGTGAGAGCACTTTTTGAGTCAAGTAAATTGTTGTTTCTACCGTCTATTCCTCTTTGAGAAGCATCAGAAATTTTGCGCAGATGCATCATCATTCCAGTTCCGCTAGCAAAATATCACTGACACGAAAAAACCAGCCAGCCGTACCATGAGAACTGACGTGACACCAAGTAGGTTGCTAAGACAGCTTTCGATGTTTATTTCCAGTTGATATATCGCACATAATACAAGAGATTTTGTTGCTATCCTGTAGCCCTCAATCATCCTACTCCTGTTACGTTGGACTGCTGGGATGTTTTTGTGTTCTTAGCGGCTGCGTGCGCACTCCTTGTGCAGAATCCTGTGCTCAAAACACGTCCGTTATTCGTGATTTATCATGTAATACACTTAAGCTTGTCGGTATCATGACATGGAAATCTTTTAGCGCTTGAGAGAGAACGAGATGAAGGGAAAGAAAAAACAATGTTGAATCTGGGAGGGGGGTGGTGGTGGTAGGAAAAGGAGGCTAGTTAGAGCACAGGAGAGGTTTCCAGAACCGAGAAAAGAAACGAACACGTTTTCGCTTCCGCCTCATCCTCTTCTCCTTCCCGCCCCCCCCCCCTCTCCCTCCATCAGCTCACTCTTGATACTAACTGAGATCTACTTGAGTGGATTGAATTATCTCGATTCGTGCCAAATCGGCTAATTTTGTTCCATTTTTTTCCTTTTATCAGTAACTTGCCAGCTGCTCTTGCTGCCTGCATCCGGGCCTGTCTTTCGGATCAACTTTAATAACAAAAAATACCTAATTTGACAAAGGAATCCGTTGGGATATGCTTTTTCCAGGTTCGATTCCAACAGGTTCATAGAGCTAATTTGTTGGTCTCACTGAATCTCTCTAGTTGCGTTCGATTTGTCACTGAACGAAGTGATATCATCTATGAGTGATTGTTAAAGATAGAGGGTTCAGATATGTGAGCAGAGATCTTCAACTCCAGGGTTCGAATCCCGCACAGGTCATTCGAATTTACCATTAAGCAGATAAACAATCGATTTCCTACTCTCGCTCGCTATTCAAAAGGTGAGGACAGCAAGTGAAAAGTTGATGTTCCTGTTTTAAAATGACAGCCCAGTTTTCGTACCCAGTTACTAATCTCATATTAGGTTGCTGTATCCTTCGGTCAGTTCTGACTATCCATAAAGAAGGTGAAGTGAAGATTTCATTTACCGAAAACCGACTGTTACGACTGTATGTATCTCACAGTTACTTGCGAGTAGTGGGTGGGATCTTATGGTGATTTGTTCGGCTGACTGTCTTTTGGACTCCACCTTTCAAGCACAGACCTCAGGTCACCTAATCAACCCTACACTCGGATGCATCAGACGCGAGTTTCGCCCTTTATAGAGCTCATCAGTGGTACATGTTCTGCGCCGTACCCAGGGCTTGAACTCGGGCATTCTCAAGTCGACGGAGTGTGTGCTACAACTGCGAGAACCCACTCCCGGTCGAGCTGATGGTGGTTTACTTACGAAGAATTAATGCGAGTAAAATTGATATGGTGATAAATCGTATTAGGCAGTTACTGCGATGGTAATTAATCATGATAAGCCGCTGTTTACTGCTGTATCGTTTCGATTCTGGGGTTCTTTTTCCTGAAATGGCTGGTCTGTCGGGAAAAAAACTTCAATTCACGGACCACCACTTATATGATGAAGATACTGAAACAAATCAGTGACAGTTATTTTGGAGTAAACGCTGCAAACTGTTGTCGTAAAAAGAATATTGTATGTCTACTGGACAGTAAGCGAAAGCTGTTTGTTGCTTTCCTCCACTTTGTTGCCTGTTTTGTTCATGCACATTTGTCCTCGATCAGACGAATATTATGAGCTGGCATTTGGGCGAACCAAATCAATCCGGTCGTGATGTGACCCCACTAATAGGTGTACTCTTCCCGTCTAAAAGTCACCTGCCTTATTAGATAAAAGATGAGGAAACGGAGAACTCGAAAGGGAGCCGAGAAACAATTGACTAATTATTCGAATAAAGGTCAGGTGAGGTGAACCGTAGCAATCAAAATTTCAAACTGACTGCTGAAGGGTACAACATGTTCTGGTAGACTCAATTTCGGGTCTATAGTGCGTTTATTTACCCGACTGGTTGTAACTTCGGACCGGTAATTTGATCACGTGGCACCACCGCAATTTCCCGTCCTTAATCATCTTTCTCGCATCGGTCCACGGCCACGTATGGTAATTCTCAGCCAGTAGGAAATCTTCCAAAGTGGACTATGTGAATCGGCCCCGTGAGAGAATTGAACCGAACGACAAGATTTTTTAGCCTCAAGGAAGTGAGTAAAGATTCCGCTGGGACTCCCTCATGAGGTTAATTTTGAGAGTTCATTTCAGCAGATTTCATGCTCAAACTACTCATTGACTGAGAATTACCATAAAACGGTAAGAAACGATATGAAAAGGCCAAGTAACGACGGGAAAACTGAAAGCATTTTAAATTGGCTCATTTTCATTTTGACTACCGATTAATGCAGACTTTCATCACCAATCAGTTCGTTGTGAATCATCGTATGGAACTCTTGGAACCAATTCATTTTCTTATTCTACTTTTATTCTATTACATAACCATGTGTCGTCACTAACATTAGGATGTACATTTTGTCCATTCCTCTCCATACTAATTACTGTCCATATACACACATACAAATACAAATACAACACGATTCATCATACAATAGGACGGCTGAAAACCATGAGAGAACTACAATTGTAGTATGCAAAGAATCAGCGTACTTCCGTGCGAGTTACTCGTGTTCGATCTGCAAAACACAAAGGAAAGAAACCTCCACGAGCCCAAGGCTCAGTAAGTGCACGAACAGGATCCTACACTTGCATTAATTGAACAACAAAATGGCTTCTTTCAGCCTGCTCACTACACAATGCACCTATCTCATCAAGTTTGTTAAATACATCAGCAAGCGCACATTGACTAAGCCGAACTGGGACTCGAACCCGGGGTGAGCGATTGTGAATGGAACACGTAACCCACCAGACTATCCGGGCAAGATCTTGACGGTTTGTTTTAACATAACCACCGAGTGATATGGCGCCATTCCGTTATTGGCTTTGAACAGTAACAACCCGTTGCCCAATTTACGATCAATACACACGATGGACGAGTTCTCTGTAAGGTCCTAAGTTCATCAAAATCATTCCATTATAGAAAGTTTGTGAACGCTTGATTACTATACGAATGTAAGTAGTAGGAGATTAGATATGGATAGTTTATTTTATCATCAGATTTGTATTGTTTGTTTACTGCGAAACGCTGGCTAATCACCGTTGAATACAAAGTGCATGCGTGTTCAGAGCGGAAATTCGATTGTGGTTCGGCGAATACGCTGGCGGTGATTAAGGACTATTGATTACCAAAAATTGAGAACACTCGTCAGGTGAGTCACAGTCTAGTCGGCGACACAGTAGTGCGCATCATGCGAGTGATCTTGCTGATTGGATATTTCCCCGTACCACTGGATTGGCTGTGAACCGTGATATACATCCCTGGCTCTCATTGGTGGCTGGTTCTTTGTTTCGACCAATCTGATTCTTTAGATTAGCGATCACACGGAGTTACAATTCGGAAATCATCTACCGTGACCCGGAATCGAACCGGGACATTTGGATCGTCAGTTTAAAGCTCTTTCTACCGAGCTATCACAAAATGAATACCAACCGCTGTGCCCTAGGCAGCAATCAGCTGTTATACATGAGCGAATGAAAATCCAAAACGTTTGGGTTCTTTCCTGATATGTACTATAACGCCTATCAGTACTGAATTTATTTTGATTCCCAGAACTACCATTGTGATATCTGATTTGCCGCATCCCATCTCTTCACCCGTTGTTGTCCTGTTGTCTACCATAGTGCTTGAGGAACCCATAGAGAGTCAGCTGATTATATTAACATTGGAATAGTGCTACATAACAGGAATTATTTAAAGACTTACAGCGTACCATACATGAATAATCGAATGAAAACTACAAAGATTGCACAATAACCGCAGAAACCACCTGCATCCGTTTATCCGTCTTGATTCTCTGGGTGTGTGATTACCAACGTCACCAACAATGTTACTAAAGTGCATGAATGCACACGCCCACTATGCGGCACACAAACAGATAGGTAAATATAACAATTGGGTGTGTGCTTTATTCACTTTTCCCACAGTTGATGGATAAAACGACCGTTACCAGTGAGTACATGTGTCTATGTGTGTATATATGCAAGTATATGAATCCGTAGTTGGATAGAAACAAACAATCGGACAACTAGACAGTTCGTTGCATCGAGATTTGAACATCATCCGGCACTCCTAGAATCACGTTTTGCCTTAGAAAAAGGACAGGCAAACGATATATATATATATATATATATATATATATATATATATATATATATATATATATATATATATATATATATATATATATATATATATATATATTGCCCACACGTTAACATACTGCTTACTATCAATAGGAGCGCGTGCACATGCAGCCTCGTTGTTCGTTGGGTTAGCAGTGACCCAGACACGAATAACTATGAGAAATCACAGTTGTGATTCATTTGTGGGCTCTTCAATGAAAAGTATCCATTCCCACTCCAGACGATTCAAATTAGATACTAGTGAACATATAACATTGGAGTGTACAAGTATGAGGACGAGTGGTCAAAGGAGTACAGGGTACGATGAACGGGAACAACCACGAAACCGGTAGTGTATTTCCCGGGGGACTTTTCCCACGTATTTACATAATACATATTGGTCGTATTGCTGTCCATAGGCGACCCAGATGAGTGAATGTAATATTCCGTTTCAGCCCCTTCCCCGTAACCCCGGCATTAAAATCGATGCACGCGAAATTCTGCATTTCCTATGCCCCGTTCGTAAGAACACAATTTCAGGACTCGGACTGAGCAGTACTCAGCACTGTGTAGATAAAATACACGAATGCTTGGGGGACCTTGTGTGACCGAATATGCATTACTCATAACTCACCTCTCAATCCCACTCCGACCTTAGCAAAATTATCCTCGTAAATTGAGCGAAATTCACCCTCCATCCCTCAGTCACAGGTGGGCAAGCAGTAGGTAATCAAAGTGATCGCCGAAAAAAGTGGCAACTCGGATTATGGGGCTTTTTCAATAGTGTTCCAACTTTGTAATTAGAAGCACAAGTACCGCATCGATATTAAAGAAGAACTGTAGTGAATTAGGTCTGATTGCTCAACGAGCAAAAATCTTTTTTTCTTGTTATAACTGGCTGAATAGGTCTTAACCCCCTATCTAACGGAACACTAGATAGTTACTGGTGGTGGAAAAAGGGATATTTGCATATTAAACCATAAGTCTTCGTTCTGGAGGTTAGCTTTGTCAACCGACGACATAACTTTAGAAGAACCACCTTGTGATTCTAAAAATTGCCTTCAGACCAAGCAAGCCCCTCACGGTTCAGATGAGAATACACCCGTAAACCAACTGTGGAGTGAGTAAGTATAGGGAAGATTGGACAGAGCAGTACCGAGTACGCATACCTGATGAGTGCCAACAACGACGAGACCAGTCGTGTCCTTCTGGTGAACCTTTTCCCCATCATCCAGATTATCCGCCATACTGCCTGTAGCGAACATATAGAATCTTGTCGAAAAAAGTCCCAATATTTCTGCATGACCATTGAGATCACCAATAACCGAGAGGAGGTGGTCAAACGGTTATCATGGTTAGCCTTATACTCGGCGGTCACGAGTTCGAATCCATACACTTCTGGTCACTTCCCCACTAGACAGCCTCTAATTGGCCACGATCTCCTTCCTGGAATTTGTACTATTTATTCATGGTAAATAAGAAGGAAATAAAGATTATTTTTAATATTACCCAGGGGGTATCTGACGATGCCTGCAGTTTATTCTGATAAAAACCCCGAATAAGCTCACGGATATGAGTGCTACGTAAAACTTTTGAACCTCACAATTCAAAAGTTATTGGATCTAGTTCCTGAACCGATTTCAGATCCATTTTGCCCCCCCCCCCCCCCTCCCCTCACCCACGAAACATTTTTATGGATCTGACCAACTGAGGAACTCACTGGAAGACACCCTCACCTTGGAAAAACTTTGACAAAACGGCGTTAGGTTCATGTGAGAATTGTTCAGTGCTCTCAGTATGATCCAATATTCCATCTAAAACTGCGACCATTCGAGTGGCTGTTCCAAGAGCCCAATTGCTTGATCACGTGTGTTATCGCTGCAGCTCCACAATGCACATCTACCACTACGTTCAGTCTAGAGCAACAACAGCAAAAAAACAATTAACTCCTGATTGTTGCTAGATTCACTGACTGTAGATTTGTGTATGATTCATCATGCAGTAAATACCCTTAACTCACTAATGACACCCATTTAAGGATTGAATAGCTGTGTTCATCGAGCTTGTTAGGATTCATCAGTAGGGCACATTCATCGAGCCACTCGAGTTGAATACCTTACCACCAAACTATCCGACCTTACCTCAAACGGGTTTGTTTTAACACCGTCACCACCACCACATGATATGGACAATGTCCACCGGAAAAACAGTAGTTTTTTCATCAGGTGACCAGTCGATGTCCTATATTTACTAAAGAACCTTTTTAGTCGGAAATGTTTTGCATATTCACTCACGTGACCGACTGACTGATTGACTGGCTGACTGACTGACGGTTGTCTTTCGCAATTCTCAATATTACTGATTGATGGAGACAAGATAGATCCAAGTAGTTAGAGTAGCATCCCATAGTTTTAAACTAGAATCTTATCGCGTGATTGGCTGTTGCGTATTCGATTTATTACATATCTCAGTTAGGATGTGGGCTATCTGACACTGAAATTGTGAACACCATGTACGTGATACTTTGTCGTCAGTACGAGCACTGATAGGGTATTGTCTTATCCTTCACTGAGCAATCCAATTTTCTTGTACTTAGCGAATTATCATTTGTATTGAGTGTAAAAGTGATTAGCTTACGACAAAAGATAAGAGGATTACCATCATCATCTGGCTTTCCGACTATAGGAAAAGAACACAAAATTGATCTGTACTGTTCTTTACCGTGTAGTTCGTAAAGTTTCAGATATTCAGTGTCGTCTTGTTTGCTTGTTCTTCCTGCTCAAGTAGCATTGCCTGAGTAAAACACTGACGGTGCAACGAATTTCGGTTTTCGGGGATTTGGCAAATTTCGAATTGATCCTAATGTTTGAGGCCATTACCCCACATGGGAATGGAACCCTTGAGTGAACATCACACACGCTTTCTCACTGCACGCGCAGTAGCTGCTAAGCTACAGAGCATCAGTGGAGACCCTGGATACTTTCCCAAATAGTGCATACTGATTGCCCGCCCAAATCTCGTCAATAACCCCCAACCCCCTTCCAAAGACACACACAAAACTTTTGCTTCGAATTCCTTGCGGAGTAAGTTCTCAACAAATGCACAGGTGAGTAATCAGTATGATTCATTGATAAAATGATATTACTGATTCAATTTTGCTGACTATCATCTGAACTATACTTTTTCCAGACTCACAAATAGTGAAATCACGAATAAATCAACGAGCTACGAAGAGAGAGAGAGAGAGAGAGGTAGACAAAAAGTGAACATACCGAGAAGTCTCGTCTGATAATTACACATGAGCGGGAAAGAAATCTCCTCAGATTGATTTTCGATTTAATCTCGGTAAGAAACTAGAAAACCGCTTTTTTCATTGCAGATGTAGATTACGTAACATGGCCACGTTACCTCTTCCAAAACTCAGACGAACCGACTGCAAATAGGCAATAGTAACATACGAATTTACCCGACAAAGTACTTTTGGGGAGAAAGCTGGAACACACGCGTGCACAGATACCCACTCAGGAAACAAGGCTTGCAGATTAGCTCGTTCCTGATCCGACTGGAGATGAACGAACTACAAACCTGTTTTCGTCCTTCACTGATTCCAGCCACGGCAGTTACTTGAGAACAAGCACGGCGCCAAAGCAACAACAACAGAGAAAAAGTACAAAGTGGAGGGGTGGGAAATTAAGAGTCAGCATAAAGATCATAACTAGTAAGAACAAATTTCTCTCAATATTTTCACCGTACATGCTCGGCAGATTTTTCTATCTGTTTTTCAATTGTTTATGGGGAACGGGAAGTCAACAGACAACCATAAATCATTCACGCCACTGGATTCGGTTCTGAGCCATATCTATCTCAGCGTCTCTAATCAACGACTTTCCTCATCTGTTGGGCCCTAACCAGTGGGCGGATGCTTCAACCGAAGTCAAAGCCAAAGCTAACTTCTTCATCACCCTGTGCCAAATCAATGTATGTGCGCCGCGCCTTCTCTTCCAGCCTTGTCCTGAAAGTGCAAGTAGACCACGAGAAGGAAGACGATGAACTGGTATTTGCAAAACATGTCCAAACAATCGGGCAAAATGTAAATTGATTATCTCGGTCAAGGGGCGACTATCAGCAGCAAACACACGACGGCGAACCTTAATACTGCTCACACGATATTCCCACCATATCTTGGAGAACAAAGCTTGAAGTTCTCACACAACTTCCATCCCGTCATATTTAAAAAGAGCTGCAGAAAGGTCATTGGAGCTCAACGATTAGTGACGGATTTCCTTCCAGATCTCCACCATGGAAGGTGGATCTGTGAAAACAGACCATGGAACTTGCGTCGAAAGAATTATGGGAGAGGCTGACGCTGGAGGCCAGCTAAACCATGTTTTACCGTACGCCGTCCGGTGTATAAGACGTCACAACAGACTGCGAATATACGAACACTCTGCTTCAAAGATCGTTTCACTTACATCCAATATCTTCCCACAGATGATTCTGATGAGAAGAAACAGCTTGTGAGGATTTCCTGCAACGGCAGCAAGTTCCGTCTCTGATGCATCCTGAGACCACCATATTTCGCGATCCCTAGGCAGACTTGAATTCAGCTCACTCTGGCTCGTATCAAAAAGATATAAATGCTCGGTAGAAATTCAGTGTCACGACACGATTAGTCGGACCACAACTGCCGAAAGCAGCAGAATACAAAACATCAATAACATCGCTTTTAGGATAACTGAGAAACGAGACAGATCCGACAACATATTGCAGTCTAACCGCTGCTGCATCGTATTTTTCCAAACCCATCGAAGCACGTCGATAATTTGCTGCTGTCTAACACGTAGTCGGACTTAAGGGGAATGTTCCAGTACGACCGAAAGTCGTGTATGCAACCCCGTCATTTGTAGTCAGTTGCCAAATGGTCTATCTGGGTCCATTGCTGACTCGAAGAGGGCAAACGCCACGTGGCGTACTGGTGATCAGAACGCCTGGATTTCGTACTAGAGAGAACCAGGTTGATGGTCTGAACACAAAGTCAACAACCCTTTCCCGTTTTCTGAACAACAGAAATCGAGGCCAAAAGAGCCTCTCAAATGCGCCTCGTTCGAAGGCAACCAACAGACTCTAGCACTAATGTCTCCAGCTAAGGTCACAATACCATCTCGTTTTGCTCTATGTAGGAGGTCGTGTAACTTGTGGTAGGAAATATTTTAGGTTGCATATGGGCTGCAATCTGTAGAGGCATAAGCCGAGAAGACAAAAAAATGGCGTCTATGGGGATGGTGTTTGTTTATTTTGTACAAACATTCAAGTCTCACTGCACACAAGTGGCTTTCAACTAGGATCCAGTCAAGTAGCTTAGTCTCATCCCTCTCACTGAGAGCTACACCTACACCAGCATGACCAGCAGCCGCAGCCTCATGGTCCCCAGACAAATTCAAGTGAAGCTTCACAGAACTGGATGAGGCCATGAATCGAACGACCGAGCTGGAGTCTTGTATGCGAGTTTCCTGGATACAACACACGTCGATAGCAGGAATCTCCAGCGTGCGAGCTATACACGCCTGTTATTCTATGCGCGTTAGCATTCTCACATTAAATGTGTCCAGCTTAAAAGGACTCCATGGGCCAAGAAGAGCATCACCTGGTGGAAGCGAATTCGGTGAGACTTGGATGTTAGACGAAGGGGGACGTGAGAGAACAGGAATAGCGCTTCTCTCAGAGACACTGCTTCAAGTTTAGTCGACTGCAGTTCCCAGTAAACCCCACTGCCACAGATGCCGATGAGCATAGTGTTGTACCCGCCATACGCCACCCATAGTTGGTTTGGATTCAGGGTTTAGCCATCTCTCCTAGACTGACAATTAGTCAGTCAACCTAGTGGAGAGCGTCAGGCGTTCGCCTTCGCTCTCACACTTTTGTGAAGACACCTCCGCTACGAGAAGGCAGTGTGTAGGACTTCCTCAGCAGAAGCTATGTGGGACGTTCGGTCATTTAGGAGAATTCCGAGAGACGTTTGGGACGAATAGACAACTGGGCGCCTGAGACACCCACTCCCGAGCATACTGATGCATTTTAGATGTTTTCACTACGTGAAAATTTTGACAGTTAGATTGCTAGAGTAGTTTCCATGTGATCTATTCATTCAATCCAGGTTTTGTGATCTAGAAGATAGAATACGCGGAACAAGGAGAAGTGGATGGCAGTGAATCATTATGAGCCGTTAGAAGGCATGCAAAATTTATCATCAATCCCGTGATCTCTGCGACTCTAGAAAAAAAAACTGGCAGTCCCAACCCTTTCTATTATCACCTTATAATCTGTTTGCTCATGTCTGATGATCCTGCAAAGCTTGGGCATACCATTGCGTAATTATCCCTGAGGATTAAGGAATTCAAACCGGTTTGGTTGAGCACACGTACAAAGGAAGAGATATCCAATCACATTGTGGCAAGCTTAGCAGATACCACACACTAGAAAAACCTTGGCATTCAAAAGTGAACCTATCGAAAGCGGTTCATCTGTGTCACCGATCAGAAGTCGAAAGACTGACCATTCCACTGTTCGAGCACTACATTAGTCCAGACCGGCCCTTTTCCAAGTCCCTCGTGTCCAGCCGCTTGTTTGATACTGAGGCCCCAATCAAGCGTGGACGTTATCCATCCCCCCCCCCCCAACCTAAGATCAGAGGGCATCTTCAGTCGACTCCCTTATCCATGACTCATGCACCTCTGTTCTGAACAAAATTCCACGATTTTCTTTTTTCATGACCACGTTGTAACCATCCCATCAACCCATATTCCAACATTTTCGCATTTCATAATGTTATTCTATACCGAACAATGTCTATTCTCTGCTCGTATAGCAGTGTTCAAGTAAACTCTTTCACTGTTATCCTATTCTCGATATTATGGTAGAAGTCCTCAGCATGTGAAATACACTCAAGTGAATTTCTGTCGACTGTGGGACTCAATTCCACGTGCTAGCTGTTATTTATCAGGTCTAGAACATCTTATCTTTTTTGTCTTCTCAAACTGTGACTAGCTCATCCCATAGGGAAGCGAAACAGGAGGCTAGATGGATGATTACGACTAAAAGAAGCAATTCACGTACGTGATTTGCTATCGGATGGTCATATTGGTGAGGAATGGGCTTGCCAAAAAAAATCCGGGGATTCGAAGAGTCATCAGCTACGTGCAAGTTGTTTCCGTTGTCGCTCGGTCGTGATCCCTGCTTCCGAAAATTAAACTCGTAATTGGCTAAACTGATCTCGAAGTTCATGCACCAGAGGATGAACAAACACTTGTGAAACCGCGTTGATTGACTGGACAAGTAATGACTATTCAGTAGCGCACAGATTGTGGATACTGAACTCCTAAGGGGTCAATTTATTTTCCAATCAATTCATTAATGTCCGACAGAAATAACTTCAACTAACATACCGAAGAGCTAGCCCAGAAATCAGAGACCGATACGACACAGAGAATGCGCTTGGTAGTGTAAAATTGTACTAGCGAAATGAAAAGTGGCCTTCGGTATAGGCAAAAAGCACTTTGATACTCCGCGTAAATAAACATCATTCCGTGTAACGGTTAGGTAAGAAATGAATATTAGATTTTCATAACACAATGGAAAATCCTTCTGTTAGAAAGGATCAGCCGGAGTGCTCATGTAGCCAGCTATAACGGGGACGGACTCGAATTTGACCGGCAACACGGGGTTACCAGAGATGGAGCTCTACGGTCAGCTTCGCGTCAAAACTACGAGAAATGTAAGAGTTTGATCATCATTGCCTCCGCGCGTGAACAACACATTACTATTCACTTTGTAATGAAATTTCGTGATGAAAAGTCTTTTGCGTAGGGATCTAAGAAAGTACTCCGAAAGACCGACGGATTTCTATGCCCATCTGTCCGACAAATAAAGAGTAAAAACCAAGCGGTCCGCTGATTTCTACCATCCTCGAAGGCTTTTGGTCAACGCCAATAAAAATAATTATCATTATTATTACCATTATTATAATTATAGTTATAATAATTATAACAATTATAACTATAGTTATACTTATAATTATAGTAACAACAACAATAATGCCAGATCAATACTACAATAATACTACTTTTGCTGAGCAAATTAGAGTATTATTTCCCCAGACTCACATTTGAAATCCTATAGAAATCAACACAAGCAAATGAGTAACCCATACCACAGATTGTTCAAACAGAACTTTTATCACGAAGATATCCAAACTGGATCCCGTTAGTTCCATTGCGGATAGAACCTAATTCCGTGCACATGAGGAACACAAGATTATCAACATCTGTCACATAAATTGACAAACACGAATAATAGGAAAATTTCACCACTATTCTGTCTGATTCGCAATTCTAAGTGTGCTTCTGTTTCACATTGTTATTCTGACTAGAAATGGATGATGTGACTAACCTGAACACAGGATCAGATGGGATTTAAAAAGGTTAATCCCCATTCCATATCCGTAGGGATATTCGTTGTTAGCTTGTATAATTGTGTTTCGGTGTTTCTTTCGGTGTTTTTCGGCTGAATCCACTTCACCGGAAAAGCGTTGTCTTGTCCAACAAACAAACAAACGAACAGACAAACAAACGACCAACTCTAAACAGACAAATTCGATCATTCTATTGGATCTAGTCACGTGGATTTCAACTCACGCAACTACAATATGCCAGTGCATTCTAGTTTGGATCAGCTTCATGGGGAGAATTCTGTGCATTGTTCGTCGACTCTCTGTCTTCAATCGTCGGAAACTGTTTATCTAGATGTACGGTGTTATCATTCTGAGAATCTTTTATTGTACCTCGGTTATCCATATAACTACATCTTGGACAGTCAACACGAAGCATATACAGCCACCTCCAAACAAACCAACACTAGTTCACTAGTTCACGTGAATAACTGATTCAACTGCATACTGTCAACCAACATCGGTGGAAGACAACATCGGCATCGAATGACTGATCAAGTCGCCTAGACGACCAAGATCGCCTATGCGGATCACCATATCAATTCCTAGATTTATCGCTGCCAATTCTGTCCCCCCCCCCTCCCTCCACCTTTTCCAACCCACATGGAAACAAACTGTAGTAGAAGTGTATTGTTCACGAATCTCTCACCCCACTCCCCTCTCAATAAGGTTACCAACAATGTCGAGTAAATTCATAACCACTAATATGTTATACTTAAGAATTATCATGCATCAAAATCCACCACTTGATTCATTATGGCTGTTGGGAGATCTTGAAGGACAAGTTCATTATTTACCAAATCGATATTTACACTATTCTAACCAAATACATTGCAACAGTCTCGACCAGAGTCACATTTATTGGTCATAAGAGATCCCAAATCAATTGTACTAGTATTGGGATTTCCTCTCAAACAGATCATCTCCGAAAATAGAGAAGAGGGGGGGGGGGAAGTAATGGGAAATGTCCACCTATCCTTCCGTAAATAATCCTTTCCATAGAATGATGATGATCAATCTGGGTGTTGATGTCCAATGCCTGAGCCCTGTCCTGCTGTCGGTTTGCAAACGGTCATCGTGATGAAATTTCCACTCTGTCGCTTTCGGTTCGAATCCTGCTTCTGTCAGTCACTTCTCCCACTCGACACACTCGAACTGGCAACCACACTTCTCCTGAAGTAATGTACGATTTGTGAATGACTAATAGGGTAGGGAGGAATCATTGTTGTTATTATATATTTCTACTGGATTTCGTGATTCCTTATCTCCAATGACAATGAATCAAACTTATTCAATGAAGGATAAAATGTTTTGTGTGGATAGGGGTCACGTAGCCGTTACAAAGGCAGTGGCGTTTCGGGTAGCAGTTGGGAAGTTCAAGGTTAGTGTGTTTTGGCCTGGTACGAAAATGAAGCATTAGTTGAAGAATGAAGCAAAGTACGAATACTGATGACAACGAATGAGGATTGACCAGAAACTGACACTGAAGTCGGTCAGCGATAATTAGCCTAGACACAATAAATGAGTACGTCTACGAACACGTACAGAATGCCAAACTGACAACGCTAGACAAGTGCACGAAAGGTGAAGATCGCGCATTTCTGTACAAAACGGACACTTAGGAGATTCACAAATTTCGGGAACACGGATTCTATCATAGGGGATTGAGCAATCGGGTAAGGTGATCTACTTGGTACAAATGTAGAGACGAGACAATCCGAGATTCGATTAGAGAAACCGTTTGAATAGACAGTCATATAGATTTATTTCAGTAAATAATACATAAGTGCTGTTGAAATGAATAGGATAGGATCAAGTCAACACGGTCACGTAATACTCATTTCCAATAGTCTAACCAGGATACGTACTGACTTCATTCTCATGGTAAGCTGCGGCTAATCCGCGAACGTCTATCAACCAATCACAATTGTGATTCGTCAGCAGACTCTCCTACGAGGATTTCCCATCCAGCACCACGGACGCACAGAAGAGACAAATGTGAATGAAACTCACGGAGTATACACAAGTAAGGGAGTATAGATAAACGGAGGAGTGCAACACTATGCGCATTCCTGATGGGGACAGTAAGCGTCGAATCGGTCATGTGCTTCTGAGAATCTCTGTCCATCCATCTATATGCTACATACATCTAGAAGCCATTGAATGCTCCACCAATTACTGGCTCTCGTTTGGAATACCATATTGACAGTAATATATAAGGATGATTGACAAAATGGACTAGTTGATCTCGGTCTTTTGAACATTTTGGTACATCTGCTTGTTAATATTTCTGTGACCGTTGAATGTGAATCATTCAACATGGTGAATTCAGTCCAAGACTAAGTTCATTTAATCCAACATGTATTTGCACACAACCAACATCATTGTGCAAATATGGTTCATTCCACTTCAGACTTCGATTGCGTTATATGCTCATCGATTTTAGTTATCGTACATTCGATCGAACTCAATCAGCCAACAACATTCGATGCACTTATGATGGCTGCTCCGTACACTTGTAACTCAACTGCTGCTTACCTATACGTTTCTCCATACATTTAGCACCTGTAAATGTGCCGTAATTTGTATACTAGAAAGCGGCCACGTCCCATTGCAGAGTCGCATCTCTTCTTATTTGATTTCGGGCAATTCGGTCACCACAATTCCACGTTGACCTTCGCTGTCCGAGGAGCTGAATATCACTTTGCCCGGAATAATGTTCCCGCTATTCGCGCGTGGGTCACTTAAAAAGGAGAAGAAGCTGATCCCAGTGGGCGACGCATCAAGCCATCAATATATTCATTCAGTCAAATTTGGGTTTAGGAATGCTTAACGACATTCTCCTTGTATTTAAACAGATCATATTCAACAGAACTTCGTTGTCCCAACAGAATAACAACAGAAGACGTTAACAATATGCAAACTCTCAACCCTTGAACCCAAGCGGAAAACACAATTCACTACAGACCAATGAATTATTTAACCAGGAAATCTACTGGCAACCTAAAGGCATCGAATTTCCTCACGGTCTCTAAGCCCTCAAAGTGAATGAGGCTGAGCTGAGGGATAGAATGATTGGTTCCCATTCACCATTCCAGAAGAGGTGACTGAGTTGACGCCATACGCACCCGATAGAGCAAAATTTCTCAGTTCTTATTTAGGTCCTAAAGAATTGACAGGATTATCTCTAAACTTCTATCGGATAAGGTGTTTTCGAAGTTCCGTGTTCACTGTTTTACAGTCTACCAACAAGTGTAAGATTTGGTTGACAGAATTTTACCCTTGAGGGTAATAGACATTTATTTTTAACGACATATTATCAAGACAATGAGAGGTATCCGAAAGAATTTCGGAGGAAAATGGATTACATGCTTACCACCAAATGCATAGAAAGTAGAGATGACAAATACGCCATCACGTTTGTGCAAGTGATTTGTGCATCTTACTAACAAGTTGTACTATTCTCATTTGAGTGCTATCTATAGACAGACGAACAAATAGTCTCGGAAACACACGGCCAGTTTCACGGTTGTGAACTGCTCGGAGATGAGAATCCATTGACATTCTTGATTCACAAATTCGATTGTTGTGAAACCACAGTGTTCTTTGGGAAAATAAGAAGCAAATAATAGGAGAGCACTAGTATCCGTGGGAGACAATACTGTGTGTGTATGAATATGAAGTTTAAACAATGAGATACTGAAAGCATTCCCGTATCCGAATTAGAAAAGCGTTGATTTTCATAACTTCCCAAATATGCAAAAGATCAGAAAAGAAACTGGAACAACAACAAGAACAATGTTGAAGTATTCGATACTTGACGAAATCGACATGACATGACTTCATTGTTTGTGGGGTTTTCAAGGAGGATGGGGAGGCGACTGTGTGTGTGTGTGTGTGTGTGTGTGTGTGTGTGTGTGTGTTGGATCGGTGTTTATGTCGGTGTATTTACATAGTGTGACTGAGGATGTGTCGGAAAGTTGTTTACCATATAGTGAAAAGAAAAATGATGGTGTTGTGTTTGGCCAGAATTATCCTCATTCACGAGCAATTCAATTCACGACAAGAAATTTTTCTAAGTGTTTAGTTTAGCAGGATCATGGATACACGCTTATCAATAAATGTCATGGATTGAAACGTCTACTTGTTTTCCACATGAAAATGTTGCCAGAATCTTTTGCATTCTGAGGGAAATAATCTCATCTTTGAATCAGTAAATGATCTAAGTAGTAAAGGGAAACATTCATCATGCAGTTTCAATACAAAACCAAACATTTAAAATTCCGTCGGGCACAGTACAGCTGTTGCATGTGACACGCTCAAAGCCATCGACTACAGTGTACATCTACCAAATCTCAATGGGGTTTTGAACCCTGGCTGATCTGTTTTCAGTCCCACATGACAACTGTACGGATATCGAACCAAACTGACCCTCACTGACCCGTTTAGCACCAACAACACTACTCGTTTCACATCTGTTCTCCAACTATTCATATCCAAATAGGTAGCATTCAGTCTTCCATATTATCTTCATTTTGGTGGTCGAAGTAAATGAACGTTCTGTATTCATCTCCCAAATTATTGGTCGAACATTCCTCATTTATGATAACCCATTTTCTGTACACAAATCACTGGATCTGGTATGCCCGTTTGATATGGATGATATTTCAAATAACTCTCCCCCAAACACAGTTGATGTGTTCTGGTATCACTTTCAGTATAAGGTACATGTATGCACCTCCCCATTGGGTAAAGTGAACAATGCACACAGGGAGATGTTGCGTGGTGTTTGGTCAGAAAGTGAATGAGTGTCCCTGAACGAAAATTCCACTAGCGAAAAAATACTCGCGAACTAATTTGCAATTTCACTAGTACATGGATCCTATTGGAGGATAGATTTTATAATATCTATGAAAATGAGTGTGCATTTGATCACATGACGAGTTCACTGTTTCGTCTCCTATATGAAACGCATGTTCATGTGTGCAAACACGGTCGAGCAACTTCTTACGTGGAACTTATTCTGTTAAACTAAACAACACAAAGCGATGCCTCATATTCGACATGTAGTCAATATTCAGTTATAATGCATTGAACTGTTTGTATATTGTAATTTTTTTCCTTTTAGTTCTAATTGTGATCTTGGTTACCGTTGGGTAATTGTGTCGTATTCTAGTGGACAAATGATGATGATCTTCTGGAAAACGACAACGAGGTGTTTTGCCTCTACAGAATACCCCCGTCTCCACTTGCAAGTGGACGAACTAATCAATCGACTCATCAAAGCTGCGTGATTAATTCAATAGTGATAAGACTGCGACTATTTGTACTGGATTGGATTTCTCCGGATTGGCTGATTTCGCAAATTTCTTTTACATGTTGTCCCATAAAGGACATTTTCCACTGTCTCTACGTAAACGTGGTCAGTTGAAAAGTTTTGACCAAATTTTTGTCACGGTATTGCCTTTCCTGCAACATATCATTCAGTGATTTCGTTCGCTCATATTCGACATGTAGTCAATATTCAGTTATAATGCATTGAGCTATTTGTAAAGTATTTTTTCCTCTCAATTCTAATTGGGATTTTGCTTACTGCTGGGTAATTGTGTCATATTCGAAGAGACAAACGAATATGGTCTTCTCAAAACCTGATACGATTATCGTCCCACTTCGGAAATAAAAGAAGGCGATAAGCTTCAGAGTTTTCGTGGGTATATTAGTGATTCTGTAAAGTTGATAGGATATGAGAGGCCAAGTTGACTACATCCCGGATTCAGTGAACCGAAATGCACGAAACTTCCAGAACAAGTTGGAAAGAAACGGCGATGAGTCAAGACCGGACGGCATCAGGTGAACTTAACCAAACAGACTTCAGACAACCAGCCGATTGTTAAAAATGAGAATAACTTGATATCTCAACCAATCCACGTCAACCGATCAGCGTTGAACTGATCAGTACCATACACAATAAGGCGTGATTGATGAAAGTCGCTTAAGTGGTAGGTAGGCATTCCGTGACGGAACCACCTGCTCTCTTTGCAACTGAATCGTATGTCTAACCGTAAGACACTTTCCGTGACTAGGCAACCTGTTAGTTCTAGTCACGAAGTAAAACTATTGATTGTTCGTTGAAAACATGATGCCGGATCTGAATGAGATCTTGTGGAGTGACTACCTATCTGATAGTAAATCTAACTGCAGATACCTATCTTGGAGAATGTTGCAAGCTCGTGAATGAGTTTATTGCTTTGATTTCATCAAAAAATCCACCAGAATGTCACTTTGACTGGTGGTGAGGCGTTTTCGACCAGAAATCCAAGGTCAGTGATCAGAAACCTGACAATCCTTCAACTTAAGCCACGAACAATCCGAATAGTCAAACCATCTGGTCTACTGATCGACGCTATGTGTTTGGTGCACTGTATTATTCATTTTCATTTTCTGAATACAATTGTTTTATTTGCATACTTGACTGAAATCCGTTGCTTCTATCCAGTAGCGTTTTTTTACCTATTTGGGTATCAAAATCTCGATAGCAGAGCTTATGTTAAGTCCGTATACTGTTTGCAAACAAGCTTATCAGATGGTAGAATAAAGTGATCCCATTTTTCCACATCAAAGTCCTCTTGGCGGATATTCACCTGTTTCGTGTCGCAGCTTAGTAGAATTTCCGACCCTACCCATCGAGCTATATGTGATGACGATCGAGTGATGCAAGTCTCCGATACCTCCAAGGTTCAAATCCCGTGGCCTTCATCAACCGGCTGGTTAATGAACCTGGCCCATTGGGGTCTTACATAGTGCATTAGTTGTTACTCACACGACTACGTTTGTCGTGGTGCTTTGACGCACTATAAGGTCCATCGGACGATGTGATTGTTCAAGCCACCTAGTCTTTCACTCACACGCTTGATCTGTGCTGTCGCCAACCCATGTGTTCATTGGCATTCCCACGTGATTCATTCTGGTCCCGTTGGCCTTGCACTCGCGTGCTCGATACCTGTCTATCCCACACTGTGCTTTGTTCCACTTTGCCAATCACATGCGGCTAGGTGCGCGTGTGACTGACATTGATTCGTTAGTCTTGTTCCTTTGACAAATTATTATGCTTGCTCTTGCCAGTGGATGATTCAGTTGTTTGCCCGCTTGTCTGTTTACGTGTATGTTTACCGATGTACTAATAAACGGATCTATTACGTATTGTGTTCTATGAATTCTGAACACAACAATCTGGTTGCCACATTTTGCCTAAGGAAAGCAAACGATGAGTCGATGAGTCCATCGGTCCCATTCGTCAAACATTTCACAGTCACTGCATCGTTAGTAGAGCACAGTCAAGGCGAACCTGTCCTCCTGATGCACCTGCCAAGACGAATGCAGTGCAGTCACGATGGAGGTCAAAATAATGATTGCAGGCCACTGGCCGTTACCAAACCATTCACGTATCTTTGTTTGAGGAGTGGTGCATCTGGTGACTTCACCTGAAAACATGTTGGATTTGAGTGAATTTGAAATGCCTTGACAATTGCATCTGTCTTCAGTCACTCAACCACTTTGGATGTTGTCAACTGACGCGTTTAAATAAACGCTTAGTTGTGCTTCTTGTGTAAGATGCACACGCGATGCATCACTGACTATTGTATCGATATTGTCGTACCACCTTCATCTGGTCTTTAGGAACCATCAGCAATGCAAAAACACCATTTCACCACGCGAACTTGAACCCAGTCGGAATGCAAGACTGAGGATATGACACGTCATTCTTTGGGCCGTTCGTTTTGGATTTGAGCAAGTCTTTTCATGTTCAAGTCAAGTAGATATGTTATGCACCCCGAGGGGTGATCAGATAGTCTTCCCGTTAAATGATCGAGCCCCCATCTATCGGTGACCTTTGGTCGTGACAACTTGTTCATCACGAATCAGTTGACTTCCGTGATAATTACAGTCATCTCAGTAGGAGCTCAGGTACAACAAAGGCGTTGTAAGCAACGGGTTGTAGTTTTCACAACAGACAGCCGAACCGTCTGAATAAGTTATATGCTTAGCAAAACAAATAGCCATTCTTTCAAATCACGAACTATTCTAACTTGTCCGTTGACTTGCCACTTTTTCTGTTGTTGTGTTGTTCATTCCGTAATACCGTTGAATATTGGACGGTTTATTTATCGGATTTGATAGGTGAATAAGGCGGATAAAGATCAGCTTGCTTGTTTGGCCAAAACACGAAAACAACACTCGCGGGATCTGGACCAGTCCGATGCGAAACCGACGTGAACGAGGGATGAGCTGTACGCATGCCAGAAGTGAACGAAGAAGTTAACAGCATTTTATTTGTTGCGAATGCGAATGAATGGAAGCGCCTTTAGTTTGCACAGAACTCTGGTGCCACACGCCCTCAGGCTTATGAGCTGGATACTGCCTATTTGCTCAAAACAAATTACATAACTGTCTTAGAACAACCCAGCTCCCTGTCAAAAGCCTCTGATCGTAAATCGGTAGACAGTGCGGTGCGGCAAGAACAAATGATCAATGATAAGTTCGATGGTTCTTACATCACTTAGGGAAATCCCGAATTTCAAGTGCACACAACCCTCAGGCGCGAATCTGTATCTGCCACATAGATGATGGCATGAGGTGGTGCTTTTCTCACCTCGTCACACCGCTGTTCAGGGACTTTTGTAGAGGTGAGTATTTGCAAAAGGAGTGCGCTTACCACATTCTCGAGAGATGCGATTAATCGTTAACTATCGGTTATTTAGCAAGGCCACTGTCCACTGACTGTAATGAAGACTATTCTGCTTTCGAATCATCACAGATTATTAACAGAAAATCAACAGCTTGTTTAGGATGCAAGAGTCATTGTCGTCAGTCGTCAGACCATAAACAAATTGAACCAAACATTCATTAAGTAACATCTCTTTTGATTGGTCGTTCGGTGATACTGCCAGCCACCATTTGACGGGAACCCTTTCTCGTCTTATCTATCCTTTGTTCTGGTGTTGGTGATTCCGAATGCTCAAGCCTTAACCTGGATTTCGGACTATCACTGACTGGCCAACTTTTAACGAGACTTGACGGACTAACGACGATGAGTCAGTTCATAGCTTCGCATGGGTAAACATCAGACTGGTAGTCGTTCACCGGTCTGCGACCTGGCGAGGAATCATGTTGGTTATCACCTTTGTCCTTTTGTGTTTCTCTAATTCACCCCTCAGAGTCATACTGCCGGTTATCCCAGATAGTGGCGCAGGCCTATAAGATTTTGGAGTATCTGTGTTCCACTGTGCTAATATTCATCGTGGCTGTCAAAAGTCGGTTCTTCGGAAAAAGTGATCAGTATTTTGTTACAGCGTGCAACAAGGCGATTTCAATGCTTACCGAACAGTAGTTTGTAAGGTTCAAATTCCCCAATCAGATTGCTTGGTTAAAGTGTAACAACAAAAAGTCATTTGTTGACCAATAAGAAAAGTGACTTTGATGCAGTAAAACGAAAATGAATTCCGAAATATCCTTCCCACTTTGAAAGCTTCTCTATCATCATCTGCTGATAAATCTAGTCACTCGGTGCTCGAGATGGTGAGTGCTCGTCTTCCGTTGGTACTTGCACTTCGCTATCTGCCTCCGACTCTAGCAACTCCACGCCGGTCTCATGCTCTCCACTTTCTCTATCTTCGTTGCTGTCATCTTCATCTGATCTTCTTGAGTGAACTCTATTCCTCCCTAGCCGACTCTCCGGATCATGCCAGATACGATTTCTGTGTTGCTTGTGATAACACCTCCCATTTCACCCAAGATTTTCCCCGTGGGTTCTAATGGTTGAATCAAGACTTGGTCACCTGACTTTAGCGGTCGCAATGGTGCACTACCTCCATCGTAAGATCATTTTCTCCGGGCCATACTTTCCTTCAGTTTTGACCTAATCAATAATGGACATACGGTGTCTGGGTCTGGTAACCCAGCACACACAGGTAGGGTTGTTATCGTTCGTCTTCTGAAAAGGCGTTTGGTTGGGCTCATTCACATTACCATCAATGGTGTATTTCTAAGTTAAAGAAGGAAGACGAATGGATCACCACCCTCAGGTTTGCACTTCTTAAGTATCTTCTTCATGATCTCTGCTTTGACATTGAACCGGCTGTGGTAAGGACTGGTGGTGGGATATTCAAAGTGCTGTCTCTAAAAATAGATGAATCTCTGTGTCACGAAGCTGGAGGCCACCGACGGAAATCACTTGAATCGGGATTCCATGTCGTACAAACAGCTCGTAGTTTGCTGGTAATCTCTGAAGTTGTCTCCATCCTAAGCAGATCGATTTTAGAGAAGTCACTAGTAATTCACGGCCACCAAGTAACTGTCCTTCTCATCGTAAAATATATCCAACTCTACAACCTACCAAGACCGACCCGGTATTAGTCGAGTTTCCGTCGGTTCTTTTGTTTGTCGTTGGTCAAACTGCTTACATGTCTCAAAGTTTACTACCATCTGTTCAACCTGTTCTGCCGTACCTGACCAGTAGTAGGTCTCTCTCTCTCGCCCGGCTGATACATCCATTGACACCTTGATGTGAGCGATGTAACAGAAGCAGAACCTCTTTCAGAATTGTTCTCGGGACCACTAAACACTCACCCCCCAATAGATCAGTTCGTTCGCTATCGTTAGCTCGTGAAGGAATTTAAAATAAGGTAACATTTCTGTTGACAGAATTATTTTATCTTCATAAACAACCTCGAACTACAAGTTCCTTCAGAGATTGTAGGCTTGGATCTTCAGTCTTGGCTTTCTGTACTTGGGATAACGCGAGTTTGTCAACCACGAACATTAGCTTGTCTTGTTGGTAGTGTAGCTCTTAACTTTATCTTCACCGACGTATCAGCAGCGACTGCAGCCTTATTGGTGTTCGATTTAATAGCTTGTCCACGATCGTGATCAACGGCTTATGGCCCGTGTAGATGTGTTTAAGTCGCCCAAACATAAAATCGTTCAATTCATCCAGGGAATGCTCGACTACCCATGATTTCCCTCTTGATCTGTGCATATTTCTGCTCACAAACTGTCAACGTTCTGCTGTGGTGATAAATCCGTCGACGATTTTGCAACAGAATGGCCCCTAAGCCACACTGATTACTGACACACTGTATTCATAGTGATAAAAATGGATCATGATACGTTAGTATTGTCCCGCAACTCAGTAATCAGATGAAAGGCGCACCTGTTTGGATAAGCGTGTATTCTGTAGCAACGCACCGTAAGCGCCAGTACAAGCCAGCACGTGAAAACGCAAACATGTGTGCAGGTGCGTGAGTCAGTGATGTACGTAATCGGAAGGGCAGGACAACTGTACAATCGGATTAAGGCGTACAAGGTCGAGCAACAGGTGCTACGATCTGATTGGTCAGTGCTGTCCGAGATGAAGCACGGCAAACATCAGATGTGTACGTGCGTGCACGATTGCAGGCGTGCGTTATGACTGCACGGGGTATAGATCATGCGAGCACTTGACTGTGCAAGCCAAACACAGCAGTTAGTACGGCAACCTTAACCATAAACTGTTTTACTCGACCGAAAGCTGACGGCTGCTCTTCCACCCAAATCCACGTTTCTCTAGTGCATGTTAATCGGCAGGTGGATCTCATCTGTTCCACTAACTCTGAAAACAGTCTTCTGAGATAGTTGATCATCTCCTTAAAAAGTAAGACACCGTTCGTATCAGTTATTGCAGGCATATCCACGATCGCAAGTATCTTCTCTGGATCCGGTTTGATACCCGTGCTGGTGAAGATATGACCATGGAACTTGAACGCTGTTTTGCAGAATGTCAACTTGTCCCGCTTCAGTTTAATTCCGTCTCGCATGCACCGTTGCAGGAGAGAATCAAACCTGCCGTCGTGTTCCTGAATATTCTTACCAGAAATCAGAATATCATCCGCCCCTCGAAGTACCCCCAGGCAATTCGTCTACTGCTTGCAGAACCCCCTTCTGAAAAATTTCCCTGGATACTCTCAAACCAAACGGTAGCCACCTCCAAAGGTAACGACCATAAAGTGTGCCAAAAGTGGTCAAGAAACTCGAAGACTGAAGTGTCAAAACGCCGAAGCCAGACTAACTTTCGTAATGTATCCCGCGTTAGATAACTCCGGTAGAATATCATCAAAGGCAGACAAGGAGCTCTTGCCTGAGTGCTTTGTTTCGTGGTTTGGTGCACGGTTCCTCGAATGCTGTCGTCACTGTCCCTATTTGACTCACCCACTCTATCGGCTCATCAACTTTCGCCAGAACGTGTTTCGCTATGAGGATACCCAATTCTCGTTCACGTCATTCCCTAAACGCATACAGAACTTGCCTTGTCGGTAATACCATGGGCTCAGCAGACTCGTTGATGTTTAACGTCACCGTTCCCGGAAGCTTCCACAGTTTCTCATCCAAAATTGAGGCTCAATTTTTCAGGTAATATTCAACTTTCCCCAAAATATGTTGAACAAACAAAACATGATGGAAAGAAAACAGATTTAAGTTTTCGACAGCATAAACCCGATCTACCCCCACGAAGTTTGTGACAGAATATTGTCCATTCCTGGGATTAATGACTTGGAACATTGTCTCTTGTTTCGAATGAACTTTGGCACCATTCCACATAACGATTCTCGTTTCTGTTGGTCTGTGTGCAATAATTGGCGGACCGCTGTAATGACCGAGTTGCAGAAACGGAATCAGAAGAGGTACCAGCTGGCACGGAAATGTACTGGCAACTTAGCATATAAAATACGGCATTTCATAGGCATGAAATAGGTAACGGAAGGCATATGCACACAGCCATTGATCCATGAACAGTACGATTGGTGGGCCAAACCCGTCAAACGTTATTACGTGATGCGGAAAGAGATAATGTGCACCAGACTTGTGTACTGCGATAATTAGTATCCATAGTTGCACTAAAGTGAGTCATAAGCGTATGGTGTATTGTTTGTGTATGGAAACGCATCGATGTTAATTGGAGTGTATATTGAAAAAAAACACTGATTGGTTCAAACGGGCTTTCTCGACTAGTATATGAATAAGACAGAATCACCGCAACCAACCACAGGCATAGTGTTTACGGATGCGCCAGCGTCTATCTGGTATTCGATTTCTTCTCCGTTCACCAGTATTTTGTCGAAAATGCCCTTTCGTTTTGCCGGAATCTGAACCCTATTTACTCGATTTTGTTTCACGAGTTTCAGCTTGTAATCACTATTGTTATGGAGAAAACTTTTGACTCATAATGACTGTGCTTCTTGCAAATGTTTCACGTATTTCCGCAAGCTGGAAAATGTTTTCTTTCTGCGCTTGCTGTCTGCCACAAAAGTGACATCCGTTCTTTGATTCGAAGCGTTTCTCAGAGGTTATCCTGTACAGACCACGCAATCCTGACGTACCCAAGGTTTCCATACGTGTTTCCATTGCCTCCTCACATTGAAAAATATTGATGCATTGTAAGGGTGTCAACTTGAGTATTTTTAACAGTCTTGCACTACCGTGGAGTAGAGTAAGCCTGTCACTATCCGATCGCGCACATAGCAAGTGCGAAAACTACAGAATCCTCCAAGGGATCTCACAGAAAACAGAAATGAGTCGAATTATTCGTCTAACGGTTAAGTTCCGTGAACAAAAACAAAACTCTGTTACGTCTCGTTTCATTCACTGAGACTGCGTAGTTCCATTTTCAGCATCACTGCCTTCCAGTCACTCCTGTCTTCATTGGCTTCAAATACAAATCCGTAGGCGATAAAAAGTGCTGGCGGTCCAACGGAGTGAAGAAATAGCGCTAGCTGAATGACCTTTGATTCGCATTCCATCGCTGACAGCGTCCGATAATCGTCAAATGTACCCACCACAACCTCTAATCATCAACTAGTTGCACAATATCGTCCATCACCAGTTGCAGATCACAGACAACCTCCGACAGTGTCAGTTTCACGTCACTTTTCGCTGCCACCGTGTCAGGAAAAGCAATCAGTATACAGTTACGTCGTGTAACAATAAAATATCATCCAATGCTTAGAAAGCAGTGGCTTATAAAGCTCAAAGCATCAATCAGACTGTTTGATTAAAATGTACCAACCATTAGCCCTTTACGGGCCAATTAGAAAAGCGACATGGATACCGTAATACCAAAGTCATATCCAGCACAACGGGAGATGATGATGCAGCTCTAGATTAACACGTGTAAACCTACTGGATATTTAATTTTACTTTCTCGTAGCCGGTTCCTGCGAGAGGACTAACCTCCATTGTGGATATTTTAAATGGCACCTTCTCTCGAGCGATGACCACAGGTGGGACATGAGCTCAGAGGAATCCAGTCTTGCCTCCAGTTTCCAATGAAAAAGACAGACTAGAGTCCTAGACACTCAGCGTCGAATTTGACCGCATTGATCCATATTTTTAGCTGCCCTCCAAGGCAACTGTGCCATCCTGGACGTGAAAAAGAGGACGGGCACTATTTTGAGATCTCCGCGTTTGGACGTCACCAGACATGTGCAAATCAATGCATTGAACGGCGTTAAAGAAACAACGACAACTTTTCTATAGGGTAGCAACTTTCTAACCTCACGTCGTGCTTAGCCACTCTCTGTATCCGTCACAGTCATCAGTAGTCAAACATTCCCACCTTTCTGATGTCCTCAGCGGGTAGTGGCCACGTTTCGCAGATGTCATTATTGGGCCGATAGCAACCGGGATGATGCGAACTTTGGTCCAGGGACTGATTTCGCAGCACGCCTAGAGTGCTTTGCTAAAGTGATGAAACGCTATCAACGCGTAATTTGACATCTTTCCCAGGAAATCCCGAAGACCTCCCTGAAGTAGAGCTACTAAATGTCTCACACGTGTAAAGCCAGGTCAATCAATCAATATCCAGAAAACCGCCACATCGCACGAGGCTTTCGCTTTCAGCTGAAAAAACATGTAGTCAATCCGACAGAATTAAACTAAAGAGCAATCGATAGAGCTTGCGGACATGTTGAAAAACCAATCTACCCGACACGGCGCACTTAGTTTGATTTGACATCCGAAGTTCGAGAATGCCCTATTTTTGTCTTAAATATCATTACGCTCATCCGTAAAAATACATTATCATCCGACGTGCTGTACTGCCGTCTTCTGATTCCCCTTAGGGAGCTGGTTCAGCAGAAGTTACGAAGGAGATCGATTGCTCTGGCTGTCTGTACAAAAATTGCAGAACAGAAACGCGAGGAACAGTAACAATTTGGCAACTGAGATCGATTTAACTAGTTCAGACCGAGTATTTCAGATCTCATTATGCCAATTTCAGCAGAACAGCTGCAGTCCATTTCCTTGCAGTTCAGTTTGCTGTATCCCGCTCAGACATCAAGGGATATATATATATATATATATATATATATATATATATATATATATATATATATATATATATATATATATATATAGTTCACACCGGCTTGAGAACAAGCACGGCGCCAAGGCAACAACAACAGAAAAAAAGTACAAAGTGGAGGGGTGGGAAATTAGAAGTCAACATAAAGATCATAACTAGTAAGAACAAATTTCTCTCAATATTTTCACCGTACATGCTCGGCAGATTTTTCTATCTGTTTTTCAATTGTTTATGGGGAACGGGAAGTCAACAGACAACCATAAATCATTCACGCCACTGGATTCGGTTCTGAGCCATATCTATCTCAGCGTCTCTAATCAACGACTTTCCTCATCTGTTGGGCCCTAACTAGTAGGGCGAAAAGCTTCAACCGAAATCAAAGCCGAAGCTAACTTATTCATTCCCGTGTGCCAAATCATGGTATGTGCGCCGCGCCTTCTCTTCCAGCCTTGTCCTGAAAGTGCAAGTAGACCACGAGAAGGAAGACGATGAACTGGTATACGCAAAACATGTCCAAACAATCGGGCGATGTGTAAATTGATTATCTCGGTCAAGGGGCGACTATCAGCAGCAAACACCCGTCGACATACCTCGTCACTGCTCACCCGATATTCTGGCCAGAGACGAGCCATGCTTCGGAGACATCGGTGAGAGAATACAAAAATTCGCGCAGCGTCCTCAACGTGAAGGCTCCACGTCTCACAACCGTAAAGATGAACACTACGAACTGTGAAACTGTGCCTCCCTTCCCTTGAAGGAAAGCCGGATGACACAGGTCAACAAAATGTGATATCCTCCCCAACACCACCACCAGCTGTGATCAAGCTTCCGAGGTACTGAAAGCTATTGACTACCTCTAACCGATCACCACAAGGAGTGAGTTCAGGCACAGGCTCCTATCAGTCTTGAAGAAGAACTTTGCACTTTGAAGGCACAAAGTACATACCATATCGGGACACTTTAACTACCAAGCGATCCAATGCATGTTGAATTTTCATGTGCACCGTCACTCACCAAGGCGATATTATCGGCATGCTCTAAGTCAAATCTCTGTCCCCTGGAGGAGTTCAACTTCATCGTTTGGAAGATCAAACAAAACTTTCTGTAGAATATCCTCTATAGCGAAGTTGAAAAGAAATAGGGATACAGGACACTCTTGTCGTACTCCATTGGAGACGGCAAAGGGTGGCGAAAGCTGGCCATAAATCATAAACCTACTTGAGGTATGACGATACAACTCTTTGAGGACTAACACATATTCCTCAGGTACACCGTTCTTTGACAAACAGTGTCAAAATGCAGATCTATTACGGGAGTCAAAGACCGCTCGAATGTCTAGAAACACAACAATCGTTGGTCTTTGGAAGGCGTAACGGTACTCTAACAGCTGTCGGGGTGTGAGGATTTCATCGATGCATCCAAGACCGGTACGAAAACCAGCCTCTTCTTCGCGAGTTTGCTTATCACGCGTGTTATGCAATCTGTGAAGAATGACAGAAGCTAGCAGCTTATAAGCAGCGGCGAACCTTAATACTGCTCACACGATATTCCCACCATATCTTGGAGAACAAAGCTTGAAGTTCTCACACAACTTCCATCCCGTCATATTTAAACAGAGCTGCAGAAAGGTCATTGGAGCCCAACGATTTGTGACGGATTTCCTTCCAGATCTCCACCATGGAAGGTGGATCTGTGAAAACAGACCATGGAACTTGCGTCGAAAGAATTATGGGAGAGGCTGACGCTGGAGGCCAGCTAAACCATGTTTTACCGTACGCCGTCCGGTGTATAAGACGTCACGACAGACTGCGAATATACGAACACTCTGCTTCAAAGATCGTTTCACTTACATCCAATATCTTCCCACGGATGATTCTGATGAGAAGAAACAGCTTGTGAGGATTTCCTGCAACGGCAGCAAGTTCCGTCTCTGATGCATCCTGAGACCACCATATTTCGCGATCCCTAGGCAGACTTGAATTCAGCTCACTCTGGCTCGTATCAAAAAGATATAAATGCTCGGTAGAAATTCAGTGTCACGACACGATTAGTCGGACCACAAATGCCGAAAGCAGCAGAATACAAAACACCAATAACATCGCTTTTAGGATAACTGAGAAACGAGACAGATCCGACAACATACTGCAGTCCAACCGCTGCTGCATCGTTGATTTTCCAAACCCATCGAAGCACGCCGATAATTTGCTGCTGTCTAACACGTAGTCGGACTTAAGGGGAATGCTCCAGTACGACCAGAAGTCTTGTATGCAACCCTGTCATTTGTAGTCAGTTGCCAAATGGTCTATGTGGGTCCATTGCTGACTCGAAGAGGGCAAACGCCACGTGGCGTACTGGTGATCAGAACGCCTGGATTTCGTACCAAAGAGAACCAGGTTGATGGTCTGAACACAAAGTCAACAACCCTTTCCCGTTTTCTGAACAACAGAAATCGAGGCCAAAAGAGCCTCTCAAATGCGCCTCGTTCGAAGGCAACCAACAGACTCTAGCACTAATGTCTCCAGCTAAAGTCACAATATCACCCCGTTTTGCTCTATGTAGGAGGTCGTGTAACTTGTGGTAGGAAATATTTTAGGTTGCATATGGGCTGCAATCTGTGGAGGCATAAGCCGAGAAGACAAAAAAATGGCGTCTATGGGGATGGCGTTTGTTTATTTTGCACAAACATTCAAGTCTCACTGCATACAAGCGGCTTTCAACTAGGATCCAGTCAATTAACGTAGTCTCATCCCTTTCACTGAGAGCTACACCTACACCAGCATGACCAGCAGCCGCAGCTTCATGGTCCCCAGACAAATGCAAGTGAAGCTTTACAGAACTGGATGAGGCCATGAATCGAACGACCGAGCTGGAGCCTTGTATGCTTGTATGTATCCTGGATACAACACACGTCGATAGCAGGAATCTCCAGCGTGCGAGCTATACACGCCTCTTATTCTATGCGCGTTAGTATTCTCACATTAAATGTGTCCAGTTTAAAAGGACTCTATGGGCCAAGAAGTGCACCACCTGGTGGAAGCGAATTCGGTGAGACTTGGATGTTAGACGAAGGGGGACGTGAGAGAACAGGAACAGCGCTTCTCTCAGAGACACTGCAGCAAGTATAGTCGACTACAGTTCCCAATGAATATAAAAATTTGTGTGTCTGGGGGTGTGCCGTGGTGTGGGGTTTAAAAAACCACATTTTGTGTGCGGTTTGAGAGCGTCAGCAGAAGCATGTCTTCGAAGGGCGTAATGAAAGTTATATAAGAATAATATCAGTTGCATCATTACTAGCGTTGTAGGCTATTGTACTACTCAGTCACTCGGTCCAGCGTAAGCGTTTTGTTCGACGATTCACCTCTAGCCTTCGTGTAGGCAAGTGCGTCCTGCAAGGTAGCACCGTTAATCCATATGAGCCGGTGGCCAATTGTGTGGTTCATTCGCCTCTTCCGGGAACCTCTGGAAGTCGGTGACTGATTACTTAGTTCATACGCCTTCCGGATAAGGCTAGACATCCTGGGTGCCCAGTAAACCCCTCTGCCACAGATGCCGATGAGCATAGTGTTGTACCCGCCATACGCCACCAATAGTTGGTTTGGATTCAGGGTTTAGCCATCTCTCCTAGACTGACAATTAGTCAGTCAACCTAGTGGAGAGCGTCAGGCGTTCGCCTTCGCTCTCACACTTTTGTGAAGACACCTCCGCTACGAGAAGGCAGTGTGTAGGACTTCCTCAGCAGAAGCTATGTGGGACGTTCGGTCATTTAGGAGAATTTCGAGAGACGTTTGGGACGAATAGACAACTGGGCGCCTGAGACACCCACCCCCGACCATACTGAGGCGTTTATGAGGCTGAGGCATTTGGAGTCAAAGGATACACGCACCATGTCAAAAGGTGCACTGTCTGCTAGTATCACAGAGTTCACATAAGATCCAGATCAGGACATCACTTCGGGTTCAAGGTTTAACCGCTAGAAAGTCATTTTCCGAGCCGAATCGACCAAAGGAAACGACGTTTGGAAGGTGTACCTAATGACACAAAAACGTTTCTCCCGAGAGCACGGAAGCTATACCAAAGTGCCCCACGATTTCCTACCTGGAGAGACGTTGAAAAGGCCTTCCAACATTTGCCGCGATTGATCATTCTTGTTTCGTACGCTCTATCATTTTCTGAAGACGGTTGAAAATTGATTCATTTGATTTTATTATTCTGGGTCCGTAAATTTCAAGGTCAATTTGGGTAACATGACAGAAGAACTGTTCAAGTGCTTCATTTTCGTTTGCACTCTTTAGTCGCCTCATGATGAGGAACTTAGAATCGGCCTACACAACCGAACTGAACAGTGCCCGACTGTGACTCGGCAGACACTGAATGCCGAGTATCGGCGGCCGAATACCTTGAAGTATGATTCAGCAACTGCGGAGAAACCCAGATAAACTTAGGTCTTCACCGATGTTTACGCAGTACTACAAGTACCAAAGCCTGCTACGGCAGACCAGTCCCGCAAAACCAGTTTCGAGCATACCATCAACCGCGTGTTGGAATTACGGTGATTGGTATTTCGTGATATTCTGTCCATTTATGAAGCATATCTGCCAAACACGTCATCAGCGTGGACACAAGTAACGTCACTGCTGAGCCAAACCAGTTACCGGACCGAAAGAAATCCAGACAGTCTGAGTATCCAACTTCAAAGTCCCATCCAAAGTTGCACAGCATCATGGTCACATTCAACATCGATTTCGAGGCTCGGAGGAAGTACATTATGGTGGCTGTCAATGGCACACCAGTACGACTACAGATTGATACTGCTTCCGACATCACTGTCATATCCAACCGTACTGGGAACATAATCGGAAGGCCTAAGATGACCACATCAACATGAATGTCAGGTAAACTTTTGCTCCCCGGTGGACTGGTTCGGCAGGGGTTGCAAAGGAGGCCGTCCACAGCAAAATCGAAAAGTAGAAACGCGATGTTCCACAATAATCTTTGAATTGGTCTTTCGAGAGGATGTTGGATCCCAAATATTGGGACACTGGAACAAAGTCAATTTATTCGCCGTTGACCTGCATTAGCTGAATGGACTGCTTAGCACAGATCAAAAGATCCTAGTTTTCAGTGTTTTTGATTTCTAGTCCCGTGACTACGCTAAGAATTCCTTGCAATTCAGAATTGGTTTTAAGGTGGTCAGGTTGACCCAAAGGACGGTGACGTCATCCGCGAAATCCAAATCCGAAAGAAAAGTCAAGGTCTAGCTAGATACAAGAGTACTTGGTATACACCTGACGCATTATCCAATCGATTATTTAGCTGATTAGCATGGGCTACATAGGACTGAGAAAGAAATCACCGAATTCTTCTCCGTATATGTATATTCTCGCACGAGTATTTAAGTCTCATAACCTCATGAGACTGACAAGCTTCCGGGGCATCCCATTCGATTGTAGTATAGTCTACGGTCAGTATCCGTTGACTGTGTCAACAATGATGAAGAAGTCAATCAAGTAAGTTACCGTCAGTTGCCGAAACTTGCGTCGATATGCCAATACTCTGATTATTTGATCCAAGAATCCCCTACCAAAGCAGACACTTCCTTCAAAGGAATGTGCATGCACGTCTCGAACTGCTGAAAACCAGTTTATTGAAAAAAAGAATATCTCTTCTGCCATGTCGATTAGAATGATGCCACGATAGTTTGCACACGCAGTCCTGTCTTTCTTCTTTGGAAGTAAGACGGAAGTAAGACTGAGGTTTTTCAGTTCTTTGGGATTGAGCAGAAAGGGTGTTGAGGGGATCGAGCAGTGTCGACAGACACTTCAGTGCGGTGCTGTCCTCTCCAGGAGCCATTCATTTCTACAAGTTGTGCATTAAGTCAACAATGTCCTCTTGGCTTGGTAGGTGACTACAGTGCCCCCCCACCCGCTCCCCGTTGCCCTATTAAAACGAATATCGTCTGGACTTACCAAATTTGTTCGCTTCTTGGAGGTATTCACTCCTGAGCGGGAAGTTCGGAAAATAGCACGAAACATTGCCCAGTATTTCCTGCACTGTTGTCTTCTTTCCTGTTTTCTATTTCGGGTTTACATCCCACGAACGGTTCTAGTGCAGATTTTTATAGTAGTTGTACAGCCTGAAACGAACTTTCCACAGGGACATTTTCGTACTCAGACATCTCTTCTTCGTTATCGTTGCCACTTTCTCAGACTAACATTTATGCATCTTCCTTCAGGGCTACTACTTTGCCCACCTGTCAGAACAGGGTCTTTCAGCTAGCGCGGTCATCCGTTACATGTGCTATTTGTGTCAGACACCTTTTTCTGTTTTTTTCAACTTCAATTGTTGGGTTATGTCCAAATCCAAAGGCTGAAAACTTGTCGTTGCCTTTGACGCCAAAACACTAGCTTCACGTTGCCTAGTTATAAGCAGGGATGAGCTGAATAACTGTCAAAAGATAAAAGGATTGATCGTCGCTCCATAAGTATTTGACTACTGATCCATTCAAGCTGGCGTGTTGGTCAAACGGTCATCATGGTGTGCTTTGGACCCTTCCGTCCCGGGTTCAAATCGCCGCTCCACCGCCAGTCACTGGGTAGTTGGTAGCATTGAATGGGCTGCGACCCCCCTCCTGAAATATTGTACTGTTATTATATAATAAAGAGGAAGTAAATAAAAGAAACTAAAAAAAACTATTTTAAAAAAATGAAGAGAGAAACCGCTGTTGACTCTGGTCGTCCTACCCAAACTACCGCAGTTAGACAGAGAACACGGAACCCTGGACTGGAACAATCTACTGACTTTTCTTTGGGGAACGGTTTTACAAAGCATGGCGATGCGCGTGAAAACCGATAACAACACTTGGTGGGATGACACGTGCGAGGGCTGGCCAGTGACATGCGACCCGAAGAGCATAGACGGACATAAGCTGAAGTGTGAATCGGACCAGTAAGAGGTTTCACTACTCCACGCTTGTCCGTTAGCGTAACAATCAACTCCCAACCCTGCTAAGCTTACTTAGTTGAAGCGTCGTGGACTCCTGCTTTAGCCAAAGAATAATAGCTTGGTTTTTCCCCTTAGTAGAGATGCGTGCGATCGAAACGGTAACCTTATCCTTACAGTTTTCAATGCAGCTGCTCAGACCAAGTTTCACAATCAAGCTGTGTGTTGGAACAGTTTCATTATAAACGCCAGTTTCATAGCAGCAATGTCCTTCTATTCGGCAGTGTCTCAAAGGAGGAGTTCTACCCATTGTCATTTAAATGATGCGATAGAGATTAGACAAAAGAGCTTTGAGAGGTCACCTCGGTTAACCTTAGTTTTCATGGTTTCCGTGATTCCAGACCAGTAGATGTTGCTTTTCGTTTTTGAGCGAGAGGGGGATTTTTCGTTGGATAATCCGGAAGTTTGAGTAACCATTTAGGTGGGCATCTCTGGCCTTTAATGATAAGTAGAGAGTTGCACCTGTGACCCAATCCTTCGGCCGTATTCATATAATCATCAGTTTGTCTAAAGCTAATTGCTGGATAGATGTATTCAGTAAAGTCCACTAATGTTCCGTTGGTACTTTTCCTCAACCTGAGAGTTTGACGGCTAGATGGGAGGCGATAGCGTCCAACACTGCTTGGCACATTCTCTGTGACCCCAATAAAGTTGCTTTAACTCTCTTCGGGGTATAGTTTTACGGTGATTGACTATGTGGATCTCGAGGCTTGCACAGACGAGAGTACGATCGATGTCATTCTCGATGCTTGTCTCTCAGCCTCTGTAGGACTGTTAATATTCAATCGAAGATACCCGGGGTGATTGTATCGGGATATATTCATTGTGATGCGCTATATAACTGTCATTTGTATACCATGTTGGAGGACGCGTCCTGGGATGTTGAAAGCTGGTATTGGCCAAGTTTATCTATTACTGTCTTCAGAGGTGACGAGACGTTCACTATTTCTACATTACTGTCCAAGGCCATATTTTCCTAGGATATGTTTGGGTGCCTGGGTGGAAGGACCAGTGCGGATGTCCCATAGCTCAGCCATGTGCAGGACGTCACGTTTTGGGACAGTTTACCACGTCCTATAGTCTGTCGTAGAACTTATCATTATGACCTCTTCATCTGCCATCGTTGGGCATGGACGTCGACAACCGGAGTGGAAACGAGCTAAAACAATCCGAGGGGATATCAAGTTCCGTACATGTAGGGTCCTGTCATCCCTGTTTCTGACAGTTTTGGTGATGCTAGATTTGTTTTGCAGAGGTGGAAAACAATCTGCTCCGGGAACATTTACATAGCGGACACCAGAATTCGGCATCTGAACTTTGAAGAGACATGATTTCTGTTAGTTAGTCTTTCAGCGTGGGCACAGTATGTGCTTGGCTTCAGATATCCAGGAGTGTTCTCATACTGCTGTAAACGACTGGGATTTGGTTTCACGTGTTACGACTACAGTTGGCGTATGTTTCATGCCGTCCGCGAGGAGAACACGAGCGTCGTAGCTCACCGGGCATGAGCGGTGCGCATGGAAAAACTTCCCGTAAAGAGTCTTGTGAATAAGGTACGAAGTGGCGTTCGCGGCTTCACTCGGGGTTTTGTTCGAGAGGCATCTACTGTAAAAACATCAGATCAGTTGACTAGTCTGAGTGTACATCGGCTACGGGATTCGACGCTTTCTTCTCCCATCTAATGATTTGCCTTGTGGAATATTGGTTTGATGTCACTGACCTTGGCAGTTAATGTGCATGTGCGTTTTGTGTGGAAGACTACCTGAATGGCCCTCAAACTTTCTCATCCTCCCCCCATTGTTTTCCGCCGGGACCGGAAGTACAATTTGACAGCCACGATAAACGGAATGCGATAGGGATGTCAAGAATGTTACTGCCGACAATAATGAGAGGGGTTGGTGGCGTGGTCAGCAGAAATGGATTCCAGAGACGATGACTATGTCTATGAGGATGATGATTAAGGCAGTCGAGAAATTAACAAACCGGCGAATGATCGATGACTATGGCAGCCGCGATAATCGATTATCACTGCCCTCCCCCAAGTCGCCTCCCTCCGACTTTTGACCTTTCGAAAGCGCGTGGTCAGTTGCCTTGGCCAGCACCGTGTGTCAGGTAGAGCATGGTGAACTAGTTAGGGGTTTGGGCTAGGGGTGGGGGTAGGGAATTGCAAATAGGTTCGGCTGGATGAGTTGGAATAGGTTGGATGTTTGTCGCTGAACAAAAGAAGTCGTAGCAACTGTATGGGCTGTTGCGGCCATTCCGTGTGAGTGTGTATGGATGTGGGTGTGGATGTGCAACGGCTGTCCGTTCTTCCCGCTGATAACGGAGGTCGTGACCCTCGAGGGCACACTTGTTTGGGAACGCCAAAAAAAAGAAGACGCATGTATGCACCTACCTGCATTTTCGGACACCGGTTGCTAAGTTTGTATGAATATCTGTGTTACCATACGAACCGCTGACATTATCGTCAACGGAATAGGTAACATTCAAGTACCAGTAAAAATGGAGGAATACGAAAGTTTCTTTAGTAGACCCCCTCCCCCCCCGGAATGTGCAATACATCTTCCATCTTCGTCGACTACCCAAATAAAAACTATCACAGAGATCCAACTCTTCTTGCCAGCAATGGATAAAAGATCGCTCATCAAACGAAGAGAGCAAAACAAGAAGACTCTGTTTTAATTGAGTAACTTAAGTTCAATCATCCACCAGCTATTGAATTCTGTTATTCTTCAATTTTTCGTCTAAGAACCAGCAAGCTCGGAAAGAGGAACAGAGTCGACCGAATGACGAACAAGAAGTTTCATCATTTGGAAAACGCGGTTTTCATAGGAGAAACAGTCAGTTACTTCATCATTCCTGAAGCGAGCAGAAATAAAATTATTCTTTTGAAGTGCTGGGTCCGCTTTTACCCATTCACTAACTGGGATAGGCAGGGATTACAAGGGAAAATCTCCAAGTTATTTAATTTAACAAAAATATCAAGCCCATCATCAAATGAAGACAGATTTACGATTCCGAATGACTTTTGGAAGGCCCAATAAAAGTGAATTTTTTTAGTCTAATACGGCACAATAAGCGGGTAAAATCCGATCCATCGTTGGTTGGTATAATAGCATCAACATCCTGAGTCTGTGATTTTGACTCCTTAACCTTGTGGAAAGCCGTGAATCAGATCTCTGTACACTATTACCAAGCCCGGTAACTGCGACCCAAATCTCGCACGTCATATACTCTGGCACTGTAAGGGAGTTTCAGAAACTTTTGGAAACTGTACCCCCATGCCATGATTTTTAAATAACCTTTATCGGCTACTAAAAAGACAGGAAAACCTGTATTAATCTTATTCAACTGTGTCAACGTGGCTGATGAAAAGGTAGGTAATCTTCTTGAGTCAGGTGATATAAATAATTAACAAAGAACGAATCATTTTGCTGTATTCAATCCGCTATTCAATGGCTTCACTTAAAATCATAGCTTTCTCAAGGGAGCCCAAATTGGTAAAGACGTTGTCGGCAATTTACGAAAGACTCCATTCATGAGATGCACATTGTAGGCGTCTCGACATCTTTGCAATGATCTTTACTGGGAATGTATGATCGTGGTGAAGTTAGGACATAAATCATCGCTCATAAATGAGTATTATTAATAATTCGTAGGAATGGTCTTCGTTCAAACTAATCTATGGATAGTTCGATTTTCCAAAGCGGAACACTACTACTGAGTCGACAGTGCGATTGAAGATCAGGAGAGACTAAGGACAAATTGATACGGCCAAGAAGGTGGCAGCTCTAGAGGTTGTCCTTGTGGGTCAAAGCGCCCCGATAGTCACCATTTGTGTGTGTGCACTCTGGCAAAACTCAGTACATCTCTGAACTGGAAGGAAGAAGGGAACAAAGACGATGTCATTGTGTTGGTAAATCATCATGAGAACTACCGAGAAAGACTGAAATGAGATACCGGTAATACTAGCTGCTATTCTTGTTTGATTCACCGTGTGACGGGTGTTGGCAACACAAAAGCGTAGTGCAATAACTTAATTGAGGTGGGAGCAGAAATCAGTCTTGAGGTTACCACGGCTAGGCCATTGTTGTGTTTGGATTAGGCAGCTATGCACTCACACACGCACACAGTTTACGCTTGCCATGTTTCACCCAATCAGATTTTATCACTTGTTGCACGACCTTGAGCAGCCTAATCTGATTAGATAACTGCCTTGCGATTTCCATCGCATACATCGCTGACTCATGCGGTTGTGCACGTTTTTGCGTTTTCGGTTGCTCGCCTGTACTGACGCTTATCGTATGTTGCTCCGGAATACCCGTTCACCTGTACAAGTGCGCCTTCCTTCTGTTTATCGAATTCCGGGACATAACAACGTTGAAAGTGGGACAGCTCATCTGAAGGACATTTTACTGACCTTTTATTTGCTTGCCACATTTGACAGTAACTACCTCGATGCTCTGTTCGCAAGATCCGGGAACTGAGCTCGTCGTGCAGATATACGCCAAGTCGGCTTCGATCGACTATGGACTTGGTCTTCCGACTCCATTCATTATTCGCACAGCTGATGGAACGACAAAGGAAACAACGCGGAGTCTTGAAATTTTGAAAATAAACATCCGGTACCGCACGGTCACATTCAGGAACGTCGTTAGTTGTCTTGGTGTGATTATACGTGGAACAGATATTTCGGCAGACATCTTTCCAGATTGTAAATACTTTACAATGCCTATAGGTACATGAATGCATATATACCTATAGCTCGAGCTTCGTGACTCAATTAGGGTATATCAGATCATCGAGCAATGGAAATAATCCACTCAAAGTTTCCTCTTATTTACCTCGATCTTTTGCTACGCTATGAGTAATTGAATGTAGGGGACCTTGTTTGCCAGGGTAAATGGCTCTGAGCAAAGTAAGCCAACAGCTGGCAAGAGATGGAAGTATAATTGAACTGTTCAACAGGACCGCATAAATTATCTCAGGTTATATTTAGATGGTTTTACCATCTGAATACTTTGGTGGAGGCCATTTTTTCGGCCAGTGTATTTTTCATGGTTGCGCGTATAATAAGGTTATTTGGAGATTTCATGATATATGCGGTTTAACAATGCTCTCTAACGATGACTGCCAAACTTACTGAAATCAGGAAATTCCAATCCGCATCTATATGAGCACTGGCTTCAAAGTCATTTGAACCCACCTCGTTAATCGCTTACATTGTTATCCCGATATTAATGAAAAGGCCCACTGAAACTGAGTTTTCGTGGCACTTCCTTAAAGAGAATCAAAGTTGAATTGCAGAGGGCCATAATTTTGAATCTTTTTCGCTGTACCTTGCTCAGTGTTTTACACGAATAGGACAACCAATCATCGAATAAGTGACAGAAAACCCCCCAACAAGTACACATTTCGGAGGTAAAAGACCTAGCAAATTGAATGAGTTGGACGATCTTACGCGCATTACGACCAAAAAGCGTTGTCGGGCCTCACCTGTCCCTAATCCAGCGCGGGAATATTCCCGTGCTCTCTCACTCCCTGTTGGACGTAAGGTAGCTGCAATTTTCAATGACGCCAGTATCACGTGACACGAAGGCTGCACTGCAAGCCCAACAAATAAGGGCATGCGTTGATTCCATTTGCGGATTCAAATCACGAGGTTTGTCATTTTGGGGAAGGGGTTTGTTTATTGTATGAGTGTTTGGTAGATTATGAGCTGTAGAAGGTTCAGAGAAATGTCATTTGGTGTAGGAATTTCCCCCCCAAAAAAGTATCCCTCCGAAAGTCAACATATTATAGCGACTACCATTATTCATTTCAATCGGAATAAAACACGTTTAGCTCTGTTCATGGACTTCACTTGCAAGCTCCCTGGATAGTGAGGAAATCTTTACCGTTATGTCTGAAAATGCCCCCGAATTCAACGAAAAGAAGTTAGTCGGGTAGGAAATCGCTTTTCAGGATAACACTTTGTGCTTCGCTTCACGAAAGGGTTGAATATAAAGTCATGCAGAACGAGTTGTTTGGTAATCGTTCACTGTAAGACTTGTTAATGTATGCCCACCTTCAAGGTCCAGCTCATACAATTACCCTCTGACAGGGTAGATTTGAAAGCATTTGTAAAAATTTCTCTGTCCTAATGGCAGCAGTCAATGGGCTAGGTACACACTGCCCATTGGAGTCAAAAGTCCAATATGTGACAGTGCATGAGATAAATAATTTGTTCATCACATACACAGCGGACTCTATGCCGATAAGACTGAAAAATCCTGAAGAATACAGGCAGACGGCTTGTTTAATACCGCGTATGAACATTGTGTTCTGAACAATATATATATATATATATATATATATATATATATATATATATATATATATATATATATATATATATATATATATATATATATAGTGCCACACAAAGTAATAGGGTATTCTTATTTCTATGAAAGGACAAAGCATATGGACATTGGCATTGGATCAGTTGACCTAGGAAGAAATGATATTTGTGTCAGTTTCGTTGAAGTAGTTCTTACCGGTATGCCGTGAAGATATCACTGATGTGATCACTTTTCAATTCTAGTTGTGTGAACTTGCTTAAACTCAACAGTGCTTAGCAACCTGGTGGTAAATAGATCCGTGTTAAGTTGAATGGAAAACAGCACCCGATGCTTCACTCGTCTATATCCAGGTTGTCACTTAAAGCCGTTAGATTTTGAACAGATAATCACCTTTCGTAATAGTTCTAATCTCATAATTCATGACACAACACAGAGGCATGAATACGGCTGATGCTTCTCTTTTTCTAATCCGATGTCCAAAGGGCTTTTGATAAACCCCATGCTTGAGGATTACAGCTCATTTCATTCGTAATTGTTGGACGTCATAGTGTGGTATACAAAATTGTGGGTCGAACCCATTTCGTCATTACCTTATTATCCTTTCGTTCTTACTGGTGAAATTAAGCTTGAAATAAGAATTGTTTTGTGATGAAATTTCTTTAAAGTTTCTAGCTGGCATAAAAAAACAAGGAATGGTCGATATCATGACCAATTTAGCAAGTAAATCGTACATGAAGCAGATAAATTCGGTGAAGCGAAGGGTTTTCCTTTCTCTCTCTCTCTTGATTTCCAAGCCAACATAGTAAATGAGCAATCCCTTTTTGATAGGACGACGAATGGCGTGACAAATAACGCCTGTTCAGAGTTGTGGTTCAGACGCACGTGACGAATCATAAAAGAGTGGGGTCAGCTGGTTTGAATTATAAAGACCCAATAATGTGCCTGGTTGCATCTTATTTAAAGCAGGAAGTCTGTGTCGATCTCTAAAATACTAACACTTCCAACCCAGATTTCTCGCCCTCTATTTCCGTGTGTGTGTGTGTGTGTGTGTGTGTGTGTATGTGCTTCTAGATGACCACTAATTTAGGGTACTATACTTTTCAATCGTGCCTTGTAAAGTAGACAGAGCACAATGCATCCGAACAGATAGATCCGTCGGTCGGCTGATGGGTGGGCGGCTCAGTGGATGAATGAGGTTGGGTGTAGACGTGGAAAAGCGATAGGAAGAAATTTGGTGAAGGTACTTGTGGTGGTGATGCTGATTACCATAACAGAGATAGGATTAGGAAAAGACTTCAAATAGAATTCATCGTAATTCAATCTCTTTTGAAATCCAAATGGTTCAGAGAACAGAGTTGAGAGACTTGTGAACTGTAGTTAGATGAAACGAAAACGAGACGAAAGATCCATGCACATTCAAACACACACAAGGATGAGAACGAGGGGAAGTGTGGCACGTGCCTTCAGGGTAACAGACATGAAGTGAGTTGGAGAAAAGGAACAGGAGTTTCCATTTATCCATGGTCTGATGAGTATCTCCAGAAATTCCGTGCTTGTATGTTTACGTGTGTGTGTGCTTGTATGTTTACGTGTGTGTGTGTGTGTGTGTGTGTGTGTGTGTGTGTGTGTGTGTGTGTGTGTGTGTGTGTGTGTGTGTGTGTGTGAGGAAAATAGAGAGAGGGTGGATAAACGCTTCGCCATGGTCATGACAGCCTTCATAGTCCAGTGATTGAATGAGCAGTTTAGCGAGCTAGTGAAACGAAACGAAACGTACTTCGTAATCACATAACCGGGTTGAACGAACTACTCGTCCAGCCAGTCAACTACTTGTACGAGAGCAACGGACCAGAACGTCGGATTCTTTTGGCATATGAACCTAGAATGTGGACTTTGTCATTTCGGGGTCCGGTTAGGATAAGTTTGTCGATGCCAATTCAGCATTACAAAATAAATTTGTATAAAGTGTTATCCTTCTCATTGGACTCAACTAGGAGTTATCAGACCACGCAATGAGTAGGGGTGGATGGAGTTAATGAATTTCAAATATCCAGAGTTACTAAAACGATTTCCAGTTTGAATAAAGGCGGCCTGGTACACACCTGCGAAAAAGGAATGAAATTCCGGTGAACAAATTGTTGATAAGCCACTCAATTTAGTTCAGTCTGGTCTTTTCACAGCCAGAGTAACATCCAACACACATGCAAAAAAATGATTGATCTGATAAGTAATTAACATCGTCATTCTTCCTAAGAGATATAAGGATCGAAACCCCATAAACCGGATGTTAAAAAGAAAGCAAGACAAACAAATTTTACTTTCACGGATGAAGTTTTGCAACGAGGCAAAGCAAAAGTTATTTTCAGTTTACAGATAAGTTAGTGGCTATTCATGAGTACTATTACAGGGGGGGGGGCTTACCATGAACATGCGTGAGTGCACCAGAACACCCCCAGGTTTTACCACCGCTAACTGGGAGATAGGAGAATGAACGAGACTTAGTCTGGGGAATCACATAAGTCTTCTAACAAATAATGCGTGTTACAATCCAGTGAACACAGAGTGTGGTCCACAAAGAGGTAAGCAAGATTCGAACCAAGGAACACGGATTTCATAGTCAGTGATAAACCACTGGATTCACCGCTAAGTGCGACAAATATTACTGAAATAGTGGAAGTGAAAACTGCTTTTTTATTCCGTCCAACCTTAAAATTGCATGGATCGTCCAACTTGTGTCCAGCAAGCCTCGCTCAGAGGGCTCTCAATGCTGTTACTCTGCGCCAATTCTAAATATGTCACTAATTCCAAAAGCCCAATAGCCGGTACAGATAGTAATCAAATGCTTCTGATAGAATAGAGTGAACGACTCCAATGCTATGGTCAATATATATATATATATATATATATATATATATATATATATATATATATATATATATATATATATATATATATATATATATATATATATATATATATATATATATGAGAGGCTTTGAACCAAAGAATGCGATAAAGAAATAGATCTACAGTAGAATGGCGTCCACTTTTGCACTACCACACCAGGTGTTCGTTTTATCGATCGGTCAGAGACACCCAGAATCCCAAAGACAAACCACCTGTCCTTGTCTCCCACCTGTTCACCTGTTCAGTTTTGCTCTTTCACCTCTGGCAAGTGACGCTGGTAGAAGGCCACTGCAGTTGCCGCAAAAGATCAGGATGATCATCAGATATCTTCCACAAACATGAATGATAAGGTCTTCGGAAAGATTCGCGAATGTTCTGAGGATACAAAGAAGCCAGATCACAGAAACACGTTTGCAACAGAAAGGAAGATCGATGGAAATTGAACCCCGTAGGAGTGGGAGTTTTTCGTCGCATCGGTTCAACTGTTCATTTGGGATTCGGGTTTCAAGGACCATATGGCTCGATTATGATCCTTCAGCTGTGACCAGAAACGGATTTCATCTCACTCAGACTTGAAGCGTTCTCCTCGCATTTTTAAACTATACAATGCTGACCATTTCGACAGGATTATTACCACAGTTTTGGCGTAGCAGGAATATTTGTCATAAACGTGCAGTTTTACCAAGCATTTATGACTCTGTTATTCGGGTCAAGTCAAGTCAGACATGCACCCTTTTGTTCAAAAAGTGCACAATTTACAGTGCAAAATTATCAGGGACATGATTTGGCAGTGGTAATCAAAATATGACAGGACGGAAAACCGTCATGACGGAATCAGTACGCTGTGTTCGTCCGTGAAGAACCTGACAGAAAAAGCACACTCGTGACCGGGTGAATTTTGCTCCTAATTCGTTCACAAGGTGGTCTTTCGAAACAAGCGAACTAGTTAGATATGGAATAACCGAGTTATGTAATGTTTTATTTCGGGTATATATCAATTTAAATTTTCTACAATGTAGTGGAGTGGGGAATACCGCGAGAGAGCGAAAGAGGGAGAAACGAGGAAAGAAAGAACGAAGGACGGGTGTCATCTGAATGAGCTCCGTACTGCACAACCATCCACATGCGGAAAAACGAACATTTCCACCATAACCAATAAGCGAAGGTAGGATATGTTACTGCACTTAAAATGCAACTAGGAAAGCTTTTGATCGACACAGTCTTTGACAAAAGAACCAGGGAAAATGACAGCAGGCGAGTGTTACCAGTGAGGTAGCACGCATGAACAAATTTAGGAATGATGTGGGTTCGCATACGTAGACACCTCAGGCGGGAGATGTAAACTGTCAGCCTACTTACATTGAAAGAGCATATTGAACATGGACCGAAAGAGATTAGTACACCAAGATATTTATAGCTCCGGGATCTTCCCACGCTGGAACTTTCTGTTTTGAGTCTTGGGTAAGTTGATTTCGATGTGGATTCACGATCTACCGAAAGCCGTACCTCTACACACTTGTTGGGATTTATTAATAAATTGGAGGCACAGAACCATTCTGCCATAGTAGGGATAGAATTTTGCACTGGACTGCCATCAACACTGTTCAAAGATTCACCTTCGACCACAACATTATCAGCCTATTCGAAATTAAAGGAAGACGTGACAGAAGGAAAGTCATACTTATATCAAGCGAACAAAAATGGTGATTGGGTAGTACTCTGCAATGCTTCGGAGTTAACAGGGATCGTAGAGGATCTATGACCACTAAGATGTGTGAACTGATACCTCTGTGCGGAGTAGTCTCTTAACCAATTGGAAAGCGTTGGGAATATCCCCCGCTGATCTAAAAGTGACAGTTAAAATACTCTTGTGAGGGAATTGAAGGCATTTTTGTAATCCAGGAAACATACGTGAACGATTTTGTCCTTCTGATGAGTCAGTGAAGCTCTGGCGGCTTGATAAAGATAGGAGACGAAAACGAAGTATGGTAACAAAATGCTAGTGTACAGAAATACAACATGACAGGACTAGAACAAGGTAACACACAGTTTGTCTACAATGTCATGCAAATTGATATCGAACCGACCACAAACAATTGCTCCTCAAGTGTGGTTCAAAGCAGCCTTCGGTCAAGTGGTTGTACTTCGTTTGAATAGATCCCAATAATTCCAGTGCTGGCTGCCAAGTTGCTGTAGACGCACTAAAAATGGTGTCCGGGTTCGCATGCGTTTGGTCTTTATTACCACAGGTCTCAGAAAGCTCACAAGCAAAGCAGAGAGAACAATCCGCGGTAATCACTCGCAGGTGCGTTGCAAATTCGTCTTTATTAATTTAATAAAACAATGAAACGTTGTGTACAATGTCGTGGGGTGGAAACGGTAGAATATGCAAAATGTACAGGGTATCACAAAGCAATCGAATGGATGAAGCAGTTAACGGCTTCCAGAATAGAACGCAGTTTCTGGTAGACAAACGAGTTCACATCCGAAATATTAGTAGCGGACTTAGGATCTTATACAACTCCACACTCGAAAGTCTTCTCTGATGGGAAGAATAACAATATTGCTAAAGGATTTTAGACAATGGAAAGTTGTTGGAGTTGCCAGCCAAAATGAAATGTGAGACGTCATTTCACCATGTTCGTATCAACCAGAATGGTTTTAGGAAACTGGCTAGTTCCGTGAAATTACAGACTAGGATTAAGCATAGATTAGACGTGGCAACAGGAGAAAGTCTACGGATAAGGCATGTCTTACGTTCAATTACCTGAGAGCAAACATTTTGTGTGTTACATGTAAATGTCCATATGGATAAACGACACCTTCCCCTGTGAATTTCCTGTCTGACTGTCTGTCCACCCTACGGCTGATGAATCGATCAAGCTTCAATAACTCATCATCTATCGTCGAATGAAGTCAAGAGTCTTGAAAGTGAACAACACCACAGCGCGCATATTTCGAAGATTTCAGCAAGCAGCAAATATCGGACATTTTCAACACAACTGAAATGATATTAGGCCGGAGGATCAACGGGACGCATATTGATACAGTTTTCCTTGTCGGGAAAGCAATTTGCCACGCAAATCTATGTTTGTGAATTATTCCAACCTGCATGTAGTCTGATCTCTTTCACTTTATTCCTCACAGAACGCGAAAAACGGTATGATTCCTCGTTTCTATCAGATTCAGTGGTATCTCGTACGAAAATCAAAACATGCGCATCATACTGACCGATCGAGGACACAAAGTTGATGTGAAAGTGAAAATTGTGCGGTGAGACGATGCAAATACGCCGAAGCAGTAACCGTGGTACAAAACAGCACGGCAAATTTTAGAGACCTCGCCTTATTGATAATTCCAGTTAGGGCTTTCGTAAAACAAGTGCATTTGAAGTAACCAACGCAAGTAACATCGGGATCGCTTTTCCTCATTCTTCTTTCTGTTTTCCACTCTGCTCTTCTTAATTGCATTTCCGTGTTTTTGTGTTTCATGACTGCCACATTGGCTGTAAGCTCGCGTTGTCATTATTCCCTTGTTCGCTTCGAAAAAGATTTCATCCAACAGTGTACAAATATAGCGGAGTACCATATAGTCAGCTCACCCGATGTCTCGTAAACAAATGCCATAGTTCTGGTCTGAAATTATCTAGCAAGATACTGACTGATAATCTCTCTTTTATCCAAATTTCAGCAAATCTGTTTCAACGTAATATATCACTTCTCTCCATAACACAATAGTTTGTCCGCAAGAATGCTTACAAAACCTGTTTAGCTACCATGTTACTTACAAGCCCCAAAATTGACACTTTCGACCATGAAATCATGTTGTGTTGAACGTTCCACTTAGCTGCAAGCGTGTTTAACGTTTCTTTCGTTGGCAGTAATAGAGTGATTTGGTATTCCCCCTCCCTCCCCCCTTGTGAGGGCATGGTCTGATAGAACGAAGTGAGTGAAATAGTTTTTTCCCCATCGTTTCTCATCTCCTTTTTGATAGCGGTGAGTATAATATTGATAATGGGAATGGGACTATTCTGCAGTGAATTAATAGCAATGATAACACTAATAAAAATAATGATAATGATAATAATAATAATAATAATAATAATAATAATAGAGAATTGTACTTTTTAGACTTGTTCTGGCTACGGGCACGATTGACACAAGACACTTTTCGTCTGCGCAGTAAAGTAGCTCCGGCCGCAGAGATTTAAGTACACTGTTACTCATCTCGGAGAAGAACCAAAACGAGATCGGTGATGACTGTGGTTTGCACGTGACGAACTAATCTTTATGCGAGTTTACGTTTCAACAGGTGATTATTTTACCTGCAATCGAATACACAAACAAGCAACAATAAGAATAACCATTCCGGATGCGGAAATTCGTATTCTGAGTACATCGGACTACGATACGTACGGGGCAAGTGACAGCTGGTAGAAAACAAGGTCAACCGTGACGCGGTCTGATTAACACGAAACAACCAATAAGGGCCAAGTTCACACACACAGCGTCAGATGTGCGGGTGGCTGGAATGCGGGGAAGAAACACGGATCAATGGATGAATCGATGGGGAACGAAGCTAACATCCAGGAGAGGAACTACTTGCGTGACTCCCTCCTCAAAGGGTCTCATTAACAATGGGGTCACTTTATGTCACTGGAAAGGCTTGTAAAATGCCTCATCATAATGTATCATCAACATTTCTATGGCGAGTTGAGTGTTGCTATTGCTTGACGGTATATTTCATAAACAACGTTATACTCTCACTAATGAAACACGAAAGCCTGCAATTGGTCAGCCTGCCTGCCTTACTAACGTTATTTATTTGTTTGTACAGTTGCGGTTTGCGATACAGCGGTATAATCTGCATCAGGTAATAAGATCATCTCGACAAAAAAGCGGTTCTCATCGGGCTTAATCAGCACATCGTTCATAGAAGTTGTTACGTTTGTCTCATAATGCACAAAATACAATCAAACCCACCCTGTCTTGTTGTGATTATGTTAAATAATATGATTCACCATGCAGTATGAACATCCAACTTATTGACAACCATGGAAGCACTGTACAGCTGCTTCATCCTTGTCACGAATCATCAGCGGTGCACATCCACGAAACCCCAGTTGGGACTCGAACCCAAAACAAAAGACGGTGAGTCGAACACCTTAACCAAGAGGCTAGCCGTGCTGGATCTCAATGGCTTATTGAAATTATACAGTACATAATATAGCCCCCTTCCGAAAACCCACGTAGGGTGACTAAATTTGGCATGCTGAACTGCCAACTCGTTCCTGTATTAAATATTCACAAGGGTTTCAAGCGTGACCTAGGGAGACCGATTTATCCCGAATAATATTCTCCAGAGGGCACAAAATGTTAATAAACTCAGCCCTGGGCGCATGCCAAGTACAACGAAGTTTGTCGTCAGTGACTCATTTTCACTAATTCGGAATGCATAGTCGTGTTTTTTGTTGTTGAACATTTCCTTATCACACGTGATTTGTGAACAAAGCTCACTCAGTCCATCCATCCTGCACGGAAAAAGCAACCACTCATTTATCAGAATAGAAAACTGGCTCGGAGCCCAAGAGAGTTTGAAATGGGACAGTGAGAAAATTCTCGTATTCAAAACGACTCTGAGATGAGCATGTACCAGATTTCCGAGAAAATTTCCAGATTGACGATAGTTATTTGTAACTTTTGAAAGATATTGGTCATTAGGTGGAACGAGGGGAAAAATCTCCAAGCACACCGTGAGGAGACCTTTGCGTGGTGCTTCCAACCAATTTACAATTGTGTCAAAGCTGCAGAGATCATTTTAACTGAATGCATGCTTCTGGCTTTCACAACAGCTCTTACAGTGTACACCACTGTAGCACTGTAGAAAGATGCGATCCATGCTTTGCGAGACTGGTCTGGAGGAATAATTCAGAAATTTTTTCATTTGGAACGCTCAACGGAATGATACGATATTTGGTGATAAGCAAATGTCTAAATTTAACCGCCCTGATCGAATCAAGTACTACTGTCGTAATGTCGTATTCGCAATACCCGATCTGATAGGACGTACTGAAATCGCTTCCACCCAGAACTACGTGAACCAAATTAGCAAGAACCTCAGTGCTGTGAAATAACACGTGGATTGTTTTGTGGAACTGCTTTGTATCAAGAAGTTAAATAAAGGAAAATGACGGGTATCACGTGTGACGGCGGCTGAATCACTGCAACCTTCCTCCCTCAAGAGTTCCCCGTCTGTTTGACTCGCCCGTCACACTGATCTTCTAACTGGAACAAGTGACTGTTTAAGTGCTACCGACGTGACACAATTGCAAACACTAGTAAATTTTTTCACCTGAGCTATCACGGAATTTGGTGGTGCCATGTGTTCTGCCTGTGTACACTGACAGCACGCGGTTGCGGTCCTTCAGTACATGCGTTATCCTGCTCCATCTTTCCGGGTTCTTCTTCTTTGTGCACTGCCGAGAGTAATCGTTTTCGTGTTACGAACCGAGGATCAGGAGCAATAGACCCAACACGGGGGAAAAGATTCTGACTTAAGTTAGAAAAAATTCTAGACAGTGACTTGGCCACGGCGGCAGTCGTTTTGGTTGGCGAAATAGATGGATCATTGTCGTTAACAAGGTCATCGCCTGGATCCTCGGTCGTCTCAACCATGTGATCCATTACGTCGTTTGTTGCTACTTCGAAATGGATTTGGTTGAGGTGGAGCCGATGCACCGATGCATCATCCAGGTCCGTGGTCTCGACCATAGACCGACCAAATTGTCTTGTGATAATTCTACCAGTTAATCGAGGCTCGTTGCCTCGGAAGTGTGTGACATCGCTGGAATCAAGACACATCAACGAAGACCGTAGTCTTCTGTACTTGAAGAGGACAGCTGAACTCTACTTGATGGTTTTATGCAATGCGTTTCTGTACTGCAACAAGAAATTGTCGAAGAAAGCTTCCAAGTCGGGCAAAGTTCTCGAGGAGACTTATGTTGTTGCACTTTCCACAGAGAGCATTAAGTTTTCCGCTGTGCCGTTAGAACATGGGTGGCGTGCCGCCGTGCGCAGATGCCGACATCCGATTCTATCAAGCCCAGTGTTTCAGCTCCACCACACAGAATTGCGATCCATTGTCGGTGACTAATAACTGAGGGATTCCTTTTCTACCGAAGCTTTTCCGTAACATCTGGATTACGAACGAGGTGGTTGGTGAACTGGTCAGGATCACTTTCGGCCATTTGGAGTAGGAGTTGATCAGTATAAGGGAGTGATACCGGTCCAAGAATGGACCATAGAGGTCAGCATGAACTCTCTGCCATGGAATGTAGCTTTCGGGCAATGGATTCCAGTTATTTGGCCTCAACTAAAAATTGTGCAAACACGCATCACAGTTCTTTGTCGAAGCGAAAGCATCAGCATCCAGTTACAGCAACCAACACATCTGTCGAGTCAGTGACTTCATTTTATCCACTCCCAAATGGTTTTTGTGCAGTTCATCCAAAACTGACTCGCCCAGTGAAGGTGGAATAACAAGCCGGTCACTTCGACAAAGGATTCCGACAGGTTAGATACTGAATTCCCCTTGCAATACGAAGAACTGAGGAAACTATCGCTTCACCTCGGGTAGCCACCCCTTTCTGATCGCCGAAATCACCGACAAGTAGTATCGTTTTGTCTGCTTGCTCAATTCTTCCCTCGACACAGGCGCAGTCGGCGAAATGAAATGGCATTGGTCCGCTGCTGTGAATCGTGATTACCATGACAGGAAATCCGCCTGTGGGGGTTTTTCCTGCCGGGTCGATTCAGGATGTCGTAGTTATAGGCTGCCAGAGAAATGCTCCATCACTGAATCATAACAGCCATGGATTTGGCGACGGATTTATCCGGGTTATAAAGGAACTAAAGGGCTTGGTTGTTGGTGAAAATCGTAAACTTCAGTTAAACTGAGTACTTTTAAAGTCAACTTACCGCCCAGAAAACGGCCAAAGCTTCCTTCTGTGTCTGCGAATAACTGTTCCCTGCAGCACTGAGAAGACGCGAGATGCAGATGATTGGACATCCATTCTGTTCCTATTCCAAATTCGGACGCGTCGGTGATCGGCATGATAGGCATGATCGGCTTAGATGGCCCAAATAGGACTAGTATTGATTGATCAACGATATTCTGAATAAGACCGCGTAGTGTATTTTCACACTGTTCGTTCCACTGCCACACGTCGGACGACTGAGCTAGAAACAATGGTTGGGCTCATGTTGTGAAGTTTGGAATGAATCTGGCAAGGCATCGTATGCGCCCAAGAATTGCTTGTAAGTGCGCCTGATTTTTCGGTGACTCGATGCCAATCAGGGGTTTAAAAAGACCTGGATCGGGTCGGTATCCGTTTGCATTGACAGTAGAACCGGAGAAAGCTAACTCGGTGACATCGAATTTGCACTTAAGGGCTTTGATCGATACATTTCTTTCCACGAACCACACCACCAACTGTTGCAATCTGTGGTCGTGTTTTGCATTCGTCGATCCGAAAATGAGCACATCATCTTGATATGCCATCACCCCATCCATATCAAGGATCACCTCATCTACTGCAGCCTGAAATATCCCGGATGACACCTGCACACTGAAAGACAAGAAATTGTTAGAACATGCCCACGGAGTGTTGGTGGTTGTTAGTCGTTTAGACTCCGTGTGCAGCGGAATTTGTAAGAAGACATCAGCCAGATCAATTTTTGAGAAACACTTGCCAGCGAACATGCTTTTCATGAAGTCCTTCGGTTCCACCGTATTTGCCGCATGTCTTCGTAAACCGGCACTCAAGGTCAGTCCATAATCACCGCAAATCCGGGGTGTCTATCTGTCATTCTTCATCGCCACCATAATTAGTGTCGCCCAAGTGAGTGAAGTTACACGCGTAGCGACATCGTTTTGTTCGATTTTCACAAACACTTTTAGATCACCCTCTCTCTGACCGTACGGCAACACTCGGCGCTTCAAGAACTCCGTATCATCATTCACTTCCAATTTCGCGGGCCTAACCTCCATGCCAAATTTGTTATTGGAGTATTGTGCGATCAACTTATGAAGAACAAGCTGATCCACCGGATTGTCAGACGCCGTTCTGAGGGTTACCGATCGCTGCAAAACACGCAAGGCCTTCAGCCACAGAATCGACAGACTGTCTACTGAAATTAGGAATCGCACTGGGACGCTGTCGCTCTCCAACCGAACCATTAGTGTAGTCTCGTCCATCAGTGAAAGTCGATGAACAATAACACCGTGAATGCGCACGGCCGTGGGGTGTATGGGCACACTGAGCTGAATCAACTCGAACACTGATTTCTGAATGATGGACTCGTAGCTCTCTGTATCCACAATGATTCGATGTCACGAGCCGCATTGAAATTGGACTGATTTGTATAGGAATGGGTTCAAATCACTCGAATCTTCAGTCTGCGTACTGGACTGCTATCAGTTTTCGGACCCTCGGGGTTTGTACTCGTCACATTGCATTTGAATTGGCGGCACACCTTGCTCATGTGACCAGGATTTCCACAAGAATGGCATACCAAATTACGAAAGCGGAGGGTGAAAGGTAGGTGGAATTAGCCACACGAGAACCAACAATTCATTTGCACTGGTTTGTATTCAGGAATCTCTTTGTTGGGCGGCTTCAACTGGGGCGGTTGACTTAGCGGGCTGGTTTACGAGGACGAACGTGTTGGTAGTGCATTACGGAATGTTCAGCCATCGCATCGGATACGTCATCGAATTGCTCGCAGGTTGACCGGGCCTCAGAGAAGGTAAGGTCGGGCTTCAGCAATCGCTTCTTTCATAACTTCGGATGCTTTATACCGGCAATGAGGCGGTCACGCAACTGGATCTCCAACTGACCACCGAAATTACACTTTGCAGCTTGTGTTTGTACTGTCAGGATGAATTCACAGAAATTCACGTTGGGACCACGAACCAGCAAATGGAATTCGGCACGTTCGGTCACCTGGAAAGTGACCGGAACCAAGTGACCTAGCAGTAGGGCCTTCAGCTCGTCGAACGGAACTGCAGCAGGTGCTCTCGGGTATGCAGGGTTTTTCATCAACGAGTACAATAAGCGGCCACCAGCTGTCAAGAAGAATGCAGCCTTGTTTTCCCACTTGACATCCTTGTGTATGCTGCACCGTAACTCGAACAGTTCAATCCAGTCTTCAGTTTCAGAAGCACTGGTATGCGGGTTCAACTGCTCAATAGTGGGCAGCTCCTTGACGTGACGCCAATTGTAGAATTTGCATTCCCCATCTGATAGGATGTATTGAAATCGCTTTCACCGGGAACTGTGCAAATCAAAGCAGCAAGAACACCAAGGCTACGGAATAGCACGTTGACTGTATTATGGAACTGGTTTGTATAAATATTTTAAATCGAAGAAAATAATTGGTAGATTAAAAGTTGGTAAATCACAGGAAGCTTTTGCTGTACCTGTCCTGGGCTATCCTGACTGGTTGAGGCTCATTAGCGTATGTGGCTACGAAGCTGTACCTGGCCGTATCACGTGTGAAGGCGGCTGAATCGCCACTCATGACTTCAGGAAGAGCATGCTAGTCTTCGGAGGTAGCACTGTGATGGTCTGCGGTGAGATTTTCGAGGACGGAAAATCTCAGCTGGCTGCTTTAGGAGGGAAGCAGACGGCTGACTCCTGCATCAGAACACGACATACATTTCTTCTGCCGGTGATTCGAGAAAACTGACCATGGCTTTCGGTCTTTTAGCACGAAAACGCGGGTATACACACACCCAACTTCATCAGAACGTAGAAGCCGTACTGGAACATCATGACGGTGAACTGGACCGCCCACAGTTCAGACTTAGATCCGAGACCAGTCCATGCGGATGAAAGAGTCTTCGGCTTTCCGTATGGGTAAATATCCACCATCCTCGATGATTTGGGTAGCGCGAAAGCTGAGACGATCCGTTGCATCATTGTAACCATGCTGAAACTAATAAAAGCCATTGTGTTTCGTAACCAACCGACTGATTTTGCCATTCGTCCGGTAGTGCTCTTGCTAACATTTCGCATCCTCTGAGGCGCATTATTCGGAATGAATCGATCTAACTTGGCTTCGTTTAAAATCCGCGCAGATACTCAATTTAGTGTTGCGCCGCCACAACCGCATGCCAAATTTGGTTACCCGTGCGTAGTGTGGTTTAAAATAAATCGCAGAAAAACTGAGTGGGTTTCATAGCATTTTGTGCACTATATAAGAAGAATGGCTAAATCTGAAGAAAATACACATTCTTGATTTCGTTCTATTCAGCTGTGAGTGTGCACCGTTTCCTACTTGAACCGGGACCGTGCTTACGGATGTCCACTGAGGGTATATAGATTAAGTGTTAATTTTTATTGTCTGTAATCGGGGATGATCTGCTTTTCTCTGACAGAGCGTGGGTTCAACAGATAGTTAAGGCTAATGTACTATATTTGTAAGTTGTTGCTAAGATCTGACTCTTAAGAGGTAGCTTTTCCTCGGGGGCTGGTTTGTTGCAGCTGTCTATCTACTTTCGAAGACTGAGGACTCGTTTCACAGCCTGATAGGAATCAAATTGTGAATTCAACCATCAGTGTGACTGATTGGTTATTTTCTCCGGATTTCATCCAAATAACTGAAATTCTCTCAGTCAGTAGGTACGCTGGTTGGCTATTTCCGCGGGTGACATCAAAACTTATGGATGTAGGTTGTGAAGGTGACCGATGTGGCAGCAGACACGCACGACCATAAAATCACTCACGTTTACCAGCCAAGAGCCACTGAGTTAGAAACGGACGTAATAATTCCCAGAGTAACACGCAAAAGACAAAGCCGACACTGTGGGGAAACAAGCCCTTGTTCAATAAAACCTCCGCGGTTAATGTGTAAGATTGCCCAGGCTGAGAGCTTCAGAACAAACCATCTATGGGGACCGTTTGGTCAACACAACAAGAATGTTAGGCGTAAGGTTAAGGCGGAAATCCTGGTAGAATGTGGGCTGAAAAGAAGCCGGAATACACACACAGTATGAGGATCGATATTAGTGGCTCGCGGGTGTGATAAAAAGATGGTCATTTAGGCGGCCACATTGTACAGCTTTCAGTCCAAATGAAGCCATTGTGGCTTCAGGTGAAGCCCCAAATTGCACCGCTATCCAAGCTCTGGCTAGCGATAGGCTTGGCGGCACTCACTCGTCACCTGCCGTCGAAACCCCTGAACCTCATGATGGCCTGCATCGCAGTGGTAATTTCCGTCACTGGTGAGCTGAATTTTCGTTGATCAATGCAGCAATCCACGCGACAGCCTACGGGAGAGACATGTGAGCACAGTTTTCTACGAACCCCCCAGTGACTGCGACGCGTATGGAAAGTACGATCCATAGTCTAATCAATCGATAATTCACTTCTCTCAGGCAAAAAATCACTAATGAGATGACTGCGTGACTGAAGAACAAAAGATCGGGGACGGATTGAGACGACCAACATGGTGACGACGTTAGGTGACCTTGTATTTCTTGTCATTTCGAATTGTGTTTTGAGGGTTGACTTTCTCATTTCATAACCATGATTTGATAAATATTTAGGTTTTTGAAATGAGAATCAGCAGGTTTTATGACCGTTAACATTCCGATCATTTCAAAATATTACACAAGTTGTCAATTCAAGTCTTCTCGTTTGTCTAATTGGCATTTTCAATACCACATTCGAAAATGCGGTTGATTAATTTTCAAGTCTCACTCTCTTAAACACAGCGAATGAATCCAATATCCCAGACACAGGGCTCATTTTCGTGACTGGGCCCATTTGTGTGTGTCAGTTATTGCATGCGTTTCTTTTTTCTATGCGCATTTTGAGATTAAATACCCCTTAGAAAAAACCTGTTCGTTCTGACAGCCTGTTTGACTCATCGAATTCAACCAATCAGATTTCGCCTCCGAACCCTACTTGTTCGTTTATTTGCCACAAGGCACAGTGTGGCTGCACTTATTGACAAATGGTTCGTTTTCGTTTTACTGAAATAGATGAACTGTGAATATTGAGGGCCCAGATTTAGTCCTATGCTTGTTTGGTAATCATTGAGGTGCTTCCTGTTTATGCATCAATACTACGGACAGAGTAGTTATGAGAACTGGAATGCTGTAAGGCGACTCGGAAATGTTGAAAGGGAGGCATGAGAAGATAAACTGAAGGCGAAGGAGGAAAAGATCCTTCTCATTCAAGCCTCGAATGAGCTGAAAGACATCGGAGTCGGTCATGGCAATTTTCTTTTTTAATGTTGTTAGGGTACAGGGAATGGTAGTTCGGCCAGTTGTTCAGTAACTTATACTGCTTTGCAACAACCCATCCCAACAAGGCGAAGAAAATCGAGATGGACTGAGGGGCAGAAATAATGAATGAATGAATGAAGTAAAGGTATCGTAAGGAAATTATATCGCGTCAGACAAAGCATAGACAAAGGCAGAAAGTATAAGGAGGAATTCACTTACCGTGTAGAAAAATATAAACCACGTGTGGGTGTTTGTAGTACTCGCAATACCCGAAGTAATAGGACGTATTGAAATTACTCCAGTCCACAGCTACACAAACCGAAGTGGCAAGAAAGCCAAAGCTGATAAACCGCACGGTAATTGTGTTGAAGAACTGATTCGCATAAATGTTAAATCGAAGAAAATAATTGGCAGATCAGAAGTCGACCAATCACAGCGAGCTTTCGCTGTACTTGTCCTCGGCGATCCTGACTGGTTGAAGCTCCTCAGCGTACGTAGCCCAAAATCTGTGCCTGTTCGTGTCACGTGTGATGCCCGCTGAATCACAGCAACGTTATAGACATTCCAAGAATTAGAAAGATTTTAAACTTGCCCACTAAGCAGTCATAAAAAATCGTTACATTTCAAACCAGTCTACCATCAAAGTTATGGCTGAAATAGACAGTGGATTCCACCCGTAAAGACTAGACCAAGAATTGAGTTCCCAGTTTGGCCCAGCCGCCCTAGCTGTTTTGTTCCCTAGGCGCCGTGTTATTTTCCATAAATCCGCTGGGCACGGCTGTGTGCGGTCCTGTTATTTCCGTACATCGAGGACACAGCATCGTTTATGAGTAAATGTACGCGTCACTCACTCGTCTGGGTTGAGATCGCGGATCACAACCGTTGGTCTACTTTTCGTGAACCGAACCCACAATGATATTTCGCCTGGGAACCAAACCATCAAAATGCTGAAACTGACTCTACAGTGGAATAGGAATACGACCATTTTTGACTTTAGACACTTACATTTCACTCTCCTGCGCACAATTTATGTGAGCTGACTTTCTTGTGATGGTACACTCTATAGAAAAACGAAACAAGACAGAATGGCTTCCGTGTCCCATTCAGCAGAGTTCACCTTCAGTAGAGAGAAGCTGACGAAGTTAGACCAAAGCAAAACCCGGACAGTTGGTAGTACCTCCACTTTGTTCCTTTGGATACTTGCTTCAGTCCAGTGCTCATTAAAAAACGCATATTGCGATATATTCGCCAACGGAAAAGCTGATCGGTGGACAACGGGTTGTTGATTTCATTCCAGCCCATAGGGTACACGAGTGGAGGCAAAAATATGCAAGTTAACACAGAAGATCTAAAAAATTAATTTGTGCTTAGGAAATCAACTTTAACTACTTAACTGTACAAAAACAAGTCGATTAGTAATTACCTTTTCCAATAACCCACTGAAGAATACCGTTGGTAGCGTTTGAGCAATAACAAAAGGGTGAAAAGACCGTTTCTGAACAACACCTATGTGAAAACAGATTTCGGGTCAGTAAAAATTTTGAAATTAATTAATTCACCACTTAGTGAAACGTAGATATTCACACCTTTGTTTTGTGATCTATTTTCTCATCACAGATCTCTGCCTGTCGTTCAACTCTCACTTGACTTTCCGACAGGCTGTTTCTGAAAGCAGTAGTCTTGCCCGGATAAACCGATAAATGGTCGGTCTAAAACAAATGGCTGATAGTTCAGACTTGCAAATCTGGACGAGACGGTTTTCCGTGAACACAAGGCTCCAATTTTGATTTAATCTGCGGAAAAGATCTGAAGCATGATCCAAGAGCTAGGTGGAGATGTTTGTCACCAAATCCGATCTGACGACTGTTGAAACGGGTAGCACAGTCTACCATCATTTATATAGATCAATACTACCACACAAAAGTCAGCTGACTTACATGGTGGCTTTAGCTGAAAGCAGTCGTCGTCGTCATCATCATGGTTTGTCAAGTTAGGATGAACTCATTATAAACTTTGGCTTTCCCACTGGACTGGTGAAATTCTCGTAAGTCAGACTTCCACTTAATTTCTATTAATGGTTTAATTGAACATTATGTTTTTCGGGGTTTCATTTGTTCTTATTTTGAAAGAACTAGTGTCCCGATTGGGGAACCGATTTGTGGCAGCTGGAATACAACTTTGTGAAGAGAAATCAATAGGACTGAAACCCCTTTCATGCAATTTATCTATTCGGAACTCACAAAGTAAATTGTTCACAACTTAAAGAAATGCCTTCGACTGAGTTCCTCGTTCGACTGGCAGCAATTTTCCGCCATCTTACTTTATTCTCGTATTCAAATAGATATATCAAATTGTACGTAATTGGGGATAGACTTATCTCACGTGATACTCGACTCCTTCCTCCACTCACAATTTGTTTACTGGTATGCCGTACGAATCAGTCTCGGTAAACTGCCGGCCCATCTACTGTCCCCATTGGTCGGTACGGATTTCTCACGGAGCGAACGAAATCACTGAACGATATATTGCCGGAAAGGCAATACAGTGACAAACATTTGGTCAAAACTTTTCAACTGACCACGTTTACGTAGAGACAGTAAAAAATATCCTTTATAGGATAACGTAAAAAAATTTGCGAAATCAGCCAATCCGGATAAATCCAATCCAGTACAAATAGTCGCAGTCTTATCACTACTGAATTAATCACGAAACTTTGATGAGTCGTTGGATTAGTTCGTCCACTTGCGAGTGGAGACGGGGGTATTCTGTAGAGGCAAAACACCTAGCTGTCGTTTTCCAGAAGATCATCATCATTTGTCTACTAGAATATGACACATTTACCCAACAGTAACCAAAATCACAACTAGAACTGAAAGGAAAAAATTACAATATACAAACAGTTCAATGCATTATAACTGAATATTGACTGCATGTCGAATATGAGGCATCGCTTTGTGTTGTTTAGTTTAACAGAATAAGTTCCACGTAAGAAGTTGCTCGACCGTGTTTGCACACATGAACATGCGTTTCACATAGGAGACGAAACATTGAACCTGTCATGTGATCAAATGCACACTCATTTTCATAGATATTATAAAATCTATCCTCCAATAGGATCCGTGTACTAGTGAAATTGCAAATTAGTTCGCGAGTATTTTTTCGCTAGTGGAATTTTCGTTCAGGGAAACTCATTCACTTTCTGACCGAACACCATGCAACACTTCTCTGTGTGCATTGTTCACTTTACCCAATGGGGAGGTGCATGCATGTACCCTATACTGAAAGTGATACCAGAACAACTCAACTGTGTTTGGGGGAGAGTTATTTGAAATATCATCCATATCAAACGAGCATACCAGATCCAGTGATTTGTGTACAGAAAATGGGTTATCATAAATGAGGAACGTTCGAACAATAATTTGGGAGATGAATACAGAACGTTCATTTACTTCGTCCACCAAAATGAAGATAATATGAAAGATTGAATGCTACCTATTTGGATATGAATAGTTGGAGAACAGATGTGAAACGAGTAGTGTTGTTGGTGCTAAACGGGTCAGTGAGGTTCAGTTTGGTTCGATATCCGTAGAGTTGTCCTGTGGGACTGAAAACAGATCAGCCAGGGTTCAAAACCCCATTGAGACTTGGTAGATGTACACTGTAGTCGATGGCTTTGAGCGTGTCAGATGCAACAGCTGTACCGTGCCCGACGGAATCCTAAATGTTTGGTTTTGTATTGAAACTGCATGATGAATGTTTCCCTCTACTACTTAGATCATTTACTGATTCAAAGATGAGATTATTTCCATCAGAATGCAAAAGATTCTAGCAACATTTTCATGTGGAAAACAAGGAGACGTTTCAATCCATGACATTTATTGATAAGCGTGTATCCATGATCCTGCTAAACTAAACACTTAGAAAAATTTCTTGTCGTGAATTGAATTGCTCGTGAATGAGGATAATTCTGGCCAAACACAACACCATCATTTTTCTTTTCACTATATGGTAAACAACTTTCCGACACATCCTCAGTCACACTGTGTAAATACACCGACATGAACACCTATCCATCACACACACACACACACACACACACACACACACACACACAAACACACACACACACCCATACACACACAGTCGCCTCCCCATCCTCCTTGAAAACCCCACAAACAATGAAGTCATGTCATGTCGATTTCGTCAAGTATCGAATACTTCAACATTGTTCTTGTTGTTGTTCCAGTTTCTTTTCTGATCTTTTGCATATTTGGGAAATTATGAAAATCAACGCTTTTCTAATTCGGATACGGGAATGCTTTCAGTATCTCATTGTTTAAACTTCGTATTCATACACACAAGTATTATCTCCCACGGATACTAGTGCTCCCCTATTATTTGCTTCTTATTTTCCCAAAGAACACTGTGGTTTCACAACAATCGAATTTGTGAATCAGGAATGTCAATGGATTCTCATCTCCGAGCAGTTCACAACCGTGAAACTGGCCATGTGTTTCCGAGACTATTTGTTCTTCTGTCTATAGATAGTACTCAGATGAGAATAGTACAACTTGTTAGTAAGATGCACAAATCACTTGCACAAACGTGATGGCGTATTTGTCATCTCTACTTTCTATGCATTTGGTGGTAAGCATGTAATCTATTTTCCTCCAAAATACCATCGGACACCTCTCATTGTCTTATTGATATATCATTCAAAAAACGTAGCTACGATCATTCTGACTTAGTACAGCTGGCATTTCCTCTTGCTGATCGATTCTACGGAGCTCAACAATGTTCTATTCGAATAACATTTCATAAAGAATCCTTTTTGGGGTATAAACATGAATTGGGGAGAAACTCGTGTGTCCTGGAAACAGCATGTACTGTGACATTTCGCCCAGTCTGTTGCATTATTCTGCTGCTTATCAGGCAGGCTTGGAATGGCAAATTATAACTGATCAAGCCATCTTTCGGCGAAGCCTCATTCACTTTGAGGGCTTAGTGACTGTGAGGAAATTCGAAGCCTTTAGGTTGCCAGTAGATTTCCCGGTTAAATAATTCATTGGTCTGTAGTGAATTGTGTTTTTCTCTTGGATTCAAGTGTTGAGCGTTTGCATATTGTTAACGTCTTCTATTGTTATTCTGTTGGGACAACGAAACTCTGTTGAATATGATTTGTTTAAATACAAGGAGAATGTCGTTAAGCATTCCTAAACCCAAATTTGACTGAATGAATATATTGATGGCTTGATGCATCGACCACTGGGATCAGCTTCTTCCCCATTTTAAAGTTATCCCCGCGCGAATAGCGGGAACATTATTCCGAGCAAAGTGATATTCAGCTCCTCGGACAGCGAAGGACCGAATCGTTCGAAATGAAATTAGAAGAGATGCGAATCTGCAATGGGACGTGGCCGCTTTCTAGTATACAAATTACGGCACATTTACAGGTGCTAAATGTATGGAGAAACGTATGGGCGAACAGCAGTTGAGTTACAAGTGTACTGAGCAGCCATCATAAGTGCATCGAATGTTGTTGGATGATTGAGTTCGATCGAATGTACGATAGCCAAAATCAATGAGGCTATAACACAATCTGAAGTGGAATGAACCATATTTACACAATGATGTTGGTTGTGTGCATATATATGTGGGATTAATTGAACTTAGTCTTGGACTAAATTCACCATGTTGAATGAATCACATTCAACGGTCACAGAAATACTAATAATCAGATGTACCAAAATGTTCAAAAGACCGAGATCCTTTAGTCCATTTTGTCAATCATCCTTATATATTACTGTCAAGATGGCATTCCAATCGGGAGCCAGTTATTGATGGAGCATTCAATGGCTTCTAGATGTATGTAGCATATAGATGGATGGACAGAGATTCTCAGAAGCACATGACCGATTCGGCGCTTACTGTCCCCATCAGGAATGCGCATAGTGCTTCACTCCTCCGTTTATCAATACTCCCTTACTCGTGTATACTCCATCAGTGTTTCACTGACATTTGTCTCTTCTGTGCGTCCGTGGTGCTGGATGGGAAATCCTCGAAGGAGAGTCGGCTGACGAATCACAATTGTGATTGGTTGATAGACGTTCGCGGATTAGCCGCAGCTTATCACGAGAATGAAGTCAGTACGTATCCTGGTTAGATTATTGGAAATGAGTATTGTGTGACCGTGTTGACTTGATCCTATCCTATTCATTCCAACAGCACTCATTTATTACTTACTGAAATAAATCTATATGACTGTCTGTTCAAACGGTTTCTCTAATCGAATCTCAGATTGTCTCGTCTCTACATTTGTACCAAGTAGATCACCTTACCCGATTGCTCAATCCCCTATGATAGAATCCGTGTTCCCGAAATTTGTGAATCTCCTAAGCGTCCGTTTTGTACAGAAATGCGCGATCTTCACCTTTCGTGCAGTTGTCTAGCGTTGTCAGTTTGGCATTCTGTACGTGTTCGTAGACGTACTCATTTATTGATTCTAGGCTAATTATCGCTGACCGACTTCAGTGTCAGTTTCTGGTCAATCCTCATTCGTTGTCATCAGTATTCGTACTTTGCTTCATTCTTCAACTAATGCTTCATTTTCGTACCAGGCCAAAACACACTAACCTTGAACTTCCCAAATGCTACCCCAAATGCCACTGCCGCTGTAAAGGCTACCTGACTTCTATCCACACAAAACATTTTATCCTTCATTGAATAAGTTTGATTCATTGTCATTGGAGATGAGGCATCACGAAATCCAGTAGAAATATATAATAACAATAATGATTCCTCCCTACCCTGTTTGTCACGCAGAAATCGTACATTACTTCAGGGGAAGTGTGGTTGCCAATTCGAGTGTGTCAAGTGGGAGAAGTGGCTGGCAGAAGCAGGATTCGAACCGAAAGTGACAGAGTGGAAATTTCATCACGATGACCGTTTGCAAACCGACAGCAGGACAGGGCTCAGGCATTGGACATCAACACCCAGATTGATCATCATCATTCTATGGAAAGGATTATTTACGGAAGGATAGGTGGACATTTCCCATTACTTCCCCCCCCCCTCTTCTCTATTTTCGGAGATGATCTGTTTGAGAGGAAATCCCAATACTAGTACAATTGATTTGGGATCTCTTATGACCAATAAATGTGACTCTGGTCGAGACTGTTGCAATGTATTTGGTTAGAATAGTGTAAATATCGATTTGGTAAATAATGAACTTGTCCTTCAAGATCTCCCAACAGCCATAATGAAGCAACTGGTGGATTTTGGTGCATGATAATTCTTAAGTATAACATATTAGTGGTTATGAATTTACTCGACATTGTTGGTAACCTTATCGAGAGGGGAGTGGGGTGAGAGATTCGTGAACAATACACTTCTACTACAGTTTGTTTCCATGTGGGTTGGAAAAGGTGGAGGGAGGGGGGGGGACATAATTGGCAGCGATAAATCTAGGAATTGATATGGTGATCCGCACAGGCGATCTTGATCGTCTAGGCGACTTGATCAGTCATTCGATGCCGATGTTGTCTTCCACCGATGTTGGTTGACAGTTTGCAGTTGAATCAGTTATTCACGTGAACTAGTGAACTAGTGTTGGTTTGTTTGGAGGTGGCTGTATATGCTTCGTGTTGACTGTCCAAGATGTAGTTATATGGATAACCGAGGTACAATAAAAGATTCTCAGAATGATAACACCGTACATCTAGATAAACAGTTTCCGACGATTGAAGACAGGGAGTCGACGAACAATGTACAGAATTCTCCCCATGAAGCTGACCCAAACTAGAATGCACTGGCATATTGTAGTTGCGTGAGTTGAAATCCACGTGACTAGATCCAATAGAATGATCGAATTTGTCTGTTTAGAGTTGGTCGTTTGTTTGTCTGTTCGTTTGTTTGTTTGTTGGACAAGACAACGCTTTTCCGGTGAAGTGGATTCAGCAGAAAAACACCGAAAGAAACACCGAAACACAATTATACAAGCTAACAACGAATATCCCTACGGATATGGAATGGGGATTAACCTTTTTAAATCCCATCTGATCCTGTGTTCAGGTTAGTCACATCATCAATTTCTAGTCAGAATAACAATGTGAAACAGACACACACTTAGAATTGCGAATCAGACAGAATAGTGGTGAAATTTTCCTATTATTCGTGTTTGTCAATTTATGTGACAGATGTTGAGAATCTTGTGTTCCTCGTGTGCACTGAATTAAGTTCTATCCGCAATGGAACTAACGGGATCCAGTTTGGATATCTTCGTGATGAACGTTCTGTTTGAACAATCTTTAGTATGGGCTACGTATTTGCTTGTGTTCTGTTTTGTGTTGATTTTTCTGGGAGTTCAGGAGTGAGGGTTTAGAGAACTAATGTGGTCGTGATGCTCATTCAAATAGGAGAATTCTTGTATTCGCAAATACTTGAGTAACAGCTTCAATTTTAAGCTCAAATATCGGTTGCTTGCATAGTTCCATGTAAACTGTTCGTTACTGAAGTATACTTGGATAACGCAGATTGGCGAACAAGGTCGTTTTCAGTGATTCGTACTCATGCCTTCAAATCACAAATCGCATTACACATGAGAAACAATTCACTGGATCTTATGTGTAATAATCTGGAGCATGAAACATCCATCTCAGTAAATAGTGCTAGTGTTATGATCCACTAGACGTGCTTCACAGATAGGTTGTTCGTGAAAACCACTTGCTCGGCGGTCACCAAAATAAAGGAAATTTATCAGCTGTTCTTTTACGCCCACCAGCTGTGTGATCCACTTGAAAACAGTCCTTAATCAGACGAGGAACGCGATCGCGTGGTTTATGTTCTCTCGTGTACCTTACTGCGCTTGTTTAGTCTGACGTATTCGCATTCGTTATCAGTCCACAACTACCCATGATAACCTCCTGGACAATCAACTACTTACTCGTTCAACAAGTAGTACGTGCCCTCCGCTACACTAGTGCCGTAGTAATCATCCGCTTTTATTATCAATATTAATAATAATAATAATAATATTAATAATAATAATAGCAGTTTTAGTGTGGCGTAGCTTGCATACTACCTACTGATTAAGTAACTATACTGGATATGGTTACGTCACACAGACCGAACGGAACGAGATTCCAAAGGCTTACAAATCACGTGATCGTATTCCGGGTCGGATTACGACTGCCGTTTTAAGGGCCGGACATGGAAGACGCAAAAAGGCAGTTCCGTACTGTTGTTTGGTTTTGCTGGTGTTCAAATAATTGAATCTGAAAAAAAGTGTTTAACAGGCGTGTCGTCCGGTATTCAGAAGTAGTAGTAGCAGTAGTAGTAGTAGTAGTAGTAGTAGTAGTAGTAGTAGTAGTAGTAGTAGTAGTGGCGGTGGCAGTATGGAAGGTAAGCCCATGAGTGTCATAGCAATCAGTGAATAGCTTGCTTTTTAACCTTTACAAATTGTTTCCCTATTCCGTTGTTGCCTGGATATGCACAGAACTCCGTCGGTCGTTTGAAGTGTACTCTCAGGTCCTTGCGGATATTACATTTCGTCGTGAAAGTTGACGGCCAACTGAGTAGCAACGAGCTGTTCAGGTTAAAAAGCAGTGAAGAAAAAACTCTTAGATTTCACGTAGTGGGATTTGCCTATCCGTGATTATCCATGATTTCTCTTCATTTCGCACTTGAACATTTCTTGTCGTGAATTGAATTGCTCGTGAATGAGGATAATTCTGGCCAAACACAACACCATCATTTTTCTTTTCACTATATGGTAAACAACTTTCCGACACTTCCTCAGTCGCACTATGTAAATACACCGACATGAACACCGATCCAACACACACACACACACACACACACACACACACACACACACACACACACACACACACACAAACACACACACACACCCATACACACACAGTCGCCTCCCCATCCTCCTTGAAAACCCCACAAACAATGAAGTCATGTCATGTCGATTTCGTCAAGTATCGAATACTTCAACATTGTTCTTGTTGTTGTTCCAGTTTCTTTTCTGATCTTTTGCATATTTGGGAAATTATGAAAATCAACGCTTTTCTAATTCGGATACGGGAATGCTTTCAGTATCTCATTGTTTAAACTTCGTATTCATACACACAAGTATTATCTCCCACGGATACTAGTGCTCCCCTATTATTTGCTTCTTATTTTCCCAAAGAACACTGTGGTTTCACAACAATCGAATTTGTGAATCAGGAATGTCAGTGGATTCTCATCTCCGAGCAGTTCACAACCGTGAAACTGGCCATGTGTTTCCGAGACTATTTGTTCTTCTGTCTATAGATAGCACTCAAATGAGAATAGTGCAACTTGTCAGTAAGATGCACAAATCACTTGCACAAACGTGATGGCGTATTTGTCATCTCTACTTTCTATGCATTTGGTGGTAAGCATGTAATCTATTTTCCTCCAAAATTCCATCGGATACCCGTCATTGTCTTATTAATATGTCCTCCACAAGGCATATCTGCGATAATTCCCACTTCTTTTGTTGATCGATTTCACTCCAGTCAACACTGTTTGATTCTATTAAAATTTAATAAAGAATACTTTTTTGTACGTACACCTAAACTGAGGTGAAATTCGTGTGCCCTGACAACGGGATAAATCGTGACATTTCGCTCAATCTGGTGCATAAGTCTTCAGCTGATTGATCAGGCTTGGAACGGCAAATTAGAACTGATCACTCTATCCCTCAGTGCAGCTTCATGGACTTCGAGGGCATAGTGACCGTGAGAAAATTCGATGCGTTTTGGTGCCAGTGGATTTCCCGGCTGAATAATTCATTGGTCTGTAGTGAATTGTGTTTCCTGCTTGAATTCAATGGTCGAGAGTTTGCATTTTTTAAGGTGTGCCATTGTTTTTTTGTTGAATCTGAAATTTTTTGGTAGAAATAGAAAGTTATCACGCATTCCAAAGCTTATGTTTGATGGAATAAATATAACCACTGGAGTAGGATATTTTTCCTCTCATTCTTTTTTGACTCTCGTGGTGAAATTTGAGAAATTATTCTCAATATGAATTGGAAGCCCTTTTTCAATCCTAAAAATGGAAATATAATGCTGATGATATATATATATATATATATATATATATATATATATATATATATATATATATATATATATATATATATATATATATATATATATATGGCTGATAATCGATTTCTACTGGTGCAAAGCAACTAATCAGTTCCCACTTCTGATTGGTTCTGATTATTGGTTGAGGCTGAGCGATATGCACTACTGATCATATTTAAGACGTATGAGCAATCCGTATCGACTGGAGTTCATCGCTCTATGGAAAGAGTCGTTTTCTGGAAGAATAGACAGGATTTTGCAATAATTTTTCCCGTCACCTAGATATAACCTCGTGAAGCGTAGAACCGAATACCCCACAAATATACTATGGAATTATCAGGATAAATAGATGGTGAACCAGCGTGTATTGAGATTGGTGCAGTGGCTGCAGTGATATTTACTGAACTATTTTGCAAGAAGCATCGATACCTCTTGTGATACAAGGGTGAGAGTTAAGAACATGACGATTTTTGATGCCAAAATGTTGAGGTGCCCTACAGCATTGGTTGGGATCAACATGGGCATGTTGGACGCAAATTTCATAATTAAGAAAGATGGATTCAGTCAGCTTGATTAATGTGTGTGTAGGGGGGGGAAGGTAACTTGGGGCAAGGGCGGGAACCGGCTGCATAAGTTAAAGAATTATAAATAGTAGTTCAGTCCACTGATCTCATTTGTCCGGGTGACTAAATCAGCAGTTGGACGACGATGTTTCCAGTCATCGAATCTGATTCGGGGTGTACTATTTGGAAGTCGTTCACCCTTGGGCACTCCAGTCATCATTCATGAGATCCTCTCAACTAGAGTTAGGTTATTTGGGCATAGTTCCATGCTCTTTACGATCACTGCCTTGTGTGCAGCTGTTCACATTATTGTTTCAGTTTGATTTGCTATATATATATATATATATATATATATATATATATATATATATATAAGGGAAGGAATGGACCTTGGTGGGTGATCTTTATCTATCCAGCATGTTTGTCTGTATGTTTGTTTGGAAGTAACCTCAGTGAAATGAAATTGCACTTTTCTAACACAAACGTGCCTCACAGTAACTTTCTGAAATCCTATCAGGACTTAAACATTATTGGTGCTCAAACAAAAAGTGCATTCTTGTGATGGTCCGGAAGGCATCATACGTCTGATGGCCATGGCGGCGTAAACGGAGAGGCCTCAGCCAATCAGGATCGCAGAGGACAGATACGGCGAAACCTCACTGTGACTGGTCAGTTTCGATTCTACCAATTATTTTATTCTATTGAACATATTTATACGAATTGCTGCTTCAATACCATCAACGTGCTATTTCCTAGCTTTCGTCTTCTTGCAATCTCCGTTTGTATAGTTCCGAGATGGAGTGAATTCAATATGTTCTATCAGTACCTTGGTACAACCATCATTCGTGATCTTACCTCGACAAATGATGCAACGGAAGTCATGAAACCCCGAGAATTATTCTGTTGCTATGTATGACCCAGATCATTATCCATCTCGTTTCGCCTAATTAGAAAACTTGTATTGTTGTGAATCCCTCTGCAATGGATCTAAGCTTCCCCCGTCATATTATCCCGATTGCTTGCCAAATACTCTGGGATTACGTTCCGGTCCCCTAGGCATTTATCTCGACATGCTAAAATCACTTCGGACCAACTCATCCACTTTATCGTAACCAAGCTTCACAAGGCATGTTTAGCATTTTCGTGTAAGATTTTGGCTGACAATACATACGCACTTAGCACTTTGATCCCCACCTCAACAGGTGTTTATCAACTTCTGCTACTCGATCACACCGCAGACTATGCTTTCTTGTCCCAAACCTTAAAAATCTTCCATAGTACCTTATCTCGCTCGACTCCTCACCAACCAACATACTACCTCTATCGACTTGGACTTCAAGCCTCGTTAAATACAAATCTTTAATATATTTTTTGCATTACATTGTTTATGTAATGATTCACTGTTCACCCTCGGATGCATAGTTCATGTGTCAGACTTGACTTGAAGTTTAGTTACCGTCTGAGACATTGGCTCATCATTTTGGCGTCTTGGTCGTAGTTACAAACTTCTACGATGATTTCCTCGACCGATACATTAGTGAACAGAGAAGTTACCTTCTAAAATGCCTGAAATTGATTTCCAGCTACGTGAATGTTTAACTCGTCACAAAAATGAAAAGAGTGGTACAGTCCAACTTTCAGCAGCTTCCTAGGAATCGACCTGACGCGCTAACTCAACCATTTTGCCAGTTTATGCTATGCTGAACTAATTATCGATTATATAGTTCACGATGTCATACCGGGAGCCGTGCACTCAGAGTACGTGGGAAACCCTCGGTTTTGATTCCTCGCGTGTGGTCTCCTATCTGACGTGTTCCTTTCTGCGATCTTCTTCTACCTTAGTTTCGAGAGATGTCGTCAAATCCTTTCGGTTAGCTTCAAATTTGCATCAACATTTGTCGTCTAGAATAGCATCCATCGTGCTAATATAATCAACAGTGCCAAAATTAACCATAATATAACCTTTAACTAGTCGAACTATTGCAAACTCATTGTTATTTTGTGAAACGTGCTTCTATGGGGACCACAACTGTTCTGCAAGGTTGTCGAACTCCACATGTACCTCGAAATTGTAATTCAACTTTACCTTACTAAGGAACTGATTTCATAGATTTCGGACATACTTGTCACGGGAAAACCGATGCCCTCAGTGTCCTATTGATTTGCTCCGTCGATCGGTGGTGCATTTCACTGGAAGTTCAGAAGTTTGATGCGATAAATTAGGCTAGCATTCTCAAAGGTAGTGTACAGTTCTGAATCTTCTCGTTTTAATTCCGCAGTTCTAAATCCGGTAGATTCGCAGACCTCAGAGTGTTGTTTGATTTGTATTATTTGCAAGCTTGTTCTTTTCCCTGAAGTTATTCACAAACATACAGAGAGAGAGATGGATAGATAGAAAGGCCATAAGAAGCCCACTGAGGCCGATTCTTGCCGATACTCTCACTCTGATACAATCGACCTGTGAATCTCGGGAGAGTTTGATTTGCCGATTGAGAGGTACTCTAGTACTTGTTCTTCACACTCAACTGGTGCTCAACCTTCGTATTGTTGTACTGGTGTTCACACCAGGTTCAACCAATACCTTCAAAAGAGATCCGTATTTAAATACCGACCCGAAGTATCACTCTCAAATAGTCTAAAATTCAAACGAATTGATCGATCAGTAGGGACAAGACGGAAGAACTGGATGCAAAAATCAATGAATTTCCGTACCATTTGTAGCTGTGTTTATCGTAAAACACGTATGAACCATTGAAGAATGACAGAACCGCACTCCGTAAGTTCCGTTAATCATCAGCGGTTAGTTTCAAACCCTGGAATCACCGGAAAACTGTGCTAGAGGTGATGATCTACAACCATTTCCACTATCCGGCATTTTGTATAGAGAAAAATGCCTAAGCTATCCGAAATAGAAATGAAAATTGCCTAGTCAAACTTGCACTACTTTCGCTGAATGCCTAAAATGTCCGCTAAATCAGGTCTACAAACATCATCATTTCACAACTGCTGACATTAAAATAACTTCGATCCAAATTAAATATTCAACCATATTAGAAATCAGGTCGAAACCTCAAGACTTTTACCCAAGGCTAAATTGTAAACAAGCTTAGATAATCGCTCGTTGAAAATGACACTCAGATCAGGGGGCAAATAAATCGATCGAGTGACTGACGATACAAAGGCGTTAGTCATATTCCGTTGGCTCGTATTATCCCGCATCGAACTGCCTCGATCGAACATTGTTCAGTGAAATGCACAGAGCATGAATGGGTGAGATCGGCTGATCGATGGTATGTTGCCGAAGTGATCGGCAATCAGGAAATTGACAGATTTCTTCATATCAAGTAATGAATGGTATGTTCGCGTGTGTATCTCGTACGAGTTGTTTGCACGATAGCGGCGAAGTTTCCTCTGACAAAGATTCACTGAACCGACTGAATGTACGAAGCGAGAGAAGAAGATGACAAAAAAAGTCATTTGATCAATTTAACATTTTATCTTCAAAACTCAAGAAATAGATCGTAAGAAAAGAATGCGTATATGTATGAATTTGAGAGTTTACTTGAGAGAGAGATATGACGTGCGATATTATTAAAAGGGTTCAATAAGAAGTAGCCATGAAACTAATCGATTCAACGTGAGTCAGAATTGTTCCTACGTGCTGTACTTTTGTTAGATTTTAATTGATCGATGATGTTCAAAACCAGACTACCGGTTGACAAATAATTGTTTGTTTCGTCTGAATTATGAAGTAATTCCTCGGAAAAAAACCTGATTCAGCTTCAGTGAATTTGTGGTGATTCATCAGGCATTGCTCGAGACACGGTCTGGTGCAGCATTGTGGCTACAGAGGGTGAGGTGTTCCAGCCAATCAGAATCGCGGCGACCAAATAGAACAAAAGCTCACCGTGATTGGTTAACTTATGATCTACCAATATTTCCCTTTGATTTAACATATTTAAGCAGATCGGTTTTGCAATTTAATTAACAAATAGTTCCGCAGCCTTCACCTTCTCTCTGATTCGGTTTGTGAAGTTCTGAGTTGGAGCAATTTCAAGAGTTTCCGTTAATCCGAATATATTGTGAATAGTATAGAATTCTTCGAGTAGAACACGTTATGTTTTGTATGGGATAGGAGAGTTGCGTGTATTACAAACAGCTTCAACTACAATGCCATGAATAAGATCATCATCGTTTTCGTTTCTAAAAAAACTCATTTCTCTGATGTTGAATAGCAAATAAATGTGCTGTGCATTTATCGTTGAATAACATCAAACCCAGCTCGAGTCACGTGACCAATCAAACATAACTCAAATCATAATCGAAATAAATAGCTTCATGCTATTCGGGGAAGGATTAAACCTCTTTTTTAGTCCGTCACTGACCGGGACAATATGTACGACTCAATGTCGGATTAGTCGAGTATTTGCTACACTTCTCCCCCAGATAGGGGCACTCTGGAATGAAAATGTTCCCATGATGATCTGCTACGCTGATTAATTGATTTGTTTTCAGCATTCAAAAGGTTGTAATATGATTTTACTTTTCACGACCTTCTGATCACTGGGCATGAATTCAGGTCGCATACATTTTTCCCATTAGGCAAGTCGATATTAGCATCTGCGTACTAATAATGTCCAGCACGCAGGTGATGAAAAGGTTGTCATCAGGTCCAAGACTTAGGAGTCTACGAAAACCGTCAGTTCGAGCTCCAAATTCCACCAGTCGTCAATGATTCTACAAATTGAAGCTTTAGTTTGATAAGGTATCAGCTGCTTTGGTTACCAGGACAGCCGTCAATTTTTCACTCTGAAAGCAATATAACTACATTTGGGATTTCAGGTGTGAATTTTAAAGACCGTAATGTTCTGCTGTTTATGAAGATAGTATAAAGTTAGGAGGTTAGTCATTGTGAGCTTAACTACTCCGCCAAATAGACAGGGGATCTTCTGAATGATTACTTTGGTATCGTGACAAAATTTTCCGACGTGAATCATCTACATTAATTATGGGGGACGGATAACATGCATCTAAACAATTCTTGCTGGGTTTTTTCTATCACGGTTCATGCGTGCTAAACCCGTCTGTTGAAATCAATATGAAACACCCAAATTTATGACTGTCGCTATTTCCGGATCAGAATAATTGGAACACACTTAGAGAAGGATTTGGACAGGAGAATGGGTGCCCAGCTTGCATTCCCACTCCACGAGGGAACTGCCTGGTGACATCACTAACTCCGACCCGACTTTGACGGTGGTAGTGGGATTCCCCGTTGATGACATTTGGCAAAAGTTAAATGAAAGACTAAATAACTAGCATACAATTGTCAGTGTGTGTTAGCGATAAGCTAACTTGGTAGTGATTAGCACAAGTTGACCGGGAACAATCAATTCTGGTGATGATGCCGATGACGTTGACGAAGACGAAGATGATGATATTTCCTCTTTTTGCACTGTGGTAGGAAATGAGGTCATTATGCAAGTCTCTTATTCCCAACAGTATGCCCAAAGTCAGTTAGATGATCACATTTAAACAGGATCCCATTGTTTGTCACAAACCGTGGGCAAATGGCGTACGCTGGCACTGGTATTCCGGTCTTTGGACTGCAAATAATAAACGAAGAGATCGCAGGACTCCTCTAACCACAAGGCATCATCACCACTAGGTTCTTAAACCTAGCAAGACCCTGAGAAGAATCATATCAAGACCGAAGAAGGAATGGAAAACAGAAGAAGAAGAAGAAGAAGAAGAAGAAGAAGAAAAAGAAGAAGAAGAAGAAAAGTGATATACAAGGTGAAAAGCAAGAACTGTGACGAATGCACCTATGGTCAAACTGAGGAGTGCTGTCACGAGAATGCACGAACACAATTTAGCTGCATGAAGACATGATCCATTCTCCCTAATATTCGTCCACGAGGACCAAGAAGGACACACATTCAACCTGGAGAAAGTTCACGTTCTGGACCAAGCGACCACGAGATATGCAAAGAAGGTCTTGGAAGTCTAGCATCATTCAACAAATTCAAACAATAAACACGTCGAACTGTGTTGCATTTACAATCTCTTGATGAGCAAGAAGTCCAGCTAACTCAATAAATGGAAAACGAATAAACGGAATCCTAATCCTACCGACCCACAGCCGCGGAACCCGATCATTCGCGTGAACGTGTCAGCCCAACGGACTCCCAGAAGACCCATTGAACCAAGAATCGAAGCAATAAATAGAAAAACAATACAAAAAAACGAAACAGATAAAAAAAATTATGTAAATGCACAGAATTCTCAGGATGGATTTCAAGAGATCGAGTTTCCCAAATCGGAAGTCATTACAAAAGGTAAAGTGTCTAGTTACTCACTTTAAAAGTTTGCCCTCAAAGGTCAGAAGGTTAAATTTCCATAACTGGTAGCTTGCTGTGGCTAAGGTCATTCGAGGGGTCAACGCCATTCGAGAGGTCGCAGTCAAATCAGGAGCCCGTCTCACACGTATTCAGATGAGTACGGGGATCGTCATCTGCTCACTGACGATGTCACCTCGACTGGTGATGAAATGTTTGCGACCTAAACGCCAAGCTCAGCTTTCAGAATCCGTTCAGTAATGAAACCTGTCAGAGCTGAAGCAAGATACAATTGTAATTTGTTCACGCCTTACTTGAAATAGGCTGTGAACTACTGTCTGGTCAGATTTGCCGGCACCCATCACAAGCATCGACGAACCGTCTGTTGTATGACCGACGTTTGTTATGTTTGACAATATCTGCAAATACTGAACAGGCGTAATAACAACACTAACAAAGGCAGTAGTAGCAGCAGTAGTATTTGTTGTTTTCGTCCTTGTAATCATCTTCGATTCAATTTACCTCCCCAGTTTATCAGTGAGGAGTAGCGCGGTACGGGACTGCGCTAATTATAGGCTGTCGATGAGGGGAAATTTGCCTGCATGAGGTAAGATTCTAACCCACTACCCCCGGGTCTGTAGTCTCCTATGATCACCGCTTGACCGTGGTTGATTCACAGAATGTCTTCTCACAACTGATGGAACAGCTCAGACCTAAAGCTACATACATGCAGAGAACTGAGAATCGTAGTTGTGAACTCAGTAAATTTATCAGCACCATCTTTCGTATGCAGTAATATGTGACGTCTTTTATCGATGATATCTTGACCAGTCAAAATGGAATCCAGCTCTGTATCGACGATTCACTTGTCAGCTTCGGATTCGCTCGATTGATCACTGTTGTATTATCCTGTTTGATGACGACGAAGTATCCCATCAGGCCAAGATAAATCGTTGTTGGAGCTCGCAGAAACCCCTTGAGCAGGGTCCCACCGTTAACGAATGATAAAGCATCATGTTATTGACACATCGAATTGCTTAGTTATACGCAACCAAGTGTATCAATAGATTCTGGATTTATTGTATCCCATTCAACGGGATCCTCTCGACTTTGAATTTCACATGCAGATGAGAATCCCGGGATTCAATAACAGTTACGGTGAAACAGTACAATTTGTCTGCTGGCAAAATATGAAAGGCTCGACTTCAACGTGGGTCGGTGGTGGTCAAGCTGTTATTTCCACGGGCTTGGAGAATAAAGACTCGAGTTCGATTTCCACCACCATCTGCCATTCACTCCATCTGACAGCCTTTCATTAGCCACTGCCTCTTCTAGAAACATCGTACTTCGTCGTATACCAAATGATGGGAAGTAAAATTATATTTTTTATAACTCACTCAGGAATGAAACAAATTCAGCCTTGACGGCACATGACCAGACAACACCGAAAGAGCGCGTCAATTGGTGGTCGGCGACGGTTCAGTGATATTAGCGTCTATAAACTCCTAGGCCAGATATCTGAACCCTGCCACCACTGGCCCAGCTGATGGTAGACAGAAAGCCACTGTCACTCGACTGGTAAACACGGCTGGCCTATTGGGATTTTCTGAGGTAATCTGCTCTAATTCTTCCCATCCCTGCTAGTGTTGTGAAGCATTTCAGTAATAGGGTATATCTGTTTCGGTGCACTGATTTCGAAGTATGGAACAGAAAGCTCTGAGTAAAAAACCTGGCAGTTTAGTCGACTTTCAGAGTATAGTTCATATTATTTCTTACAAAATCCCTCACACTGTGCAATAATCAACTCCAACTGTCATCGCTACTTTCAATATGCTGTTTTAAAAGAAAAATCAGAATAAGAGTGGATAATAAAGGTGTATGTCAAATCGTTGCCACTGGACGCATAATTTTCACACAATGGTCTTATTAAGAAGGACGCGTCTTTTGCCCTATTCTGCACCCATGATTCCGCAATGTTATCTCATGCCCACAGAGTAGACGGCCTCATGTAATTCGTGTATGTTGGTTTTCACAAACGACCAATTCTCCAGCCAAAAATTATTTTCGGAACACGTGAAGTGATTAAATCGACCATACAGTCTCGTGAGATCGTGGGGTTCCGTTTTTTTTTACGGTATTTGTTTGAAGTCAGTGAATCTTGTGTATTTTGAATGGGCAATCAAATAGATTAGAATCCGAAAGGACCGTTAAGATTCTGATTGACAAGAGTGATGCGAAACGCATTGCTGGGACTAAATACTGACAAAAGTAGTTGTTCTTAGTCTAATGGGAACCGCAACAGCCATTTTCAGCAATTTATAACAACCTAAAAATAGACATGTGCATGTCTTGTAGAAATCCAAGTGGCCCCGGGCAAGTTTGTGTCGAATTAGACCAGCCACTGCATACCACGTTGCACTCTAACACACACGTTTTCTATTCAATAGGGAAGTCAAAACTGGTTTCACAGTTCAAAGAATTTCACTGGAACTCACTCAACCTGAGTACCCTGCATTCAAGGGGATCGCGCTTTGTGAAATACTTGACTCGGCTGTCCACTGTTCGTAACTGGGACAGAATTTCCGGTCCTATTCAGTCAAATGTGAGAGCCATATTGTGTGATCTGAATAAAGTCTCTTCCCACTCATCATTATAAGAACGGCTAAATGAATAGAATATTATGTCAGATGGTTTGAATCATTCCATCCAAAAACGGCACAACGTTGTCCCTAAGCTCAAAAGTTCTGCAACTTGGGTCCCGTCGAAAGCGCCGAACCATCAGTATCAAGTATCTCCAGAAAATTATCAAGTGAATGATTTGAATCACCATTCTTCCCCGGAATCGCCGAGTTTTAGAACATTTTACCAACTTCTGTGTGTTCAGTTACTTCACTTATCTCGTCCTTGAAGCACGAAATCCACAAACCGTCCTTCGTGTGAATGATCTCCGAATGCTGTTGGTAAATGATTCCAATGTGTCTTTGGGTTCAGTTTTGCTTACTTCTTGCATTAAAATGGATAATGTATGCAAAACGGGGAATAGTGGGACTCTATAATTCTTTCATAAGCAATAAGTAACCTCGGATACTAATACGATGATCATAAATTTGATTTGGAAGAAAGTAGATATCTGGGCACTCCACAACTTGCAAACGAGTCACTTTCCACACACTGCCGTTCGGAACTTAAAATGCCCGCTAATCGTTATTCAACATCATGTTGCATGTCGCTATGTTGTATTAAAATTTACATGCATAAGTAGGTGTGATATTAACTCAATACACATGTGATACAAGTTTGCGAACTGAGTCTGTTGCGCTGCTTTTCAGCACTGAACGTGGCCAGAATTCTTACTAAGCGGGAATGGGAAACACAAGCGAACAGTCCGATGTTGCGGTCAGGAAATTGGCGCCCCTGGCGATCACAAATTGGACTTGCGGTCTTCTTCGTTTCCATAGCTGAAAGTTTGTGAGTAGAGGACCGTTCGCCATAAAAACGCGAGCATAGTTGGACAGAATTATGAGCAAAATGTTATGTAAATATTGGGAGATTTGAACCACCATGAAAGTGGTAAGGATTAGCCGCAGTTTCGTGCTCATCAGTTCGAGAAATGAGGTTTCAACCAATCAGATGTTTCCAGAACCGGGTAGTTTGATCATATAATTCGAACTGTCATGCGGTATCAGCGACCATTGAAAACCACGGAAACACTGTATCGCTGTTTCATCCTTGTTGAAAATCATCAGCAGTGCACATCAACCGAGCACCCACGGGGGACTCGAACCCCGGCTGAAGCAATGGTCCAAATTGGATTACGCTATGGTTGGTCAAGATCAAACTGGCCAGCAAACCACAGAAAGAACGTAATTTGTTTCCATTATCCACACCAAACTGTGCCGCAAGATTCCCTAACCAGGGCATTTGAATGCTAAACTGCGGGGAAGTATTAAACAAACATTTACCAACCCAGGTCCTAGTCTAGGCGTGAAAACCGTATCTGTATGCATGATACGCGCGACAGTCTTGGTACGAATGTTTCTCAGGATACGGTGTTGTTTTCCTCCGCAAAAATATCTGTCATATAAAACGCGTTTAGGGAATAAGAACGATCCACAGAGAAAATACGTTATCAACGGAGTTTTGTGACGACCCTCGTAACCATGTTTGCGCGAATAATCGTGAGTGTCGAAGAGTTAATTGTGGTCCCTTTCGTCGTATTTATTTGTTTGTCTGCAACAACATTCGTCCTAGTTCAAGAGCATAGTGTCGTTGTCTAAGATCCATACATCGCTAGCCTATGAAGTCGACGCGGAACAATTAACTACACATCACTTATCAAAGCAAAATGGAAAATTACACATTGAACAGTTTTGATTCTGCGTGCTGAACTTCTGCTTTCTATATTCAAATCGGTGATTTCTCTCTGCTGTCTGTCAAATTTTCAGGGTACATCTCTGATCTTCGTCTTATCGGTGCCACCTATTTCCGCACAATCGTGTTAATTTGAAGCTGACACACCATGGCGAGACACATGGCACACCATGGTGTGCTGCATTGTGCTAAACGGGCAGCCTACCGTGTGTTCTGGGCTTATTGTGTGCACCAAGGCTACTTGATCAACTCAAAGCCCCATTAGGTGAAAAGCACTTCGAATGCAGTCGGTAACCAGCATCAAGTAAAACGGACCCCTTTATCAAACAGTCGAATCTCACCTAGAACCTGGCAAAGAAAATAAGCTCAGCACCTGCTGACGCACGGCCAGAGTGGATCTGAACGGCACTGGAAACGCGACGATCGATTTCCTTTAAGTGGGGACGTGATAACGAACTATGATGAAAGGAGAAAATGCATGCCTTGTCATTTTAAACTGTCCGAGAACCCCATGCATTGTTATTTCCTTGAGTTATTATCTCCTATTATTAAACTCAGAGTTCCAGGCTGTTTACGGAACACCTCTCTCAATAAGAGAACATGTCAATACGAAGATGATGGTATGTCAAACTCGAATGAATCATTCCTCAGGATCTACGCGTTTGTCCCGTGTTGCTTACACGCTGGACAAACGGTTCATCTTATTTGTTTGAATATTTCTACCTCCCAGACATGATTGACCGTGAGTTGAATCTCAACCCACACGTTATGTGTAGATGATGGATCGATTGAATGACTCAAATACCACTTAGTTGCTAACTTGTGATTTTGTACTAAAGATCCTTTTATAGGTAAACTTACTGTTTTTAGGGATATATGAGGCCAGTGAACGACGATCGCTCTATGGCCTAATGCTGATGCGAAGTGAATCATTGAGAGACCCCCGGGTAGCTTAGTGCTCACGCGTTTGTGACCCAGAATCATACACTCCGGATTCCAGTCCCACAGGGGGCTCGAAGAATTCGCACTGCAGCTGAATCCTAACAAAACTGAAACAACTGTGTAGTGTTTCTGTGATTTTCAAATGTGTATTAAGTGGTAATACTGTGTGTTGAGTTATATCATGAACTACTGCAGTATTCGCAATACCCGAACTGATAGGACGTATTGAAATAGCACACACCTGGAACTACGCAAGCCAAAGTAGCAAGAACACCAACGCTGTGGAATGGCACTTTAGTTGTATTGCAGAACTGGTTTGTATAAATACGTTAAGCCAAAGGAAATAATTGGTAGGTTAAAGGTTGACCAGTCACATGGAGTTTATGCTGTACCTGTCCTCGGCGATCCTGACTAGTTGAGGCCCAGCCGCGTGCGTGGCTACGAAACGGTACTTGGCCGTATCACGTGTGACCGCGGTTGAATCACCACAGCTACTCAAGGGGATCAGCGTACAGAAGTGAGTGAATGTTTTGTGCGCCGTTTATTCTCTCAAGAATACTTGGTTAAACCAAACAAGAGTTCGGTCACTCATTACTGAGGCTAAGAAATGAACAACTTCTAAATAAACTGATCCAGCTGAGGGTGACTCAAACACCACCGTGAGTGGTTCAGTACGTTACGTCCTTACACTGCTCATACTCATCATTGGAAAGTTTTTCACGCCTTCTAACAAGGAGTTGCTGTGACAGTATCAGTCGTTTGAAGAAAAAGAACAAGTTGGATGTATCGTCTCCACGATTCGTCCTTGGTCGTATGCGTGATACTACCGAAGTTCAAATTTCCATGAAATTTCGATAAGTGAACTGTTGTGTCGGTGTGAAAACCTCTGAATTATCCCCGGTCAGTGATTCCTCGATCATCCAGTGCCAACGGAAAAGTAAACACCAATAGAGCGCGCAAGCTGTATTCAATGGTAACCAAAAATGAATACTTTATTTAGCATGAGGCAAGCAAAACTTGGACACAAATTGTGTCTTTATTTATTGCCCAGTGCGATGCGCAGATGTGGTTGGTTAAGTCAGATCACAGCATGTAATAAGACTGATTGATTGGCCGGTTGGTGTGAAAGGCTTGCAGTAGGTTGACTGTCAGTCATCGGTGTGAACAGTGACGTGTGATAGACTGATTGGCTCGTGGGCACACGCGTCATGACTGCACTACTATGTGGGATATGCGGGGCTTGTCATTGGCTCTTGTTCACCAAGCACCCTGTCCGTGGGTTGGAGGAATGATGATTGCTACTTAGTTGACGATTTGTTTTCAGGGAGATTTTCGACTCCCCTACAAGAACAACTGTCACAGCTTGGTGTGAAATTGTGACGATTCGATTGTTTCTGCACGCAGCAAAAGTATGTCTTTCAATGTGAACATGATTCAGCTAATCAGATGTAGATGGAACCCGGTAGTTATACCACTCCTATAGAACAGCAGGATTGCACTGTGATTGGTCAGTATATCGCAGATTAGTGGTGTCAAATACTGCCTGATTTATAGACCAATACTCTGGAAATAACCGTGAGGGCAACAGTGTTCTACATGCTGATTCCCACCGACGACCTTTCTACTCGATCCCTGCTTTGCACTACCTGTCACACTGGTCCGGTATAGTCTAAACTACAACGTATCCGATCACAGCGTGGTACACGATCCGAAAAACACAGTTATCTCAAGTGCGAATAGAAGTATGTAGAAAAGATTACTCGTTCTTCTGGTCGGGTTCTATCCTTGCGAGATTTATTTCACCGGTAAGTCGCTAATAAATCTGATCGGCTGGAGTTTAATCAATCTCGTGCTTTGGGTCTGAACCAATATGCGGCGCTGAAGCCGATCTTTTGTGCGACCCGATGTGGCAAGACAACACTGAACGTCTTTCGCAAATCCCTGAGAAAATATGCACTCTCATCGACGATCTTCCTATTTCTGCACTTGCGCATATCGTTCAATGATTGAGCCGTTTCATTTCTTACGTTCGATAGAGTTTATCCAATAGGGACTCCAGTTTGTTTTATTCCCAAGAGGTCAAGATAAGATAAACCACTATAATAAGTGGTGAATGATAGTGCTTTCATATGCGCGTCCAAATAACTTTATCCTTTCACTGATTAATTTATAACAAGTGTGATTTCTTTTCAACGTATTTATGCTGCAGTCCTTTGACAATTTCCGCAGTGATATTTGCCATTACTGAAATAATCCAAATGTTAAACTTAGCGGACCTCGATGGGATTTTGATCCCGATTATGGACACCACTCGACTACACCTTAGTCCCGCGAGCACTCGACCATAACTGAGCGTAGAGGTTACAATTCGGGGGCCTCCGTAACTTAGCCAGAGGGTTACCCGCCCCAAATTAAGGTGGTTTTCACCAGCTAGCAAATAACCTGACTGTCTATTCAACACGATTCTTCTACGTCCACCCCCTCCCCATTGTTTTGACTAGAATGCTTCCGCGCGTGACTCTGTGCACCATAGCTTCTCGTCCCGAATCCAACCAGTCAGATGTAGTCAGACCATGCAAGTCAAATGTACGGATAGAGCCAGATCACTTTACGATAGACCAGTACTTTACCAATAGTACTATGTTTCACTTCTTACACGAACGTGTACCAATTAAAGCCAACAGAATACATACATGCTATTCTGATTATGCCAGTTCTTGATGCCCGTAGTTCCGGGTGCGAGCTGTTCAGGTGCAATCAGTTGGTCAGGTAGATTCAAGTTTCCTACCACACCCACTCCCACCCCTCTCTCTTCTCCTCTCTCGACGCAGAGATCGAACTCCAGCAGCTGCATACTACACGTACGTTGTGTGTTTTTATGAAGTTCTTTTCGGCAGATTTTGTCACGTATGACCCAAATATGTTCAAGTCATCGTCCACTAAGGGATTCGAATGCCGAAATATCACGTTTTGTTTTTCTGAACTCCGTTCAGCCGGTCTGCGTGTTATTCGTTGGGTTCAGGTTGCCAGTCGAGAAACAATATGGTGCACAAGATGATTAGCGTTGACAGAACAAATCACTGGATGGCCCTTTTGGGTTATAGAACTTATTTTCCTTAGCAGTTTCTTCTTCACGTCATCAAAAGGAACAGCTTTTCGTTGTTTGATTTTCGGTTATTACTCCTCAACCGAATGGAAACTTTCTGGATAACAGATTACATTTATTGTTTGGCATGTCTATTATCACTTCCTTTCCCCTTTTGGTATCAGTTCGCATGAATTACGAATGTGGCTTATACGAATCTCCCCCATGCTTTCCAAATACCCGATTCCGAAAACAGACTAAATTGGGATTGGTTGGGGTGACGGGCAAGCTCGTGTAGTAATAATGTGTGAGACAGAATTATGTGAGTTTCCCACATAAGTCAAGATTCAATTGCGTATTCCGTGAGTAGGGATTCAACTAGACATTCTCAACCGACAGAATATGCAACAGATCAGTGAGTGGAAATTCACGTGAATCTAAAAGAAGGAATGGCGAAATCTTTTATTCTGTAGGTGGTAATAACCATCATAATTTGCAGATAAGTCGTCCTCCGTAGAAGGGGCAAAGGGTTGTTACTGCACAAACAGCCAGTGATGAGAGGGCATTATATCATGTAGAGTAATTTTTCAGCAAACCGTTTGAAAGCCAGCCCGGATAAATTGGTGGTTAGGTATTCGACTCACTTTCGTTTATCTCAGGTTCGAGTCCCAGTTGGGGCTTGGTGCATAAAGATTGCAGGCGACTCCTGACAAGGATAAGACCATTGTTTTCAATAGTGGGCTATGGCATGATAACGGGCGATAAATCATTTCCTTACTGTTAATTCTCATCTGGAAGCGGATGGAACAAGAATTGGGGTGAAATCTCTTCACCCGAATCTCATTCCACGAGTAAACTGCATTCCCACGAACGATTTCGAGGAGAAAATCAATTGGCCAACCTCATCAGTGGCTTGCCGAAAGAATGAAAAGTTAGCCAAAAAAAAGGAATTCGAGAATTTAAGAATGCAATATATTATCCTTGGATGAGTAGAAGAAATCAGATCGACTGAGTGCCGAATTTTTGCATGTATCCCTATCGTAAGGGTAGCGGTTAATTCGAGGCCAACACGAAGCCTTTTCTTTCTAGCAGACCACCATCATCAGAGTGGATGACGGAAAGTGCAAGTCGAGTCTGCTCAGTATCGAGCCCAAGGCTTGAGACGATAGAATTACGTGTAACAGGATAGACGATCGATCGCGTGGATCGATAGTCTGAGAGATAAATCCTGTCAAGCGGTGCTTCGTTTCAGCACCTGCCTATCAGAAGGCTTGTTCGCCCGCACCAGTCAATAAGTTTTGTGCAAGGGTCAACGCCAAAAATACCCAATACGATGATTAAAAAACTTCACAACGAAATAATTTATCATGAGCGAGCTAATCAGAATACATATGCGAAAAAAGGGGATGACAAAAGCAAGGGACCCCCTCAGGCTGGCTTCAATGGATATCGTGCTTGAGGCCCTCGATGCATCTTTTCGGCGTACTTACTAGACTTGTGATTCTCCCTTGGCCAATATTCACTCATTCTCACTCAAGGATGCGTGTCAATTCATTCTTTGGCCGGTAAACCTCGGAATCCTTGTACATGTGGTGTGCTATTATGCCCCGTAGGTTCTTATTCTGGTTTTTATCCGGGCTGCAGGCTGGCTACTGCATGACCCCGATCCCACGGAACAACAGTCAACATATTTTAGTGTATGAACAGCGTACAGAACTATTATCCTGTTGGAAAGTGATGTCACGTTGTAATCTGCTGGTCATTAGGGGGGGGGGGGAGGAGGAGAGAAAAACTGTTCCAACGTAGGAACATACGTATTGTATACCCTCAAGTATAACTAGCTCCCCGAACCAGTATTGAGCTCTCCTCGTTGTTTCCTTGACTGAAAATTCTTTCTTTTGTCTGATTTCATGCCAGTAATAATTCCAAGCACCCGGTTCACCCAAATTATTTTTCTCGTCATTGATATAAACATCTCCTCATTTGGTTGTCCATTCTACGTGCGTTTCAGTCCACGATAAGCGTTGTTATCTGTGCGGTGGTTTGAGAGAAACGTATCATTTCATTTTTGGTATCTCATCCACGACACAGCTTTGAGCATTCTTTGTAACGTTCCTTTCGAAACACTGACTCAGATGAAAGCTTTCAACGTCTGCATGGGATATATGTTGTTGGGGACTACAGAAATAATTCTGCCTACGTCCGAATTCTTTAACTTTTGGACAACCCATTCGGATTTTAGGTTCACATTGCATGTTACATTCCAGATACTGTCGTATGACGTTTCTCGATCTCTTGCACAGATCAGAAATCTCATGCAAACTGAGTCCCATTTAGTAGAATACTGGTATTTCGCCCTTCGCAGAATCTGTTTATTTTTCCCCCTGGGGCGTTTCGTAGACAAAATTCAGTGTGACTTCGTGCAATCAATTCGAAAGGTCACTTAGGTCACTGGAGTGCACCAGGTGATCCAGTGCACATGAATCATCTGATGGAGGTGGGTGTCTCAGGCTAAGAGATGGCTACTCACTCTGAATGCCTCTCGAAATGCTCCCAAGTGACCGTGCGTCTAACACAGCCTCGGCTGAGGAAGTCCCGCTCACTGCCTTCTCGTAGCGGAGGTATTTTCACAAAAGTTGGAGGACGAAAACGAATGCCGGGCGCTCTCCACCGAGTTGGCTGACTGATAGTCATTCTAAGTGAGATGTCTAAGCCCTGATTCCAAACCTACCACGGCTGGCGTATGAGGCGTACAACAGTGCCCACCGGTATCTGTGACGGAATGGTGTACGGGGCACCCAGGATTTCTAGTCCCATCCGAAAGAGTATGAACTGAGCAATCAATCATCGGTCCCCAGTGGATTACGGACCTTGCATTGCTAGCTTGTTTGGATAGGTAAACGCTCCGGTTGTGGAGCCCTAAGACAACCACCTGCTTAGGCCTGGACAAACTGGCAGCATTGCTTCCAAAAACAAAATAAATCATGCAGTCTCCCTGCATTTATCCCTTCTACCCTCGTTGTACCATGTTTTGTTTGCCACACATCCTGAAATCAGGCAAATGTGAAATATAATGATATACAATACATAAATCTAATAATCTGTTTCATGCTTAAGATTCGTGTGCATATTTGGTTTATGAGTGGATTCGCACACCGAAGTATGTCATGTCTGGTCACTCTAAGTAGTTGATTCCAAAAGAATCAAAGGATAAAACAGGGTGGGCTGAAAACAACATTTCTCACGCTGTAGTGCACGGCCCGGTGATTATTGATGGTGTTTGCCTAATCTCTGCTGAAGAGTTTATCTTAAAAATTATTGATAGAAATGTTGAATCTCGCCTAACGTTTACCCACAAGATACTTCTGAACCGGTGGCACACAGAGAATTGTCTTACTGCTTCTCCTGTTCCGTACTTCACTCGTAAACTGACGAACCGAGGGGGGGGGGAGGGAGGGAGGGAGAGAGAGGGGGGAGGGGGACACAGAGAGAGTGGTTTCTTAGTTGGGCAATAATCCTGTGAAATCCGAATGTGATGGTTTTTGACAGAATGCTTTTGGCTGAAATATGAGCCTGTGAGCTCACAGATGTAATGCAATACGATGCATTTTTTTTCTCTCAGTACGTTAGCAAGTTCCCACGCGCTTGACGGATTGGATTTAAAATCTTTTTTTTTTGCTTTAAGTCCGTTCACTATAATTTCAAACACCGTTTGTATTAACTTCAGATTGCTTCACCTAGGCGACTGAGATGAGCAAACAAAATGTTTCCTTTTCTCCCGATATTGTACATTCTTCTTTGCCATTTCCCCGTTTTACGGTTACTCTCGACAAAGAGACAAACCAAAGCGTAGCGTGGTTGTAATCGCGATCCGCGAATTGCCCTTATCCCACACATGCCTGCAATTAACTCCCCTATTACAATCGATTATCAGCCGCACAGAATTTCACTACCGTTTCTAGCATGTGCGCACGTGTGCATGTCCACAGATACGCTCACTCAGTCAAAGCCTGTCCGTCCTCATGACTGCCAAGCCTTCAGGCGTCCAATTGACTGAATTTGGATAGTGAATGGAACTCAAAAGGTTGACCGCAATTTGTCTTGCAATGTTTGCAACGGGCATGCAATGCCTTCAAGCATTACTTGCGGTGCGCACTGTATGACGTTCTGGGTCTGCCCTCACGTTTTTTTCTCATCAGTAGAAAGGCACGCAAAATAATTCCCTTTTTAAACCGTTGTTAAGCCCACGTGACTCGGTTTGATGTGTTTGGCCATTTTGGTGAATCCGGTCGGCTGTGCAACCAGACCTCATAACCCGGATCACTCCTTTTTGGATTTACCGGTCTGCCGTACAGGTACACACACACCTTGAACATGTCAGATGGACTTCATAGAACTGCGTCGAACCATAGATAAATGGCAAACACTCCGTGTCTTAGCTTCAAGTCGGACTCCAAATCAGTCGCTGAGATCAGGGCCTGTAAAAGCACAGACGGGGCTAGCGGAACAGCCTGGCCGCAGGCCCAGAGACCGGATGTCATTTCCAGACAGGTAACAGGTAGACGCCCCACGTGATCGCAATAATCCTAAATGCAGAGTGATGCAGGTTGAGTTCGTATATGTGAACGGGCCAGGAAACATCGAATTCGGTCGAGCTGCACGTTGTCCGTGTGACCGGCCCCAACTAAGGCTGGTTGAGCCGAGACCGATGTATATTTAAATTGTAAACCACGAGAAGGCAGGGAAAGTCTGATATCAAGCTGGTGAACTCAGATGGGTACATGCAACATACCATACTGTAGGTTGCTACCGCCACCTGAAGAGAAACACAGGTCATTGAAGCTTCCCTACCAATCGAGGTGGCATGACTATCATCGCCAGAACCGACCGTGCAGTTGCCGACCTGTGTCCTTTCGGTAGCATTTGAGCGATTCGGTTCTATTTTTCCGGTCTGTTGTTTAACCGGAGATCACACTGTTTTGTACCACTGTAAATTCGGTCATCGAGTTTCGTAAGCGTGGGACAAAGAAGAGAATCTATGATCTCAATGGAACGTGGGTTCCGGTTGTACATAAGCACTGGGTTCATCCGAACCACGGTTGCATGAGGCAGTTGACTGGTAGGAATTGACCAATAGAAAGAAGGAAGGCATGATAAGTTAACTGTAACGAACACAAACCGCTCGTGTGTGTACATCTGAGAGAGTCAATAACCAATGTGTGGCACTTGTACAGTGCACGTGACCCCGGTCAGACAAGGCCTACTTTTGTCGTCTTGCTTCACGCTTCCATGACCGATACAAGTGATTTGGAACACAGGATGAAGGCGAACATACCTTTTCGGTGATTTCATTTTCAAGCTATTACAATCACATTTATATGGTAACGAAAATTGTAAGATGCTAATATGAAGAGTTCTAAGTGTCTTATTCAGTGTTTGCAATGGGGACGGATGAACAGGAGGTGGATGAGTCAACTTTGACTACGTAACACTTGCGCAAATGACGGTTGAGTTCAGCTGTTCAGTTCAGACAACCGTTAACCATGCACTAGGAGCGGTGTTTTGGGCTGCTAGCTGGCGACAACCTCAGTCGGAAACAATGGGGAAGTAGCCGTAAAAGAAATACAAATATTGGCGTCAATTCGATAAAGAAAGTTTGTAAATAAAAGAGTGCCACTGATCGCGACACCAAGTCATTTCCTCCAGCTTATATAATCATTGAGTGGGAGGGTCTCCTGGACCCCACCCAGAAAGTCTAACACGGCCTACATGGCCAAGTCCCCAGGTTAGGTTTTTCATACCTTTCTTCGATGTCATGGAATGGCCACCCTTACTCATCTTCCAGCCGGTACCCACCTCAGCGAATATGGCGCGCCGAGGGATCTTGTCAGGGGACGCGCGTAACACATGTCCCAACCATCTTAACCTGATGACTTTTAGTATTTCATCTAATGATTTGGTTCGTGAACCTAAGACTCTCCGCCGAACCTCAGCATTGCTCATACGGTGTTCTCACCAGGTTAGACAAATGTTACGAAGGCATCTGTGTCCGAATACCGACAATCTTCGTATGTCCTCCACCCGCAGTGGCCATGTTTCTGAACCATGCAGAGGCACGGGCCTGACAGCTGCAGCGTACACTCGACCCTTGACAGATAAACGAATGTGATGTCGACACCACAGATGACTCAGATTGGCAAATGCTAAACGGGCCTTCTGTGTACGCAAAGAAACCTCATCTGCTTCCGATCTCCGGGTGAAATGCAGCTGCCCAGATAACAGAACTAATCTACCACGTCTATAGTTTCTCCAGATACTGAAAGGTTTGATGTTGGATTAACCCAATCCTGCAAGAGGGTCATGCACTCTGAAGGCACAAAACGCATACCGAACATTGCTACGCAGTTTGTTAAGCTGTCTAGACAAGCTTGCAACTTACCTGGATCTCCGCTTAGGAGACCAATGTCGTCCGTATATTCAAAGTCTAACACTTTCCCGCCTGCGGAAAATTCAATGCTACTGTCATTACCTGACAAAACTGTGGTCTCTAGGACCATATTATTCACGAAGTTAAAGAGAAAAGGAGAGAGTGGGCAAGCCTGACGTACATTACTTCTCGTCGTAAACTCGGGTGAAAGATCACCGTAAGCCCGAACTCAGCCTCCGCTATTCATGTTAAAGGACTTTATGATGAAAATGAATCTCTCTGGAACATCCTTCAACAAGCGCCAGATACATGTGCGATCGACCGAGTCGAAGGCCGCTTTAAGATCAAGAAAAAACGAAGAACGTGGGCCTGTGGAAGGTGTGCCTATGCTCGAAAGTTTGTCGAAGAGTGAAGATGTGATTAACACAACCTTGACAAGGTCTAAATCCAGCTTGATTCGCATGCCAGCACTGCTCGCAAGGGTTGGATAGGCGGTGGGGAATAATACCAGCAAGCAGTTTAGACACGACGCCAACCAGAATTATTTCTCTGTGGTTTTCACAGGAAAACCTGTTAACCTTCTTCAAAGTCGGTACAATCACCGATTCGAACCAACCCTTTAGAACTTATTCCTTATCCCATACCAAACCGAGGAGTTTTGTCAACTCCAATAACAAAGTTTAGCCACCGTCTTTGGAAACAGACGGAGGCAATCCATCCGGCCCAGCAGCCCTATGCCGTTTAAGATAGCTTATCTCACGCAGAACCTCTGCTTCTGGCGGAGGACCAGCATCTACAATCAGAGCTGGAGCCATGGTGCTTCTAAGCAATCCTGTCGTGGATCAAGGCCAACCAAAATGCTTCCCGTAATGCACAATCCAACGAACTAGACGACCCTCCTGAGTCCGAATCAGTGAGCCGTTCGCTTCTTTGATCAGTTCACTAATGCCTGGCTTTCGTGGACCGGTATTTCTGATTAGACGGAAAAGGCTGCGGTTGTTGTCAATCACCCCAGCTTTTTCCATCTCTCGGCACTTCGCAATCCACCGCTGCTCACGGTCGTTTCTCAGGCTACTGGGTTTCATAACAGGTGATACTTAACTTACGACACAACCATGTATCATGTAACCGACTGTTGGCCAGGACGGTTGGATTGCTTGAACCAACTTTCGTTGCGGGCATAGTTTTGGCCTCAAAAGACGGATGCTCATTCCTTTGGTAGCGTTCGAAGCCTTATTTTTGTCAATACATACTGTGGGAGGCGGTCGACTATCGTAAAGGCCGAATGGACGTCCATCGAGTGACCGGTTTCAACTAAGTGTGCAAAAACGGAACTTAGCGTGGATTCGTTCTCTCCGTGTCTGAGCCACCGTGTACGGTGTTGTGTTTGACTGGTACAGTCATGGACTCACACACACACACACACACACACACACACACACACACACACGCTTGATCCACAACCCGTGCAATCATGGACACATTCTTGTAATCGTGCACACACGAACACAGTTGACGTTTGTTGTGTTTCGTCCAATCAGATTGCACCACGTGTTGCACGACCTTGCGCAGTCCAATCCGATTATGTCATTGCATTGTACTTTCGATCGCATTCAGCACCGACTCACTCAGTTGTGCACGTTGTTGAGTTTTCGGTTGCTCGCCTGTACCAGTGCTTGCCATATGTTGCCACAACGTACGCGTTTACCAATGTAGGTGCGTCTTTCTTCTGCTTACTGAATTCGGGACACAACAGATGATGTTTTCTGATGTGCTTGGATAGTTGCCTTGTCGTCCGACCCACACAAGTAGCATCACAAGTGCACTTGAATTCGTAGATAATCATAGATGATGAGGTCAACAAAGGTAGCCTATCTTTGTTCTGGTATCAAATTGCAGGTGTTGTCGTGGTCACACATCTGATTCTGGCGGCGATGAACGAAGATCTTACTGTGGCACACAGGGTTCTACTGACTCTTTTAGTCACAAGATCCCCCTTGACTGGGAGTCTGATGAAAAGTACTTTCTTTTCGATCCCTGGTATTCTCGCTGGTTTTGTCCGTTCGGTCCAGTTTCGATCAATGAATTTCTCCGGATATCCGTTGTTTAATGATACGTTTCTTGAACATGACAATTTTTTCCAACAGAACATCTGCGGTGCACATTTGTCACGCTCGGTACAGAAGACACCTAATCAGACTACGCTCGTATCCAAATGACACGAAACCACGAAAGTTCGTGTACTGTCCATTCCAAGTCGCTTTCCGGCACACCGTTCTCTGAATCGAACTATCAGAAAGTCTAGTTAGACAAACATGGTGAAATGGAAGACAGCTGTTTCCCACTGTTTCCGCCGTGAATTTTCTTGCCTGATGCGTAGTGTTAATTTCACGCCAAATAAAATTCGGGTCCAGATTTTCATCAAACACACAAAATATGTAATCCACATACCGGTAGTAGTGAATTATGACTACATGTAATGTTTGTGTCTCTAGTTTAGCCATGAGGACGTCGGCAAAAGGCGGTCCCAAGAGTGAGGCCATGGCAGCCCTGTCCTTTTGGAGATAATAAGTGTTGCTAAAGAGAAACTGTGCAGTCATTGCACACTGAAGTGTCAATTATTTCAAAATCACAGTTGGGATTCCTAATATTATCATTTATTTGTCGATAGTTTTACAAACGAAGTTGGCGAACAAACAAACCACATCCAGAGAAAGTCTTTTCTTCCGTTTCATATTCGCATCTTTCACAATATCAATGAATTGGAAAGTGTCCCGTAACAAGTGCTTTGCGATTCTCTGCCGTATAGGTTACAACATTTCAACTATCCACATGGCTGTTGCATGGTAAGCTGAATTCGTCATGGAAACGAAAGGACTTCAGGTTTTGGATTTTAGGTAGACCATATAAACGAGGTACAGTGGAACCTACCGGCTTAAAACTTTCCAGAAGACTGGGTTTTATATAGCCTTGGTCTCTGAGACTCTTTATTGCGTTCGTGATTTCTTATTCTGTCCTATCTGTTTGGTCTTTATTCGATGAGTCTTTAGTGAACTTAGGTTCGTCACACAAGAGATGTGATATCTTGGCCACGTACGCGACCCGGTCGATCACAACAATACCGGACCCTTTATCTGGTCTACTAAGGAGAATTTGGGGATCGCGCTGTAGATCCCCAAGGGCATCAATGTGTTTTCTTGTCAAAGGACTTTGATTACGTACCCGATAAAGCCGGTACTGATAATATGCCGTGACCAAGGACAATTTGAAACGTTCCGAATCTTCCGACGATCTAGATGTGACATCAGTCGTTTGTCCTACCATGTTTTCGAAGGGCATTTCAAAATCAATCTGACTTTCTTTGCGATGTGGGCAACAAAACTTCCAACCGAAAGACAACTCTTCCAGCAAAACTGTATGAACTTCTACATGGGAGAAGTTGTACTCGTACCGTTCTGGTCGACTCGGAAACTGAACCTGAGGTGTAAGTTGACTGACTGTAAGCATTAATGATAACGACTTCTTTCGGTAACAGTCTCTGACGATGGTGTCAACTTATTCCAGAAGGAAGCGTTTGTCATTTTCTTTGAGAGACTCTGTACACGATTGATATTGCGACACATTCTTCTCAAAGATATGAGTCAATGGTTTTATGGTATCCAGCTGGTTGATAGCATGACGTTTGAGAGTTTTACTGTTTGGATAAATCCGGGATCAACAAAGATGTTCCCAATAGGTTGTAGGATTTTGAGTATGAGTAATGCATTCTTCGATGAGATGAATGGAATAGCTTGCCTCGCGCAATCTGGTGGAAAACTCCAGAAAACTGGTTCAGTCCCCTCACCTCCGTGAGCGAATAGGATTCCTTTAGATCGCGCGTGATTCAGTTTGATTTGCCCACCTGACTGCCTCCGTCAACAATGCTTGATTTGTAGACCTTTCCTTATGTATAATCATTACGACTGATGGCCATACTCTGCTCTCAATTTGATTGCTACCTTAATTTTCTTGTTCCTCAGATTGGCCCTTGAATTGTAGAAATTTTATCCCCGGTCGAGCAAACATCTTCTGCATGAATGGGACGGTCGTTTTACAGTATTTTCTCATAGTTAGCTGTTAGACAAACACTAAGGTTTGAGAGACATTTGCTCTACGCCACCACTTAAAAGCTTTGCGTTTTATTTGAAGATTCATCTACCACGGGTGAGTGAATTCCATGCGAAGATTTCAGTCATACGATTTGTTTTTACAAAATGGCTACAGGTCTAGCAAGACTTTTGATGGTTGCATAAATATGAAGTTGTATCTATCATAGTTGTTTTGGTACTGTGGATGAATTTATGACGAAATTCTTGTAATAAAAGAAACCCATACATCCTGACATACTGTCCTTCAGATGTCCAAACTCTCAGACCATTTACCAGTTTTTTCAATAGGGTTTAAAGATAGACTTGAATAAGAAGGACGATAACGGAACGTCTACTGATCAAACGAGCTTCAGCTGTCCGCGCATTGGGTTCAAAATCAACTAGTTCGATCTCCTCCATCACTTATTCAGTGAAATCATTCGTTCTGCTTTGTACTGTCTATGAATGGCACAGTCGCTTATCCTGACACCAGTATGCAAGATGAAAACTTGGCGGACAACCAAGAGCACAACCAAACCGACGGTCAGTTGTCACGCCCTCGTGGGCTACCCAGTCCGATGCTGATTCACATTACCTGAATTGATCCCTGTGTAGGCATGTTGCCCATTTAAGCACTCCCCACTCCAAGTGGATAAAACACATTTCTAGGCTTTGACAACATCGAGAAACGACAAACACATGCAACAGAAATTGGATGCATTTATAAGCACATACGACACTTTTGTGTTTGCAGTCTTCCTAGGCCTGATGACTTGGTCGTGTTCGCAGTGACCCGGCAACCCTGTTTTCACCGAGCGCTTGAATTCAGATACACGCTGAAAACATCCATTTAGATATGGGAGTCAGAATATCCAATACATCACTGATGAATCGTGGTGGAGTAGTCATCCCAAAGCCTTTAAGCTACTTCGTTTGATTCTCAAAGTTAGAAAGGTGTTTATCCAAATTTATAGGATTTTCGCGCGTTAGATACACATGAGTATAATCGCAGGTGCAATAATTATGATTGGGGTTTTTTGTATTTTGTTTTACCAACAGTATACATTGACAAGATCCTTATCTGCTGGTCTCGTAACAGCGGTATTCTGAACTAGGGTCTTGGCGAACCGATTCAGGCATGTACCTAGTTGCTTTCTGTACATTGGTTGCTTGCCGTGGTGGTTGTGCCCAGTGGGTTTGTCTACGGCATAGCAACGGTCAGAGAAATGAAATCCATCTATAGAGCCGATAGGTTGGAATATATAGTCTTTGAGAATCAGACCTGAACTCATTTGCCTTTCGTAACCGCAGTAGTCCGTGCCTGAGCGCCCTATCCCGAACAGTGGTTCATGCAGAAAGCTAAGCACCAGTAAAGGATCAGTTTCATTTGCAAGTTTCTTCCAACTGAAAAGATCAGTGAATAGTTGGAAATAACGTATATCGTTCATTTGACTTGAGATGTACTGTGACGCTGTGAATTCGAAGCAGTGAGGTTCACAACCAAGATGTGTACCTGAAATACGTAACCGAGTCGTCAGAGCAAATAATACGGTTGAGGTCTGGCAAAGGTGTTAAATGTTATGGAGTCAAATATAAAGCTGCCCCTTCTTGGATAGGATCTATGGATGGTCATTTGATTCTAAAGAAAAAAGGGAGGAATCAGAACGTTTTCAGAATTTGAGGTAGATGAGATTATTGAGTGGGTGTCTGTAGGTGCCTCGATCACTCGGGATAAAATAAAAATCCGAATACATGCGAGATATGAAAAATCTGTCGGTGTTTCTACCATCAGTCGATACCTAGATGTGATGTTGATAACCAGTAAATCCGTGGGTCCGGTACTACTTGGTACCAATACTGACGTCAACAAAAAGGCGCGAAAGTCCTACACAGAGAAAATGTTGAATTCCGACACTGAAAACCGTTTGCTGGTCAGCATCGATGGAATGAATTCCAATCATTTCCTCCTGCGAAGCTGTGGACCAACAGGCTGTTAGGGGGGTGGTGAATTCACGTGAAGCTACGAGTGAACGGGAGTGTAGTGGATACCAAAATCAAAAGTGGGTCTTTCACAAGTGGAAATTCTAAGCAATGGCTGTGAAAAATCTTGGATAAATTGAGAGAAGCAAGGGGAATTGTAATCATACGTGATAACGCTCCTTGACACTCGAAATTGGAATCTGTTTTCGTACGAGTATAATCCACGAACTGAATTGCTTCTGCTAAGACCGTATTCTCCTATGTTAGATCATTAAAAAACATGCGGAGTGTTTTGAAGTTGAAAATGAAGAATAATATGTGACTTGGATACACAACAGCCTCGTTGCAAGGACCTCCAGATTCGACAGGGACTAAGACCGAGTGGCAAATATCCTTTTTGGAAGAAATGACAAGCGACTCCAATAATGAGTTCAATGGTTTTCTGTGTTCAAGCTTCGTCTGACACACGAAGTAATACCATCTGAGAGTCCTTAATGAAACGGATTTATAACGAATTTCTTTTGATCATTATACATTTTGATTATACTTCAGAATCCGTCCTCATGCTTGTAAAATGAAACAACATTATCATGTTTTCAGGATTGCTAGCAGAATGAAATAATGCTGGTCGTGGGCTTATTCTGTGGTAAGTCGGAGAAAGTTTTGTACTCACAAGGGAAAAAGGGATCAAGAATGTCTCGGTGAATGTCGTTACAACGAGAACAAAACTCTAAGTATCAGCGTTGTTAGTGCAAATCAGGTTACGGGCCTAAGTAGCTCTAAGACAAGGAACACAATATTCCAGTCGGTGGAAAATTGCCTCATTTACGTACGAATATAAGCTAAGCGAACAACTGTTTTCGAAAATTCATAATCATCCCGCTACATTTTGCATAAAGTAACAATCAGCGCAATGAGAAAAACGACTAACAGCATATCCAATTAGTGTGTGTGTGTGTGTGTGTGTGTGTGTGTGTGTGTGTGTGTGATGTGAAACAAAGTGGGAGAATAATTAGGACCCGCGGTCAGTCGATTCGCACTGAAATGCTCTATATAGTTGAGTATGGTGCGTTTCTGTGTGTGACGATGTGAACTCAGGCCATAAGAAACGGAGGACAAAGCAGTCAATCCCGGCTGGAAGGAAGCATAATGAAGCACTGAAAGCAAGTCTACACAGAAATCGCGAAATCTGGTGGTCGTATCGTGTATCAAAGATGGAGCACGCTGCCGCTATGGGGAATTCCCGCAAGCTATTCTAGCTCATGCGAGTCATTGGTAGGGAGCCATTAGGTGTGAGTGAATCGATTTGTGAAGTTGATGTTCCACCAATTCACAATCATCAGTCTCGTCTCGAAGGCTGGGGGAAAGACACGGTTTAGCTGGCCGCCAGTGTCAGCTTCACACAGCTACGCCAGCACTCACTCCATGGTACGTTTTGATAGGTCCATCAGTTAAGGCGGAGATCCACAGGGAAAACCAAGTCTAAGGACTTCACAAAGTGCCGGTCGTCGATATCTTTCCCCGGCCCCTGTTCAAAGATACTGGCGTTCAGCTTGTCGGATCGGGATTCTTACATTGTCTCTCATCTAGATCATAACTCCATCAGATGGTGTTCGCTTTATGTAACTGTTTAATCAGCGTTGACAGCTGATCGAGAGAACGTAAAATCACTCAACTATGCTGACTACAATGTTCTTCTTGCTTTACCGCTGTGATGTAATTATCAAAATGTATATCAAAACAAAGTTTGGAGCCAGTGAACATTTATTATAGAACCTTTGCATGGGGATAGCACGGATCCACACAGGTCAACACTATTGAAAATTCAGTTGGATGTTGATCGAATGAAACTTCATTCTAAAAAACAGCAGCATTAGTAATATTCTTTGGTAATCAAAGTCTCAAAACAAACAAAACTGTTGAAATAAGGAGTTATCTTCACTGCTTTGACCGTACAGCAGTTTCCGTAACCAAGCCCCAGTTCACATACCGGTCTGAATCGATCACAGAAAACCGCTGTTACGAGACCAGCAAATAAGGATCTTGTCAATGTATACTGTTGGTAAAACAAAATACAAAAAACCCCAATCATAATTATTGCACCTGCGATTATATGCATTTTGACATTCAAAGTATTGCCTAGTTGCCACTCGAGGACCGAGCCGAACTGTGGACCATGAGTGGTGTGCCCGATATTTTTTTATCACCACGCCGAAACAGTGAAGACTGATTGAAATTCGAATACATGTGCGCCATTGTAACCACACTGCAATTCTCATTTCCCACTATCACCCTCGAAGTCAGTCTTTGACCGCTGTGTAATTTCACTCGCTTCGTCCACTTCGCCCACTTGGAACGCGTAAAGCCGACTGAGAGGCCTGTCTCTGTCTACTGGTCTTGTTCACGATTCCGTCTCGATCACTGGGTTCGGTCACATGATAGTTACTGGGCCTGTTTGTTCTGATCACCACAAGGTCGAGACCCCATGTATAACAGTGGTCATACATTGTGGTGCAGTACGCAGACGACGAGCACACGATGTGGCCAGGTGCACGAAATGTGTGAGGGTGGTTGATGTATCGGACTTCAGGCCAGTCAGGTGGAAATCTGAAACAGCCAATCGGATGGCGTTTCTCGATGATTCTGACCTAATTCCGAAGCCTTCTGGAAAATAATGTGGAGTTTCATCTCGTTTGATCAGATGAGATGCGTGTATCAGGAGGTGTTCTGAATAAACGCGAACAAAATGGCTAAGTCATCCTTCATTCTCATCCGGTTGACGCTGAGGCATTCTGATCGTGAAAATTGTTCAGTGGGTCAATGGGAAACATAGGAAAAAGGCTTTCACAGGCTTCTGATCAATTAGTTTTGCGTCCACATTGCAGCTGCCACCGCATTCGAGATCACATCGTGAATGTACTCATGTGTATCTAACGCGCGAAAATCCTATAAATTTAGACAAACACTTTTTTAACTTTGAGAATCAAACGAAGTAGCTTAAGGGCTTTGGGATGACTACTCCACCACGATTCATCGGTGATGTATTGGGTATTCTGACTCCCATATCTAAATGGATGTTTTCAGCGTGTATCTGAATTCCAGCGCTCGGTGAAAACAGGGTTGCCGGGTCACTGCGAACACGACCAAGTCATCAGGCCTAGGAAGACTGCAAACACAAAAGTGTCGTATGTGCTTATAAATGCATCCAATTTCTGTTGCATGTGTTTGTCGTTTCTCGATGTTGTCAAAGCCTAGAAATGTGTTTTATCCACTTGGAGTGGGGAGTGCTTAAATGGACAGCATGCTGACACAGGGATCAATTCAGGCAATGTGAATCAGCATCGGACTGGGTAGCCCACGAGGGCGTGACAACTGACCGTCGGTTTGGTTGTGCTCTTGGTTGTCCGCCAAGTTTTCATCTTGCATACTGGTGTCAGGATAGGCGACTGTGCCATTCATAGACAGTACAAAGCAGAGCAAATAATTTCACTGAATAAGTGATGGAGGAGATCGAACTAGTTGATTTTGAACCCAATGCGCGGACAGCTGAAGCTCGTTTGATCAGTAGACGTTCCGTTTTCGTCCTTCTTATTCAAGTCTATCTTTCAACCCTATTGAAAAAACGGGTAAATGGTCTGAAAGTTTGGACACCTGAAGGACAGTATGTCCGGATGTATGGGTTTCTTTTATTGCAAGAATTTCGTCATAAATTCATCCACAGTACCAAAACAACTATGATAGATACAACTTCATATTTATACAACCATCAAAAGTCTTGCTAGACCTGTAGCCATTTTGTAAAAACAAATGGTATGACTGAAATCTTCGCATGGAATTCACTCACCCGTGGTAGATGAATCTTCAAATAAAACGCAAAGCTTTTAAGTGGTGGTGCAGAGCACTTAAACTGAGGCAAATTTCTCTCAAACCTTAGTGTTTGTCTAACAGCTAACTATGAGAAAATACTGTAGAACGACCGTCCCATTCATGCAGAAGATCTTTGCTCGATCGGGGATAAAATTTCTCCAATTCAAGGGCCAATCTGAGGAGCAAGAAAACTAAGGTAGCAATCAAATTGAGAGCAGAATATAGCCATCAGTGGTAGTGATTACACATAAGAAAAGTTCTACAAATCAAGCATTGCTGACGGAGGCAGTCAGGTGGGCGAATCAAACTGAATCACGAGCGATCTAAAGGAATCCTATTCGCTCACGGAGGTGAGGGGACTGAACCAGTTTTCTGAAATTTTCCACCAGATTGCGCGAGGCAAGCTATTCCATTCATCTCATCGAAGAATGCATTACTCCTACTCAAAATCCTACAACCTATTGGGAACATCTTTGTTGATCCCGGATTTATCCAAACAGTAAAACTCTCAAACGTCATGCTATCAACCAGCTGGATACCATTAAACCATTGACTCATATCACTGAGAAGAATGTGTCGCAATATCAATCGTGTACAGAGTCGCTCAAAGAAAATGACAAACGCTTGCTTCCAGAATAAGTTGACACCATCGTCAGAGACTGTTACCGAAAAAAGTCGTTATCATTTTTACTTAGAGTCGGCCAACTTACACCTCAGGTTCAGTTTCCGAGTCGACCAGAACGGTACGAGTACAACTTCTCCCATGTAGAAGTTCATACAGTTTTTCTGGAGGAGTTGTCTTTCGGTTGGAAGTTTTGTTGCGCACATCGCAAAGAAAGTCGGACTGATTTCGAAATGCTCTTCGAAAACATGGTAGGACAAACGACTGGTCTCACATCTAGATCGTCGGAAGATTTGGAACGTTTCAAATTGTCCTTGGTCACGGCATATTATCAGTACCGGCTTTATCGGGTACGTAATCAAAGTCCTTTGACAAGAAAACACATTGATGCCCTTGGGGATCTACAGCGCGATCCCCAAATTCTCCTTAGTAAACCAGATAAAGGGTCCGGTATTGTTGTGATCGACCGGGTCGCGTACGTGGCCAAGATATCACATCTCTTGTGTGACGAACCTAAGTTCACTAAAGACTCATCGAATAAAGACCAAACAGATAAGACAGAACAAGAAATTACGAACGCAATAAAGAGTCTCACAGAACAAGGCTGTATAAAACCCAGTCTTCTGGAAAGTTTTAAGCCAGTAGGTTCCACTGTACCTCGTTTATATGGTCTACCTAAAGTTCAAAAACCTGAAGTCCTTTCGTTTCCATGACGAATTCAGCTTACCATGCAACAGCCATGTGGATAGTTGAAATGTTGTAACCTATACGGCAGAGAATCGCAAAGCACTTGTTACGAGACACTTTCCAATTCATTGATATTGTAAAAGATGCGAATATGAAACGGAAGTAAAGACTTTCTCTGGATGTGGTTTGTTTGTTCGCCAACTTCGTTTGTGAAACTATCGACAAATAAATGATAATAATAGGAATCCCAACTGTGATTTTGAAAGAATGGACACTTCGGTGTGCAATGACTGTACAGTTTTTCTCTAGCAACACTTATTATCTCCAAAAGGACAGGGCTGCCATGGCCTCACTCTTGGGACCGCCTTTTGCCGACGTCCTCATGGCTAAACTAGAGACACAAACATTACATGTAGTCATAATTCATTACTACCGGTATGTGGATTACATATTTTGTGTGTTTGATGAAAATCTGGACCCGGAGGTTATTTGACGTGAAATTGACACTACGCATCAGGCAAGAAAATTCACGGCAGAAACAGTGGGAAACAGCTGTCTTCCATTTCACCATGTTTGTCTAACTAGACTTTCTGATAGTTCGATTCAGAGAACGCCGTGCCGGAAAGCGACTTGGAATGGACAGTACACGAACTTTCGTGGTTTCGTGTCATTTGGATACGAACGCAGTCTGATTAGGTGTCTTCTGTACCGAGCGTGACAAATGTGCACCGCAGATGTTCTGTTGGAAAAAATTGTCATGTTCAAGAAACGTATCATTAAACAACGGATATCCGGAGAAGTTCATTGATCGAAATTGGACCGAACGGACAAAACCAGCGAGAATACCAGGGATCGAAAAGAAAGTACTGTTCATCAGACTCCCAGTCAAGGGGGATCTTGTGACTAGAAGAGTCAGTAGAACCCTGTGTGCCACAGTAAGATCTTCGTTCATCGCCGCCAGAATCAGATGTGTGACCACGACAACACCTGCAATTTGATACCAGAACAAAGATAGGCTACCTTTGTTGACCTCATCATCTATGATTATCTACGAATTCAAGTGCACTTGTGATGCTACTTATGTGGGTCGGACGACAAGGCAACTATCCAAGCACATCGGAAAACATCATCTGTTGTGTCCCGAATTCAGTAAGCAGAAGAAAGGTGCACCTACATGGGTAAACGCGTACGTTGTGGCAGCATATGACAAGCACCGGTACAGGCGAGCAACCGAAAACTCAACAACGCGCACAACTGAGTGAGTCGGTGGTGAATGCGATCGAAAGTACAATGCAATGACATAATCGGATTGGACTGCGCAAGGTCGTGCAACACGTGGTGCAATCTGATTGGACGAAACACAACAAACGTCAACTGTGTTCGTGTGTGCACGATTACAAGAGTGTGTCCATGATTGCACGGGTTGTGGAACAAGCGTGCGCGTGTGAGCCCATGACTGTACCAGTCAAACACAACACCATCTACGGTGGCTTAGACACGGAGAGAACGGATCCATGCTAAGTTCCGTTTTTGCACACTCGATGGACGTCCATTCGGCCTTTACGATAGTCTACCGCGTCCCACAACATGTATTGACAACAATGAGGCTTCGATAGGTAGCAACTGCCAGCCGTATGTAATGGAATAGCTCAGAAGAAACAGAACTGTATGGCGCGCTTTTATTGTTTTCGGTGATTTGAACGGTAATACTGCATGATGAATCATATAACGGAAAACTCTAACTTCCTACTATACTTTCTTATACAGTGACCAAGCTCTGTAATTGCCTAATGGAGTGCGTTCGTTGTACCTAGGTCTCTACTGAGAAGCCGTCCGTCACAGGAGTAGCTCGCTGTGTAGGAAATTCTCTGATAACATTCATGGTCAGTGTTGGAAGGGTTCTAATATCATGTGGTGTATGACTTCAGTAAACCATTAAGAGCCCCCATTTACCCCGTGGTTAGGTTATTTGATTCACATTCGTTCATCTCGGGTTCGAATCCCAGTTGGGGCTCGGTGGATGTGCACTGCAACTGGTGATTCCTATCAAGGGTGAAACAGCTGTACAGTGCCCCCATGGTTTTCAACGGTCACTTGAGCGTTCATGCTGCATGATGAATCATATGTAAAACTGTAGCCGCCTATTACCCATACTTATATGTATATATAAAATTTGGCTAACTAATTATCATTCAGCAATCACCAGGTGGTGATCGAGTGGTATAGATAACAGGCTATCAGATCTGAGGCACAAAGTTCAGACCCCGACTACAATGGTTATTCTTGGAGCCAGACAGTACACTATGGTGGCTAGGAAAGTACCGCATTTGACCTACTGACGTAGCAACACTTCAAGGTCACAAATGCCAGTTCTTGTGGTTTTGTTCGCGTACCCTTCCCTCCATGCACATGCAAAACAAACACGGACCACAAAAATAATCAAAATGCACTCAAGTTACAGATGTGGAATTGACAATCAATTTACTTTTCCCCGGGAATTCTTTGAACTGTATCCTATTTCATTAGATTAGACTAAATGAGTTTTTAACAATCAGATCCCGTTTTATCTGTTCTCTCGAATAGTTTTGATTTGGAGAGACTCTGACCAGGAAACCAAATTCTGTTTCTTTACAAATTCACATCAGCGAATATTGGACTGGAAGAATCCCATTGTGGAAGTGTCTGTCCCCGGACAAGTGACAAATGTCGAAAACATCAATGTCAATTTTAAACACGCTGTGTAGTCATGGAAATTATTGTGCCACAAAATACTCACATTCCCATTCCATCTCCCCAATCTACCCGCGAGGTAACCAATTCGATGAGAATAACTGATTTGAACAGCTGCTTTTTTGAAGCACCAAAATGTCTGATTATCTAATTACTATTTGCAATCATTTACTCTGTTCTGGCATGAAAATCGCAAAACGACTTTCGTTTCATTCCATCTGAAAGTCATTCATCCATGAAAATCAGACACTCTAATCAGATTACTACGGAACTATTCCAGACGGTGGGCTGTGTATCGTTTTCCCCCATTGCCAAGACACATAATCACATACACAAGCGTGTTAACTCTACCATAGTGATTGACACCAATCTCTTTTGTCTCTACAAGCAAGCTACAAGGTCCTATTGGGGAGTAGTTAGTAACATAGGCTATTAGCATGACGATGTCCATTAAACCATACTAAATCGTTTAACAGGTTAAAAATCCCTCTTTTTCAACACGAACATTTTAATTGCAAAGGCCCAACGCGAATGAAATACGTATGTCTGACAATCTTTAGTGAGAACGAGAACATCTCAGTTTTCATTCTAAGTAACTCGTTAAAAAGGAACCCAGTGTTTGGATAGTGCAAAATAGAGCATAAGGAAACTAGGCAATCCATAATGAAAAACAAGTGCCAAGCAGAATTCATCATTTTACCCAAGGGTTATTTGGCTTCATTTTGTCTTCAGTCACTGAGTGACCAAATGGTGACCAAGTTTTGGAAAAGGTACAAGTCGGACAAACATTGCCCGTGAACTGTTTACTCAGAATCCACCCTCGACTAGGATAATTCAACCGATTATCTTTAAGTTACACAAGATAAGTTTTTGGTCTCGTTCTGTTCATGTCAACATTGTTCATTTGTACCAGTCCAACACTGAGTAAACACACATCGAAAAGTTGATTGCCGTGGTGAATCAACAACGACTGTGCTATAACGCGTAGTGTGCACACTGAGTGTTTTGCAACCACCTTTCATCCCCGGCAGTGGACCTCTAATGCTAGGATCGGACACATGACAACAGCTAATCAGATGAATTGCAGCATTCACTAATCGTTTGAGGCAACCGATCATGAACTTGCAATGTTATTCACACGTGTGAACCTGGCTTGTCGTTTGGTCATTGTCTGTCATATGGATGTTGGATACAATAGTGACCAAATGAGTAAACTGACAATGTGCATCAGGTGTCTCCGTGTGAGTCCCAAGTCCATCGCTTTAGGAGACATGACAGCTGCAACGGCTGGAGTTACCGAACTGACATCGAGTTAATCTCTGAGACGCAAATCTGATCACGTGCAATTTAGTTCCGACAATCTCCAGGCTGACAGCCCATATACTGAGCCCTCGTAAATGCGATACCGGTCGATATTCCACAGTACTTGTGTAACGGCTGCGTCCTACTAACCAGTTGCCAGTCCATCACAAAAACCTACGCTGAAGGAAGTTGCTAATCGGTTCGGACATCCTGGACCGGATCGATCAGTTAATAATCAACGAGTTGCTAGACCACATAAGGCTAACCCCTTTGGCTCATCGAACAGCTGTCTGCAGTCCGACGCAAATCGGATCAATAGTTCAAACTGTCCGGCGTAAAATTGGCCCGTCGAGGCAGAAATCTGACTGGAAGGCCGAGTTCGGGACTGTTCCGTTTTCGCACTAAATAACACATCGTACATTCATATTGAGACAACCATTTTGGCGCGGGGTGCTGTCGTCTTCTGATTTTCATTTCTGAGCTGAACTGATCGGAGTTATGAGCAAAGGTCAAATGCACATGCTGATCATAGAAATCACGGTCTATTAAGGGTTAATAATAATGGTTAATAAAGACTATTCGGTATTCAGAAACTGATTTCGTCGCAGCTTTGCTCGAATTGGATGGTATAAACAATACTGAGGTTAGGTGCGGAATACTATGTACTAGAAAGAAATCATTAGAATGAACACTTAAGTTCGCTGGGGTAAGTAGCAGTTAGAAGATGAGTAAGGGGGGCCAGACAGTCCATGACAAGGGAAGAAGGTATGAAAAGCTCTAACAGGGGACTTGTCCATGTAAGGTGGTTTTGACTTCCTGAATGGGATTCAAGAGATCTATCCCGTCTAATATTAAAACATAATGGAGGATACCCGTGGTGATTCAGGAAGCGTCACACGAGACATGCCTCGGTACAGCTTCTTGGCCACTTACACTGAGGAGCTCTGATCAACCAGAATAACAGTAAGTAGGTAGCCCGCTGTGTCTGGTTAGATTTTTATCTACCAGTTATTTCTTCCGATATGACACCAATACAAATCAATTCTGCAGTAAAAATTAACGTTCATTTCTGCAACTTTATCCTTCTTGCTATTTCAGTTCACGTAGTTCTGGGTTAGAGTGATTTCAACTCCGTCTATCAGTCTGAAGACTGCGGCCAACCCACTCCGGTTGGGGTACTAATCTGTGACGTTCTTCTTTAATCTTCTTGGTAATCTAGTCAAATCAAGTCATGGACGCACTTTATTTGTCCAAAAAGAGCAAATATTCGGTGATAAGTTATCAGCTGAATGCTTTGGCAATGGTAATAAAATATGATCAAGATGAAAACGGTTGTAACTCAATCAGTATGCCGTGTTCGTCAATGAAGAACCTAATAGGAAATGGACAATCGTGACCGGGTGAGCTTTTCTTTTAATTCGTTCACATGGTGATCTGTGGTGATTCAGCCTCCGTCACGCGCGATACGGTCAGGTACAGTTTCGTACCTACGCACTCGGATAAGCCTCAACTAATCAGGATCGCCGAGGACAGGTACGACAAAAAGCTCCCTCTGATTGGTTAACTTCCAATCTACCAATTATTTTCCTTGATTTAACATATTTATACAAACCAGTTCTGCAATGTGAAAAACGTGCTATTCCGCAGCGTTGGTGTTTTGGCTATTTTGGTTTGCATAGTTCCGGGTGAGTGATTTCAATACTTCTTATCAGTTCGGGTATTGCGAATACTGCATGATCTTTCAAAACTAGAAACCTAGTTAGACATAGAATAATCGAGTTATAAAACCTTGTAGTTCGAGAATATATATCATTTGGAAGTTTCTGTCAGCAAGGGAATGGGAAATACTGCAAGAGGGAGAGAGGTAAAGATGAGTGTAGCGGGTGTCATCAGAATGTACAATACTGCACAACCATTCACATTCAGAAAAATGGTTTTTTTCACGAATTTGTACAGTTCGGAGTAAGACATGTTAATGCACTAAAAAAAGTGTATTTAGGGAAGCGTTTGATCGACCGGAAGTATTTGATAAGTAAGCTAAGGAAGCAGTAACATTATATATATATATATATATATATATATATATATATATATATATATATATATATATATATATAGACTGCTGAAGTGTATTGATATTAACACTGTTCTGGGATTGAGAACCGACCACAATGTAGTTGGCGTATTTGAAAGTAAATGATGACGTAGTAGAGGTCATACGTAGCAAGCGAACAAAAATTTTGATAGGTTAGCACCTTACAGTACTTCAGAGTTAACGGGGATTGTAGAAGACCTATGGCCATTAAGGTAGGTGAACTGAGACCGGTTCGTGGAATAGTCTCCGAATCAAGTGGAAAGCATCGGGGATATGCTTTCCTGATCTAAAAGAGGTATTAAACATTCTCTATGGAGTGACTTGAGAGGATTTTTGTAGTCCCGGAAGCATACGTGAACGAGTTTGCCTTTCTGATCAGTCATTGACGCCACTGAATGAGTAAGACAGCCAACGGCCTTCAGAGTAGAGCATTGTGTGTCTCGATAGGCCAATTGGTTTTCATCCGAAATAATAATAATGGCGAAGTTCAAATCTGCTCGAAAGTCTTGAGTAGGAGTGACGTGGATGCAAGGGGACAAAATCCGATTTCTTTTCTTTCTTTGTTATTGAAGTGATACGAACTTGACGCCAGGAGTCAGCCAGTTTGCCTTCTCATCGATATCGAGTAAATATGAAGAAGAACACAGAAGCCAAGTCGGTTGCACATCTTTCCAGAATGTACTGATCAAAATTTTGAAATCCAGTGACCCTGGTAGGTTTCACACACCCTCGCTTCAATACCATGTGTGCTCTATCAGCTGAGCCACGAGACCGATCCAATGGGATATGAACATTTTAAAAATGGATCACATTACTTATCCGTTCAAATTTATTTAGCACATGGCATCCGTCACTGTGACCTAGCTTATAATTTGACTATCTACAGAAAGATTCGGCCAGGAAATAACGAGTGTTCACCAGTTGGGAATACATGGCAATGCGTGTAAGTTTGGTATATTTGACAAAGGCATAATTGATTCCGGTAGTTAAAATTGTTGATATATTCTGACTTTCTTCCTATCCCTGATTGTTCTGACCGCCGAGTGACATTCCTGTAGCCCGATAGCAATCGGAATCAGCGTGATTCCCGGTGCATAGTTTTTGGTTGTGCACACTGCCCCGTACTGAACTGACCCCGTTTATGGTTCTCAAGTAACCACATTTGATCCTGCTGTGGAAAATGTTTAATTGTGAGTTATCTACCGAATAATCAGTTGCGTTTCAGGTTCGTATTTGTCCGGTCTCCATCGCCCCCCCCCCACCCCCCCGCCCCCTCCTTGCCCGATCTACACGCCGTGAACCGTGAAAGAAAAAATCAGAGAGAGCTCAGTCACCCGTTAGCAAAAATTGGCCAATTGACCTTCAGTTTTGTGTGAATTCAAGCGGTTTAATAAGGACGAATATGCATAAGACGAACGACCAGTTTCATTGGAGTTGTTCATGGTAAAAATAGCCAGGTTTGGTCATCGTAAAGTAATCGCTTTTGCTTGACGTATATAAAACTCGTATGATAATGGCCGCTAAACTACTGACCACCGATAATGAATTTAAATCGACCTTGGAAACAGACGCTTTAATCCAAGTATTCTTTGTTCGCTCAAGATAGTCTGCTTTTGAAGTGAAGCAAATCACAAAATTTCGCGACATTTCAGCAAACTGGAATTTGATTAGTAGGAGGAGAATGAAAGAGGCACAAAATAACGAGGAACTTGGTAGGGGTTTGATGCGCGTGTATTACTCGGTAATCAAAATGAAAATGAGCCCATTTAAAACGCTTTCAATTTCCCATTCGTTACTTGGCCTTTTTATATTTTTTCTTACCGTTTATGCTCATTCTCAGTCAATGAGTAGTTTGAGCATGAAATCTGTTGAGATGAACTCTGAAAACTGACTTTTGTTTGTAGGGTCTGACGATCGGTTTTATTCTCTGTGCCGTGATAGCTCAGTAGGGAGAGCGTTAGACTGAAGATCTAAATGTCCCCGGGTCGCGGCAGGCGACTTTTGTATCCGTATGGTCATCAATCTGGAGGATCAGATTGGTCAAAACAACGAACCAGCAACCAATGAGAGCCAGGGATGCATTTCACGGTTCACAGCCAATCCAGTGGTACGGGGAAATATCCAATCAGCAAAATCACTCACACGATGCGCACTACTGTGTCGCCGACTAGACTGTGACTCACCTGACGAGTGTTCTCAATTTTTGGTAATCAATAGTCCTTAATCACCACCAGCGTATTCGCCGAACCGCAATCGAATTTCTGCTCTGAACACGCATGCACTTTGCATTCAACGGTGATTAGCCAGCGTTTCGCAGTAAACAAACAATACAAATCTGATGATAAAATAAAACATCCATATCTAATGTCCTACTACTTATATTGGCATAATAAATAAGCTTTGCATGTTTCCCGTAATGGAGTCCCTCTGCTGGACATAGGCTCTTTCCGCGAAGTCGTCCATCTCGGGAGTGGATCTTAGTGCGGGGAACGGATTGCTAAAATTCAAAACCAGTAAAAGGCACTTCATCAAGCAGTCGTGATGTTAAAAAACTGACGAAGGCTAGCCCGGCTAGCCTGGTGATTTGGCGTTTGAATTCCGGTGTGGGCTTGTTGGATTTGTACTGCTGATGATTCCTCAAAAGCCTCATGAAACAACTGATTTCAATGGTGAGTTGATCGTTCACAGTGTTTGATGTATCATATTATGCAAATCCAGTTTATTACTCATATGCACATTATATAGGTCTAGTTACAAGAATCGTACTGAAACCCAGGATAAATCGCCTAATGGTTAGTGTGTACTACTGACAATCCCTCATCCCAAGTTTCAGTCACAGCTTGGGTAACGGTGACGATGATTTCTCACTGACTGGATAGAAGAGCTGTAGATTAAACTCTTCCATGGTTTCATTGGAGATTTGAATTGAATTATTTCATAAACAGTCACTTTTGTTGCATTGAATTTAGGCAGACATGTAATCCTATAACTACTAAGGTGTACAGAGGAATTTCGTACGTGTCAGCTTCTACCAGCGAACCACACTGAGGAAATACTAACAGACTTTAAAACTCACAGGTTAGGGACGGTGACAGTCTCGTATTATTTCGGTCCTCGTCCTGAGTTAGAGCCTCCGTGTTTGAAACTGTTCTTCTTCCCTCAGATGTATTTGAAGAAGGTAACATTGACTCAATCATGCATATCTTATTTCCAGAATAATCTTGCTTTATCTCGTGTGTTTACACAAAGGCAATGCGAACGACATGCATTCCAAATCGAATCACAAAGGCAGAGACAGACTGAAGTAGAAACTGCTGTTGGTGCATGACTGGTCGCATCGATCGATCGCTATCGCCTCCGAATGCTTCGCCTTCGAAGCAAGTTGTCGACATCGATTTTGTGACTTATTGCTAACAGAGGTCTAGTTATCGATAAAGCGGGTCCATTGAGAGTCTCGACAATCAGAACGCATCCTTCGCTGGCCTCATTTTTGAACCACCTTGGGAAAAATTCCTATTAAATTTTGAAACGCAGCCTGTTGAAATACTTTTGACGTATTCACTTTGGAAAACGTTTAAAGACCTCAATTAGCGATTGTCATTAGTTGTCACTCCAGTTCTATCAGCCGGAGTAGGTAAACAATAGAACAACATGCACAGAACGCAACAACAGAACCACTAAATGTATGTGCGAATTCGGAGAAAGTCTCGATAACCTGGAAAAAAGTAAAACCGTGGAAAATCAATTTGAATTACTGAGAAACGCAATTGGTTTTCGGCTGCGAGATTCATCATCTGTAAACTGCACCTAGTTCGAAGAAGTTTGTATCAAAAAGAGCTTCATTCCCTTGAACTCCCGCTAAGTAGTCGCTTTGTAATATTTCATAAAGCAGTTTTAATGCCTGCTCGTCTTTTACGTGTGCTTCCGAATTTGCTCACAGTCCTTAATAGATAGGGGAAGATAAATGGCAAGTGAATGTCTTGAGAAATATCTAGAAACGTTAGAACCCAAAAGCCGATTATCTATGAGCCCCTCCCCTATACGTAATTCGTGTAGTACATAACTAATAAAAGATGTGCCTACGCAAATTCACTACCGATCTAATACCAGAGTAAGGCCGTTCATCCGCCTAATTACCTCCATCATGTCGTGGCTACTACCTCAGTAGGATGCACATCCCGATCGGTTGATTTAATGCACTCACATTCAAATGCGTCTTGTCACGACCGTGCCATCGACGGTTGCCTCCCGCTTTTCACGCACGAACCTCCGCTTGAAGGTGGCGTATGCCGCGCTATTCGCTTGTGGGCCACGCGCGAATTGTCAGCACTTTGCGAAAGTACGACCATCCTATTGGCCAAATATTTTTCTATTCTCATTGGTGTCCCAGCGACCAATCAGAAGGCGGTAATCAAGACCTGATTCGTTCAATCAGCTGATCAATCAGAGTTGTCCGCACGCACTCGCAGGTGGCCTGTTTGTGCACGAAGCGACAGTTACCGGTTCTTTCCCGCCGATGTGACTGTAGGGTCTTGACCTCAAATAGCACCAATTGCTTTCTCATTTCATACTGCATACACCCACACGAAAAAGCCGCGCACTGAAATCCTACCACCGCTCTGCCGATCGTTGAGTAAGCCGGTGTGTCACCGATATGTGCGTCGGCAGGTCCACCGTACAACAGTGGTAATCGAACTATGATTTATCCTCCCCCTGAGAGACTTGTCATTCTGTTGCTATCGTGCCTGCCAACCGGATTATTGTAACACTGTCTGCTTCATGCCTGTACACAGCTCATGCCCGTTACGTCAGGAAATTCTATCCTAGATACCCTATAATTACAATCATCACAAATGTGTTTCAACCAAGGTGGTTTCCTCAGCGCCAAATCAGTAACAGTCGAAGTTCATTTCTTTTCGGCTTGACGAAACGGAATTCTGTGATAAACCGGGACCTAGTAATTCAAAAGATTTTTGTCCATGTAAGTCCCGGTGGAATTCTGTTTCGCATTTGACTGTTTGTGCCTCCGTTTTGTCAATGCATACCGCCTTGAGCCAGTACCGATCCGCCATGGTTTTAGTTGTTCAGAGTAGGGGAAAGGAACTAGTCTGTCGACGTCTCCCAAATGACATTATTCATTTCGGAATCCATATACATATATTCCGGTTCTTTGTGGTTGATTAATTTTGACGCTTGAATGCACGTATGTCTCCAGTATCAGCCAAAGCGTATCACCTCATTAGCGGACATTGAACGTTGTGTTCCAATACTTTATCATCGCAAGAAAGTCTTTCCCCCGTGTATTTGTTACATATCACAGTTCTTCATATGCTTACAAATAGCATGTGACCAGATGTTCTTTTGATGTTGCTTGCTTAACCTACGAATCGCTTTTCGTAAACTGTGGATTGAATTTCTTTTCAACGAAACTGTAAGCTAGCTCTCTTTTTTCCTTGTAGTTTATGTTGTTTGGATATCATTATATATATATATATATATATATATATATATATATATATATATATATATATATATATATACTCATATTCATAGACAACAAATGCGATGACAGGTTAATACTATTTTTTTACCTGTTTTCCCGCGCGTTCGTTCATTCCTGCCATTTCTGTCCAACGTATATGCCTCGGGAGTCATGTAACGACCATGTATTTTGTACTCCGTCACACCATGCGTAAGGTGATTTTGATGTGAACAGCGCTGATTTGTTCTGTTGTTCTATAGATAGGCCGTGTTGACTGGCAACAGATAATGCATACGCTGTATCCCTCCACCCACCGTAGGTCTTCTCCGGTGCACTCGTCTGTCCGGCACTGCTGCTGGTTCGATGCTGTTGCTTTATACCAGTCATGGTCACAGATCTTGAGACTGCATCGTAGTCTCTTTTTATCGCCTTGGTTGTTATTTTTTCCAGTCTGTAAACGGACAATAAGCAATCGTTGAACGAATTATTCTAAAAATTAGTGAATGAAGGAGACATTTTTGGAATCTTTCATCCGAACAAGTTTCGATTTCTCAGAGATTCCCTTGTGCGCGTGTCCCTGTGTGTGATAACGTGTAAGATATGAAAATAAGTGTCCGGCCTCACCCAATCCTTTGAACTGCTGATACAGTTCGTAGACCCATCTCCTTTGGAATTTTATTTAATTCACACAATCAGATCTTGGAATGGTGAAACTCGTTTCCATCCGTCAAAGTTCTCGCCTTGTGCGTGTCAGCTTTTCCACTGAGTGTCATTTCACCGCATGACTTTTAATTAGTTTAACAGTCGAGATACCTGCCTTTCCCCCACACTGGGACAAATAAAGCAAATTGGACTTGGTATAGTTCCGTGTAGGTGTACAGTCGGTGCTGTCAAACAGTGCTATATATATATATATGTATATATATGTGTATATATATATATATATATATATATATATATATATATATATATATATATATATATATATATACTGTTGTGTCAATTAGCCGACCACGCAGCGTTGATGTGTTGATGACCACACTTAATGGTGTTGTTACTTCAACTATAAAGGAGAGCAAGCGCAATGAAACCACGGTTTGATTGTGCATCGGAAAACAGCAGTAGATTAGATTAGATTAGGCTAGATGAGGGCTCTTTCTGTCAGTTTGTCTCAAATTTGTGAATTGTACAGTGATAAGGATCGGATAGTCAGGTACTGGTTGCGTTGAATTCGCGAATAAGACGTCAGTGATTTATTCCGCTTGACATCTGTTCAGCAACACTCGTCAAGGGAAATGATAAACATACATCTGAATTACATTGTTTCTCATTATGAGCATAGTCTATGATGGTTTCGTCACTGAAAAGCATTCCGACAATGCGCGGTAATTGCATCTGATTTTGGTGCCAAACAGATTTGCCAAAGTTCTTCCTCTAATCTCGGTATCATGCTGTTTGATGCGTCCAGTCTGTACCTCTTCGTTTACTTTTTGTGACACACACACACACACACCGATGGGGTTAGTCTGTCAGAACAAGAGGGGCTTTTGAATCCATAAGGTTCGTCAGGCAGAATGTGAATGACTTTCATATTCTCTCTCTCTCTCTCTCTCTCTCTCTCTCTCTCTCTCTCTCTCTCTCTCTCTCTCTCTCTCTCCCGTAATGCCTTAACGTGGTCTAATTCTGTCCTGCCTAATGGAAGCAGTCCCTCAGCCGGAATCGGTGCACCCTAAGGCCGGTGTTTGATGACCACGCGGTGTTGACTTGCTGTGTTGTCTGATTCAAAATAACTTCCTGACTAGTCAATTAATCTTGGGATCTCTGGTGTTTTATACTTCCCTCGCTTGTTTCTAGTACTGCCCATGTGGGTCCCATCAACAAGGCTTCATTCTTCCCGGTCACTCCGGATGCCTCTGTCCCCTGATTAAATAGCTTTTCCTTTCTCATTTTGATACTCACCCATGAGCGTGATGTATGGAGTCTGTTGTGCTATTAAAACAAACCTCGTAGGTAAGATCTGAATGTCTATACTGATTGATAGCGAACCGTATCAAGGTTCAGTAGGTTGGACATGATAAAGAGCTGCGCAACAGCGAAGGGCTGGTTGCAATAAAAGTTGACCGACTGTAGTGGGGATTCGAACCTCGTGTTTTGAAACTTGATAGCTTGCGATTTAGGCCACTCGACGACTGCCACGGTTACAGCATAAGGGGCAAAAGAATGATGCCGATCCAAAGGGAAGAATTTATGTTCTGTTTTTTCTATCCATGATTTTTGCGTCCCACGTGCAATTTATTACGGACGAAAGAAGAGTGATGATGTCAGTAAAACAGCAACTTTTGGTCCGTTCTTTTCTGGTCAGTTTTGATTGGTAAACATCACACTGCGTAATCTCTTACATCCTCGCTGCTACCCTCACAAATTGGGAGGCTGAATCAGGGGGATTTGGTCATAACTGATCAAACTGTCACAATTTTTAGCGGATGTCCCATTTACCAGCCGTTGACAGTGTCTTGGACCCTCAGAAATCCGTGTTGACCTTGTTATCTGTTGTTGTTGTCGTCACTGTTGTCGTTGTTTTTCCCATCGCCATCTAGTATCGACGATTCTTTAGGTGTCTACACTTCTCGATAAGATTGGTGCCTGGTCGCTTGGATTAACCCGTTGCCCATTCATGTCATCTTTGATATAGACTCGCATTCGTGTAAGGCACAATCAAGCACGTATCTGAGTGGCATTCATCACACCATCCAGTTGGTTTCAGTTGTTATGCTCGTAACAGTCGGGTGTAGATAGAAAGTGGTCACCACGGGAACTGGTGAGGTATGTTGCGGTTCGTGTTTCCCGGTTTGCTTACCATCCGTTGGGGCCCGTTATCCGATCAAGGGCCACCAGTGCGATTCTCGGTCAGTATTTCCAGTCTGGTTTCTTCCCTGGTAGCGATATCAACCGCACGGTCGACTGCTTCGTTGTGTCTGTCGGACAGCGGGATGATTTTCTATTGAACATTTTGTGTAAACTTATTAATAAATGTCACATCTAACTGAATTTGTCTATTATCAAACAGCTGTTATTCGATTTGCTCCAACTCTTTTGTTTCCGGTTGTCGAAGCAAGCACCGATGTTTTCCCTCTACTGATACGCTATCTCCTCCGGGCTCAATATGGCTTTGTGACTGGTTTCCGTTTCTTTGAACCTGACTGTTGAGTTTGATATCATGGGCACAAAATGCAGTCGAGATAGAGAACATGTGACCGCATGAACAGAACGAAAAAGAAGAACCTGTTTTATATATATTGATAGTAAGTAGTATGTAAACGTGTGGACAAAATTTCCCCGGGAGCACACGACCGGTTTCGCGGTTGTTGCCGCTCATCAGGTATGCGTACCCGGTACTCCTCTGCCCACTCGTCCTCATACTTGTACACTCCGATGTCATGAGTTCACTAGAGTCTAATTTGAATCGTCTGGAGTGTGAATGGATACTCTTCATTGAAGAGCCCACAAATGAACCACAACTGTGACTTCTTATAGTTATTCGTGTCTAGGTCACTGCTAACCCAACGAAGAACGAGGCTGCATGTGCAAGCGCTCATATTGATAGTAAGTAGTATGTAAACGTGTGGACAAAATTTCCCGGAAGCACACGACCGGTTTCGCGGTTGTTGCCGCTCATCAGATATGAGTACCCGGTACTCCTCTGCCCACTCGTCCTCATACTTGTACACTCCGATGTTATATGTTCACTAGGATCTAATTTGAATCGTATATATATATATATATATATATATATATATATATATATATATATATATATATATATATATATATATATAATGGTTATCTGTCCAATTGATACTTTTGTGAACGAAAGACGGCAACCATTTACTTTTTACACATCCCTCATTCCTGATCCCTTTGAAAAAGTGAGACAAATTGTGACTGAAATCGTGCAAACGAGATATTCTTCGCAGGAACAAAAACAAAAATATGAGTACTCTTTCTAGAATCCGTTTCTGCGGTAGGTAACCAAATGCACATGATACAGTCAGCTGAAAAAATACAATGTTCACCGGATGAGAATGTCTAAGTGAAAATATGGTAGATCCTTAGACCGACTAATATAAGATGTCTTTTTCCTGATCAGACTTCGTACTTAGGCGTTTAAGTGATGGTAACCTATACGGGCCTTATTTAACCTCTCATTTCCACTCCCGTGCTGTCGCTTTCGGGACGAGCTGCTTTCTTCATTATCATTGGAATGACCACACATGATCGTGCAAAAATTGGAGGGTACACCACTTGTGCAGGTTGGATACACGAATCCACGCATACAAGTGTATTTTCACCAACATGGGATGCGTAAGTCCGCCTGTATTTTGTGTACGTGTGTGTGTGTGTGTACCATAGTTGCCCCGATCCAAACAGATAATGTGATAGACTTTCCTCAACACTCGTCTGCACACGTGTTTGTGTTTTTGCAACTTATCTACTGTGGAACAGTATGAAATAGGGAAGGAATAGACCGTAGTTTTTTTCAATAACTCCAATGACTCTTTAGTCAGCCACTGGGAAATCCAAAATGTCAACCGCACGTTTGGTTATTAAGAGGATGCCTAAGATAAGAAACATTTTCAGGTGTCCCCGTATCCGAATCGCTCGGGGCGGAATGAGCTAGACAGTCACATAAACCAAGCTTCGAGTAAATTTATGATTGATATCATTGTACAGTTCTGGTATTGTTATCTCGTGCATACGCAGAAGTGCAGTGATAGGGGGAAACCCAAAAGCCCTGTCGAGAGGCGTGGAAGTGACGGCTACCATGAACCCGCAGAATCCGACTGGTGTCAGGTTTCGAACCATGATGGATCTTAGGTTTGATGATCTATGCCTTTGCACCACTGGACCATCATTGAGGTCTATCAACTTGTGGTTCAAATCGGGGCAAAATGATTATTTATGTGTAAAGAAGTACGAGTTTGGATAGAATCGGATACAACTCCAACTCGAACAACCTGTCGCAATGTCAACAGACTGCTTTTTGTTCTCATTCATGAGGAGAATCAAGTAAGTGAAAAAGAAGAGAATGAACTGCTGAATAAACCGACGGAGGGGTAAGCATAGGCCTTTGGAGTAACAATGCGTAGCTGGTGAATGATTCAGGGACCTGTGAACAACCAACGGCTTTTAGGAATCTGATTGAGTATGAGTTCGATCGTGAATTTGCATTATTCACCCGACAGTTTGTCTCGAAAATGCTTCAGGTCCGGAGATGAAGTATTCCGGAAAGACCAACCCTACTGTGACTCTGTCATAACAGACAATCCCTTTTGGGCTGTATTTCAGACCATTAGAAGCTGTGCCTCGGGTACATTCGGAAGGGGGTGGGGTACTTAGTGTAACTGTGTTTACAGAATTCATCCGGTCTTGTCAAATTCCAACCTACGTGAGTCATCCTGTGTTCGTTCCCAAAAGAACTGGTGCTCTTGTCACACATTCATAAAACCCGGCACAAAGAGTCCACCATCATGGACTCTATCTGAGCCATCATGAAATAGAAATCAACCCTGGCCAAAATCGCGTACACTTTAAGCCCGCACTATGAGTTCAGAGGTGTTCGCTTCCATAAAGTGCCGTGAGGTCGGTCCGTTAGTGAACAGATAGATGAACGGTAGAATTTGCTGGTAAATCTAACTGATCGAGTTCTCACAGTTGTTCTTTTTATGATGCCCGGTTAAATGCCGACCCTCATTCCCGGGAATGTTCCACTCTGGGTTGCTATTACTCCACGACCGGATTGGTCAGCAATGAGAGTTAGTTTTGTTGTGGACGCACACACACACACACACACACACACACACACACACACACACACACACACACACACACACACACACACACACACACACACACACACAGTTGACGTCCGGCCTTGATTGCGCTCTCATGGCGCTTTTATCGTCACCAGTCCCTCTTCAAGAACCAGAGGGGCGTGCATAGAGGTACAAGCAATCCATTGTGCACTCAATTCCCGTTCGTATTGAACGTATTCAACGAAGAACCTGCCCCCATCTTTATTATTCTTGTCGTTCCGGTTTGCTTTGGACAGACCACGATCAACATAACGACCCTCATCGTGCTTTTATTCGAACGCTACTGTTATTTGTTGAAATGACAAAGCGAATCATGAGAGGAAACAGAATAGGTAAAACCAGAATTTCCGTGTGTTTGTGTGGGTGTGTATTTCATACTGGCATTACTTTTACTGTCTTCCATAAAAAGGACAACGAGACAAAAAACAGCGACTCAGTTTACTGATAACCACATATTTGGATTATATTTTTTGACGCTCATCAATGTAAGAGTGAATGGAACAAATACACTCGGGAAGGCTTTGTCACGGATTGAGGTAATCAACCCCTTCACACTGTCGTTTAAAAACGATTTCTAGTGATTTTCTTGTTTGGTCGGTTAGTTAGTCATTTCGACTGACTAACTGGTTGACTGAACTTTCCGTGTTCTTTAATCTTTTCTCAGAAAGTATCCCATTTTTTTTCGAAAAATGGTGACCATCCATGAGGATACGAAATCATCGATCTAGCAAAATTTTCTCTATTCATTTGTGTTTCTATTGAGTAAAAAAAAAGTATGATCATATACAGAATCTGTGCATTTATTCTATTGTACTCGTAGACAAGGGGTTTCAAACGGCAACAAGGGAATAGAAACGAGCAACACGGTAGGGTGGGATTATTGCAATACGCAACTGCACATTTCGCATCGTCACGTGGACGAACGAGGCAAGAATGAGTGCCCACGATGGAAAGTGGTGGTGGAAAAATATAATTTGGTCGTTTGTTTCAAGTTCGATTAGATGTTCCCACACACAATACCTATTAGAAATCAGTGAAGCGTTTCCCAACTGTCGCGCTCGGTCTTGCTAAACTAAATGAACCAGGAACTTTTTGAAGCAAAACCTACTTGGCTTCCTCTGTTCTGAACAGGTGGTGGTGGTGATGGCGACTGGAGCATGTTTGTCAGCTTCTGGATTTCTCCGCAGGGGAGAGTGGTAAATTCAAAGCTGACTAATTTTAAGCCTGCCGTTTTCTCTGTTTGTTAAAAAATTTAAGCAAATAGATGTGACCGCCGGTTCCATTCTCATTTTCCGTTTCACCCAAACTGGTAGAATTGTTTCACAATGCGGGGATAGTTCTTGTCCAATGGGTTGTCGTTGTATTTTCCCTCTTCATAAAAACCGTGCAACCGGTTTTTCAATCCGTGCTAAAGTTGCATTTACTTGGAATGAAGAAAAGGAAGACACTAACTGAGACCTTTACCTTGGACTTTGATCAATTTTTCAGTGTTTCAGGACTTTAACAGGACGTCTACCCAGGCTCGACCTGGGAGAGATTGCTGTTCTTTTATTACATGCTTGTACATGAGTGCGATGAATGCAGTATACCCAGTAACCTCGAAGACTTATCATTAAGGCTGACTGGCACCTTAACCTTGACATTTGGAGTGGAGAACCACATAAGGTCTCCATAGGTCAGGCCTCGTAACTAGCTGGATGAGAGGAGTTTAGCGTCTGCCACCAAACTGATCGGATGTGATGAGATTTGAACCTTCGACCCCCGAGGTGATAGTAAACACCCTAAACCCTTTAACCACCACCGCTGATTGATGTGATTGCATATTAAAAAGGATATCTTTACAACCAAATGATGCTGGAGACTTTTACAACGTTACGACCGTTAGTTTACGACAGTCATTTTATTTAGCTGTCATGGGGCTCGAATCAGAAGCTCATGATCTTCATTCCGCGAAATTGACCTTTCAACTACCGCCATGATACTCAGCCGTCTCAACCGATCCCCGAGAATCGCACCTATCAGCGCCTGTCTCTATTAGTAGAAAAAAAGGGGACGGGCGGTGCACATGTAATGTGATGGTGATCAATTGTGTCTGCTGCATTGTCGATTTCCGGGTGATTCCTTTATTGTTGAATCACCTGGTAAAAAAGCGTAATGGACAAAGCTATTGCTGTGCTAGTTGCTGTGAGCACCGTGATTAAGGAGCTCATGAGTCCTCGTTAAACCATCGTCACGATGATCGGTACCGAGTTGTCAAGCCGCGGTTTTTCGACTCACGCGAAACCGAACCGGCACCTTTCATGCGTCCTATGATTTTTGTCTGTTCCATCTGCCATGAGTATACAGTATATGCTCTTGGTGTATCGGATTTGGGTTTCATCGTGGACGTCATGGTTGCCATTTGAATCTGTCGATGAGTTGGATTTGATCCAGCTGCAGATGACAACGAAAGGGATGGTCGGTAAACTGTTTGACGGTCAAATCGATGAAACTTATCCCAGTGAGAATATGCCGTACCTCACTGCTGTCTGCGCCTGATACCGGTGGCCACGCTCAACAAAACTGACAACGGCAATTACATCAAGTGAGCGGGCATTAATCGAATTCTCGCTGCTTCTGAAGATTATTCTCACTGTATGAGCCATACTTTCTCATTTTTATACGGCGTCTCATGTGAGTTGGTACTCGATTGTATACTGCCTGTGAGTCAGATTTCAATAATGAATACAGCAGGTTTTTTTAAACTCAGTTCGTTATATTTTCCAAGTTATGCAATAAAAGGCTTGTTACCTAGATTAACGTCAAAACAGTACAATCTGCATCCATGTAGATTTGGCGGTAGTTGTGTATTTACTCTTTGTAACAATGGTAGTTTATACAGGCTCTGAGCCTGGGACTGTTTTGTTCGCACAGCAGGTGTATCCTAATCAGTGATTTCGGTTTTTCCGATGCATGGTTCCTGCTCTGTGATAAGTTATGTGAATACGAATAGAGAATGGAGAGGTTGATTGTGTGAAATGACTGGTGAAAAGCTTTAGAGCAACTCTTACAATGATGTTGTGAAACACGGATCGGTGGGGAGTCGAATCAAGGCGGTGGTCCCTGAAATTCTCAGAATTTACCTGTTTACAATCTTAGTTAGCTTTATAGAAACACCATGTAATATAAGGGTAATTCATCACTTTGGCTAAACGTTAATTGTTGTGGCACTGACCGATCGATTCTCTGAAGTATCCTGAATCAGCAAGCGTTCACGATAGCGCAACAGTCAGTCAGTGATTCTGAATATTGAATGAGGCATTGACAGTGCATGAAAAATCGTTCCGAAATATTCGGGAGAAACATTGATACCACCGATCGTTGTTACAAGAACCCTAACATCTTTTGAAATCGCTTTTCCCATAGTCATATCTGTTTTCTGGGAACTCCACAACTAATTCAATCTTGTGTATTCTATTTTTATTCCGGGGATCTTGATTCAGTAACCACTTGAGGGGTGTACTATTTTCCAAGCCACCAAAAGCATTTTCGTCCTAATCGATACAGTATTTTATTGCTATAGGGGGAAGTTAGACATGAGACTCGAATGTCCGGCGGTTGACCACAACTAATTCGTCTGATCGATCTGACTAAACAGCGAATAGTGCTGGGTCGATGAATGCACACACACCCACGTGCATGCATGTGCACAGACAAGCAAACACTTTTGAATAAACGCTCATGAATAATCCCTAATGCGAATTGATTAGCCTCTGGTAGGGGCACGTTCTACTAAATCACGTGTTTGTTCTCGTGGCTTGACACAGGGGACTACATAGTGCTCGTATGTGGCCTTCGATAATCATGAATGAGAACTTATTATCGGAAATCCTGCTTATTTTTCATCAGTATTGTCTACAGCTTATTCATTCTCGAAGAGTTAGGTATCACCTGTGGTAAATGTGTAGATCTGTCATACGCTTTCGTTTGGTGCTCGAAGATCTAGACGCTTGGATGAATTCACTGGATATGAATTACCTGTTTTTTGTTTACCACCCAAGTCGTCATACTCGTTCCATGTTTTCCTATTGATTCCCGTGCTTCAAGTTAGTTGGGATCATTTGTTTTTTGAGTAGTGTTTTGGTTGTCTGCATTTTGTGGTTTATAGAGATGATATTTTTCTAATTGACAGAGGCGCTCCAAATTGTACACTACGAGTTCGCCTTCTCCGCGGTTCTTCGAATATTCCAAGAGTCTCTTCCGCGTAGTATAGGGTCTGCACTATCGTCTCTCCTTACTGCTCGTCGGGTACGCATAAGAAAACGGAATATCAACTGATCGTTGAACAGAAATTGGCTACTTTTTTCCTGTGGTGATGTTTTTTTTTTTAAAAAAAAGCTTGAGAGCGGGGTACGACCCTGACACATAACGGGAGATGGGCTAAACTGTCCCCTCCTCTCCATCAAACAACAGCCCGAGTGCAAAGGAAAGACACCAATGGGTCTCGTGCTATGGACTAACAGTGACTGATGGGACTGATAAAGGAAGATTCGAGATATCGAAGTGTTTTACCGTTTGCTTCAGCTTCATCCCTGTGAATAGTAGATTCATCGATCTGTCACGTGATTGGGGATACTGTCTCAGTAAAACAGGAGCGGGCGATGAAATTCGTTACGGCACGAAACTGATGGACTCCAAACACGCTCAGTTCATTTATCAAGAAATTTTTGTATACCGAATCAGTCCTGTTCATCTTCTAAGAAATTCTGACTTAAATAAACAACACACATCAAGTAATTATAGTCAGAATCCCATAAGAGTAACGCACGTTCTAAGGAACATCATTTCTGTTTTTTGACGCTTAAGACGTTGACAACCAGATAGTGATAAACTCGAGATGTCAAGAAGCCAAGTAGTCTTGAGTGCTTGTCATACCACCACCCTTTGGATGACACTTTATTCAGAAGAAACCCCACCTCATCCTCTCGCGAATCTCCATTGGTTTTAGTTACAAGTCCAAAGTGGCGCTTAAAAAGGGGTTAGAACTACGAATATTAAGATTCCTGGTTTGTACCTTTGTTGCAAATGTTAGCTATGCTTTTTTTCTGCGGTTGGTGACTGTGCTTGGGGACGATGAAAGCAAAATACATTATAAAAACTACAGGGGTGTGTACCACTTTAATGAGGGATCGGTGTTCCAAATTGTAAGACTTCGCGGCTGGAGAGTCATATAACTCCGTAATATGCCCGGTTTGGTAATCAGTGGGCCCCAGTGATACCGAAGTTTTCTGTAGCATGTCCTAGATCCCACTTTAGGACAACTTATCAGTGTGATTAAGCGGTCAAGGATGTGTTTTTCCGACCGGCAATCACTGACTGGTTAAAAGTGATACAAGACGGTAGCGAAATCTCCTCTATCATAACGATGGGGGCGATTTGCACTGCCACTGAATCAGATTGTCTATTGAAAGTAGTTAAATTAACATCGTGAAAATACTCTCTCATCATTGGAGACGACCAACGTGACACTACACAGGGTATCCTTCCCATACACACGCATACCTTATTCGCGCCTGTTCCCGCGCGCGTCGGTTAGCGGATAGGTGTACGGTTTGGCCTCAGCCAAGCAGTTCGAGGAAACTCCTTTGGAGAAAATAATCTTGTGTCTATTTCTTTTGTACTCACCAGCTATCTTGGGGATCGTGGTCTCACGCCAGTTGTCCGCGGGTTGATCAAGAGCGTGAGATCCCCTACATGCACGTTCGGTCGTGCTTGTGCCGTGTCAACACGTCGTGTTGGCTACACCGTAAGAGTTGTGATACGACTTCCGTCTCGGACACATCAACACGCACACACGATCCGTGCGCTTATATCTCGTAGGTCGTGTGATGTGGGGTTTGGAGTACCTTGATGTGTGGCGATGATTAATACCTATATCAGTCATACTTAATCCCCATTTCATGATGGTCTCTCGAACTTGCCCGAGGTGATCATCTCACCTTTTTCGTCGTATGCGACGGAAGTCGAATGTCCGCTTTTTCAGTAATTGCGGACCACACTGTGGAGCCAGGCGAACCTCCAGAGCATTGACTGTGTCTGCTCGTTTATCAATCAATCAGTGAGTTTTTGCTGTCTTCCTGTCTATCTGTCTGTCTGTCTATCATTTTATTTGATATTCTATCTGTTTTTGTCCATCCATGTCATCCTTTCCATGTATTTCACCACCCTGTTAGTAGATCTGCTCATACCCGCTTGTTTGTCTGTCTACCTGCCTGTTGGAATGTGCACACGAAGATTTGTGCTTCAGTTTTTCATTGTACCATCCCATCCATCAAGTTGGATCCAGTTGTCGTTCTGGTTTTAGGGACTTCGGTACCTCATCCGGTTCGTGTATAGCTCATCTCAAATATACTAACTCCTGCTTAGGTTGATCATGATATTGATTATACGTATTACTATAGTGACACAAATAATGGTGTATGATGTGGGCGGTGTGGAACGTGTCTGTACGGGCCTCCCATGCTGTTTTTCGTGCTTACACTTGAGTTAGCATGGTAGATACACACACACACACACACACACACACACACAACTATGGGAGACATGGAAGGGAGCAGCAGCCAGGACCGCTAACTCTGATGAAGTCGAATAATCACGTCACACGCACTATCTATGTAGTACGTAAACGAATGTCGAGAACTGGCGCTTATTTGAATATACGCTCCATCTTGGTGAAAGATGTGGGTTCTAGTTGGTCAATCTTCGCGTCACAAAATAAGGATGAGGAAGAACATGTTCAGATAGATAACATTAGTCTACCGCTAAGTACTAGCGGGAAGGTACATGCAACTGATCATCATCACGGGTCGCATTTCTAGCCAACGTACTCAGACGTACTTAGACGTTCCAGAACAATCTAATCTGATGAATGCGCACGAAATGTATCGTTGTATTCCACCGTGCGACCAAACTGTTTTTATACTCCATTTATTTCTTACTGGGTTATTTAGCAGTCACTCGTAGATAATTCCATGATTTTTCCAGCAAAAAGACTGTATTTGGTGTCTTATCACTCTTTCTTGTTCACAGACAAAGACTCCTACATTTAACTTCCACGACCACATTTGTTTAAATGGGTATTCATTTTGCTTAGTGGGTAATTTGATCGGCAATTCTTGCTACTCTTATGAATTGATATTTTGGTTTATTCCTTCACTCCTCACCTCGAAACTAAAACCATTGTGTGCATTCGCCGGAACCTCATTTTATCGTGCAAAAAGTCAATACTAGGATTATGACCAACGAGTTTTAATCAAGAAAAGACATAGAACACAGTTGTTATTGAATCGGTCGCCAAATTCTGTATCTCGTTAACAAGACAAGGGACTTACTAGCAAAACCATGGTCTTTAGGTGTGTTCGAGAATTAGCTTGTAAGTGGTCATTCGTTGAAACTACCTGGGCAAAGTTCGTTTAGTGTATTCGCTCAGCACAATATCCACATTATTTTCCCACTTGTATGTATCTGTCACACAATTCCCTGTCCAATTGTGATGAGATGTATTCTCCCGGCTTCCTCATACTTGTGACGAAGGGTGTGTTATAATATTCATGGTTTTTCCTTCCCACTCACCAGTCAGTCAGCCAGTTAGCCAGTCAGTTATTCACTCATTTACTCACTTATTCAGTGAGTTAGCTATTCATTAACTCTTGCTGGTACCAACACACAAAACACAAAGGCAAGGAGAAGGGAAAGATTCTTGTCGTCGATTGCAACAGAAATCAAATCGAATCCCACAAACACACTGATGAACACCCCTAGCTGAAAACAAACTTGTTCAGTAAAGTAATACGTGCCCGCGCAACGCCAGAAGAACATACTCTGTCTGTATGAAATATGTATTAGACAACTGTTCGTTTCGTATATGGAATGCAGTCTGTCAACAGATTTGTTCACAAAAGTGAGGTTCAGTGATTTGATCTTCATAAAACTAGCACTCGGGAGAAGACAAAGTATAAAGTTTTTGATTCTAAACTTTTGAATCCCAATACTTCTCGAAACACGTGATACATAAAATACTCTGCTCGCATTATCCCCATAGTGCCTGCACACTGACTCGGACATAAGTTCACCGTATCAGTAGCTGAAATGCGCAGTAAAAATAGAAACAACTTTTGTTTGCTCTGGTGTCTGTTTACGTGGTGTGTGTTGGAGCATTATTTCATCTGCGTAATCTTGAACGGAGAGACTGACCGGGAGGGAGTGGGTGAATAAAAGAGGGATTGGGCGACTTGATCAGTAGAACGGGAGAATCTCAACTATTTGACTGACGTAAGATACAAATTAGGCTGGCTTACTGCATTTGTCAGATTCCTACTGACAGGACTAGACAAGTGTGCAGGTGATTCAAATTTTTAAGGTCGTCCCTTTGGGGTGAAGGGGGGGGGTCGAACCTGCACATGTATGACACCAAACTTAAGAACCGCGTGCGCGCTATCGACCAAGCAACAAAACCTTAAGGAACTTCGCGCAATTTTCAGGCGGGTCAAAGCGGTTAGCCGCTCAAATTGCGATGGCTTACGATGGCGTTTGCTGCGGTCTATAAGATCCAGCCGAATGGTAACGGCAGACCATACCGTATATTGTTTCAGTTGTTTTTCTCTTTGTCAACTTCTCTCGTAAAGAAGCAATTCTAACGTACAAGACTGTCATGGAATGCGTCTCGTGGGGACGTACGGCAGTGTTGTTTCCTAGACTGAAGCATTTAATTGGCGGGATCCTTTTGTTTCATCAATGAAGTATTTAGACTGGAGACTGTGTGGATTTTGTGCTTTCAGAGTTTGCGAAATAAAAGCCGAGAAACAAATGATGAACTTTCTAACATATTAGGATGACTCGGATGTTCCGTCAGCCATCTCCCACTCATGGCAACACCAAATGTGCGCCGATCCCGTGGTTTTACACAAACACACCTAGTGGCTATCGATTCGATGATAACGGTCAAAACGGGATAGAACAGAATAGAACGCAACAGAACAATTCTGAGTATGACATTGATAAGTCCGGTTTTCGAGGCATTCCGGGCAAATTTAGGTCAAATGGGCAAATCGGGTGGGGTGAACATCCAACTAAATCGTGTTTAGCGGTTGTTCCGATCGGAAATGCGATTGTGTAGGTAGAAACGGACACCCAAAACGGAAGATAGAAGTGGACTGAGTTTTGATTTGAAATGTCTGACTCAAATACACGGTCAGCATCGTACCGAATCTCCCCAGTTTCATTGGCACGTTTCAAATGTGATAACTGAATCGGATAAACGCTTGTTCATCTGTTTCTATGTATATGTGTTTGACAGTGAAATCTTCACGTGACTATCAGTTTGCTTACTCACTCTAAATTGTCCCTCTTGTGTGCGTGTATACACACAAGCTGAGAAAACTCTTCACCACAGCTCCTTTTGTTTCAACAAATAATAGATGCAGTTCCGTGTTTATGGGAATGCATGTCTCCACTTGGTCACGTTCGTGATTACTAACACGAACGTGCCATCCCGACGGGGCAGGAAGGGTGATTTCACGGAAGTCGGGCGTCTCCCATAATGGGAAGGTAATGGAGCGGTAAATCCCGCCTGTTGATTTTTGGGATTGGTTGTCATGACAGTACAATACGAGTCAATGGACTCCGCTCGCTTCCCGGTATACTCTGACGGATGATGGCACGTTTTAGGCCCTTGTAATTGGCTCCTGTGAAAAATGGGTAAAGGTGATATCAACAGAGCGTTGAATCTAAGCAAACAGCGTCGACAGTAGGCGGGATTGGTCTCGTGTGCAGTGTGTTGTCCTTTACTGAGTTCTAATTACCCTCTGTTATGGCGAGAAAAATTTGCGAAAACGTTGAAAAAATTGTCCTGATCAGACACAAAAAGAGCAGTGCCTGCTGCACACGTTTTTAAGCCCAACCGCCAGCACAATTTATCTTCGTAAAGACTAACTCGGGCGTGGACGTATTGTGTATTGATCGAGTTTCTCTCTTGTTTTTACATTCCTGATAAGCGATTGCAGTCAATAACGTTGGCTATCATCGGTGGGAAATGTGACTATTTCTTTTCGTATCTTTTTGCTACGTCTATTTTTATTACACGTTGCTATTTTCGGTTGAACGTGTACGTGTCTTAAAGTGGTATTGATGTAATTTAGAAATGTCCAAGCGGCCGAATGGCAAATGAAGTAAAACGTCATTACTGGGTACTCGTGAGGAGAACGGAAGTTCATATTAACACATTCACTAGCTGATATATCTGAAAATACTGTCTGAGTGTGTCACGCAACATTAAGGGGCACTCAAACACGAGATACAAGACAAGTTGCTTGTTAATTGCTTGTTTGAGCTCTCGAGTGGACCTCTGCTGTACGTACACGTGACAGCATCATGCCAATCGATCATTCGCCGTGGGTTTAAACAAGTCTCGCACGCTGATACTTCCCGGGCTTGTCAATGTTGAATTAGAGTGGTAGGTACATGCTACATGTAATCAACCATTCTATCACACAATGCGCACAGCAAATATGATTGGGCGTACACGATTTTTTCCGTCAAGATTTGAAATGTGGACATGGTTTGGTATTCCGGTGATACATGATCCACCAGGAGAAGTGTAGTGTAAAACATGCGGATTGATTTACTCAACAAAAATAACAACAAAATGTGTCTATGAGTTTATTTTACTAGTCTGAAAATACGAACACCACTTGGTATGGATGGGGAGAGAGGAGCGAAAGTAGTTATTTTTAACGACTTCCCGATACTTGGTTGAGTTCATTCTAGATATTGGTTGTCAGGATGATAGGACAGAGAAAACCGGAGATTACGCACCTCAACTGATAGGACAGATTGGAAGTGAGTTTGAAAAGACTGCGGAATGTCGGAGCTTTTGATGATGCCTCGCAAGGCTTGAGGCAAAGGAATGATCGAACGAATTGGCAGATATGCCACACATGAAAGGAGCGGATCTAGTGCACCTAAAGATTCCAGAAATATAAGCTGGAAAACTGGAGGAGAACTGGATTCAAGCGTTTCACCTTTATCTCTGATGCTGTCCGATAGTCAGTCAAATACAGCTAAAACGCTGGGACTTATGAATCAAGTTGAGAATTAGGAAAGGACAACATGGCAGATAATCTCAGGGGGATTTAGAGTAGCCATCATCATCTACGTGTGACGCAGAATACTGGGCTAATACAATCACCTGGATATCAATCCCACATGCAAGCCGTTTTGTGTACTCGCAAACGATGAGTATCAGTTTTTGCCTAATGGTTATCTAAGGGCACTCAGGATTGTGACCGCTGTAAGATCAAAGAAGCCATATTGCCTAAAACGTCTATACAAAAAAGTATATATTCCAGGCGAAATTAATTTTCTGTGACCCAGGACGTTATTAAACATACAGTATCAACCTTGATCATAGTCGTTGTCATGGTTTATTGCATCATCCTGATGAGTTGTACTCACTACCACACGCTCAGTTGTACTTCGTATTAATCACGGACCTAGGGTGTACGGTGCCAACTCATAAAAATCCCATTCACGAATCTACTGTCCACTTTCCGTCAATCTTGGTACCCGTGATTGAACTCTTTCGGTTCTCACATATATGACTGGCGTGATTGAAAAGACAAATAGATCTCTGACTGAAATCAAATGCTTCAGGTGATCGGTCAGTTTAAACAGTGACCGTGTGTACAATTCTTGAAGCCAGAATAACGAACGAACGCTCTCAAATCCAGTTTGCAAATGGCATTAAGCTTTTCTTTGTCGGAGGAAAATTAAGTAAAAGAATCTATGAATGGAATAAAAAGTGTATTTAGACAGAGCAGTAAATTTGTGCGTGAAAATGCACGTTGTTAATGTGGCTGTCATATTTTGTGGCCGCAACAGAACTGAAGGATTGATCTTTGGTTCGAATGTTATTCGTGAGATGTAGGTTATCTTATATTATTTGAGCTATCGCCCTGTTGGTTATATGCATCAAGTAAGCCAGCTATGCTTTCGTTTTCGCCCGAGAAGCTAAACACGCCATTGCTACAGGGCGTTACGCCATGGTCGTGAGAATCGTGTTTAATTCCCATTGCCTCTGGAACAACCCCACAGTCCAGTCCAACAGTCACATACCAGTACGTGATCCAGTGTGGTGTTGACAGTCAGTTACGCAGATCGCTTTAGCTGTCCGGAGGCTGTGTCTGGTACATTTGTGTGCGCCTGTGTTTCAAAGTAATTTCTATAGCTAACTTGGTTACCTCATCATCACAACGGAATGCAAGTTTTGCACACAACCATGAGTGAACGACTGTGTATCATAACATTTTCTAAAATATTTTATGCATTTTTGTGAATTCATTGCACGAGATACATCAAAAATTACAAGGAACCATGTCACTAAATCCAGGAAACTGAAAGTCATGGTGGACCAAATAAGGCCTCATTGGGTGGGGCAAACCAACGGTGGAGTTCTCTCTGCCTACCACTAAAATTTACCAACAACGATGGGGTTCGAAGTCATTACCTCGAATGGGATAGTTAGATATTTATACTATAGTGAAAAAGCCACCGTGGTATGATTGCAGATGCGTTTATCGGAAAAGAAAGCGTTTAAAAGCATCCACACAAGCAGATCAGGCGCACGTGTGCACGCGTCAGCCAAATCAGCTGACCACAGCTCGATGTGCGTACGAAGCGAACGGCCGTGGATGACTCAGAAGTAGTAAGAAAAAATTCAAACTAACCAGACGTCCGGACTTGGGGTAGCCTTGAATGACGTAAAAATCAATACGCGCTACACAATACCATGCGGCCACTACTGACAAAGCGGATCTGTTAATGTTCATTGTCAAACCTGCAACAATATGCTGTTGAGGTTTTGTATTCTGTCGTTTTGATACGTGGATGAACTAACTAACTACCTGCTGAAATTAAGAGCCGTGTTGAAGAACAATTGAACACGACTGTTGCATGTTATGATAATAATCGGATAACGAAATCAGTCACAAATCTGAGCTCCCAGTTCATGACAAGAAACTAGAATGGCGAAGGATGCCCTAAGCTAGGTCATGAATTCGACGTTCTGCATGTGTACACAGTTCTGTTTCAGTTACCAGCGTCACTTGATGCACCAGATAAACACGGTGGACGCATGGAAATCAGTAAGGCATTTCCTGTTATCTTAGCTGTTATCGTGTTTCTGACCTCATTTACACATCGGCGACTGTGATACAAAATAACTTTCGGATTAGTTCCAGGCAATCAATTCAGCAATTTATTGCGACCGCGTATTGTTGTGGTGTTGCGGATTGTGTGAGGTCGTTACACATTCCTAGTGTTGTGGTCGGATCAAAGCATTGGCTGTGAAATGGGAGCAATCAATGCGATACGTGATTTTTTATGGTCCGCTGTTCTCGGCCAACCTCAGATACGTCATTGTTGATCTCCTATCCTAAATGAAATACTTCGAAATATTGGTAACACCATCGTTAATCAATCGTTCAGATTTTGCGAGTACGTTAAAATGATGTCACAATTGACAGAATGGCTGATATCAGGCCAGGTGATGTACATTCAACGCTGATGATGATGATGATGAAGACAATAACAAGTAAACCATTGTGTGTGTGTGTTGTGGTTTTTGGCCACGAGTGAGATAGTAGATTGCAAGCATGCAAGTTTTTAATATGAATGTTAATCTGTCATCTATCTTTTGTCTGCGCCGGCAGAAGAACACTTAAACTTCTGTCACCCCATTTTTCATGTAGCACAGAACTGGTACCCAGGCTTCGATGTTTATTGAGCATAAACTACGATCATTTTCACTGAATTGTCCGCCAGTCATTTTGTGGTACCGCATGGAAAATGCCAGTACGAACTTTCTCGTATATGCAAACCGAATAGACAGTTCCTTCCGATGTACTCCCTTAGAAACCTCTATGGCGTTTTCGACAAACGGATTTCTTTTTTGCTTATTACATGCTTGGGTGTGAGTGCAGCCGAAGGGATATACACCTCAGGGCCACATAGACCCACTGCACTATTAGGGATCACCGGTAACCAGATTTTGAGACTTATGGCGAATGACCACAATAGATCAGGTGCGGTAACGAGCCGGACAGCAGTGCCTACCACTAAAAACAGTGATGGCAGGGATTTGAACCTCTGACCTCCGGGGAGGTAATCGAACGCTCTAAACCATTCTACCGCCACCTGTCAGTTGCCTCAGTCACCAAATAGTTGCTGATATACTGGTTCAAGTGCTGCTGCAGCAGCCGTCGTCATCGTTCTAGTTGCAACTCAGATCAGTCAGTATAATTGGCAGAAATTAGTCTGTGGCTAGTGAGTTTTGAGTTTCCCGCATATCGGCGCGCGCACAGATCTGTCAGGGATGTTGAACAACGCTGTATGCTCACCTCGGTGAAATGTTGATGTTTTTGATTTTTGTCCGGTCGATAGATTCCGTATTATTTGGATTGTTTGCTTGTCACTAACCACTATTAAAAACACTGCCGCTGAGTTAGCTGTCTGTTCTTTCACCCATTATCCATTAGTTTTAAGTGTTACAGCTTGATGTGATGGGGTGATATGGAATGACGGTTACTCAATGCGATCAGCTGTCGAGTGGACGAAGGATGAGGTTGGATGTGACCGAGTCCCCTAACTGGTGATGGGTAATTTCAGTGACCCTCCAGCAGGTGCAACAACCAGCAGACCTTCCAAAAATGGACATGTTCCAAAGCCATCAGTTTGTCGCCAGTATGACACCACTTCTTGAATTCACAGACAAGACACTCAGTCAGCGCTTACCAAGCTGTTGTTGGTGTTGTGGCTACTGCTGCTGTTTTTCTCTGCGACTACAGGTGCTGTTTTTTGTCGCCATCGTCATCATGCTGATTATCTTAAATCGCAGTCATCACCGTTGGATGCAGATGGATACTGGAACTAAACGTTTCATCTTCGACTTTCTTACTCGTTATTGGTCAAAAGAGTCCTTGCAAAAACAGTGTTTGATTGTATGATCTAATCAGGACCAAAAAGATTCCGCATGGGAACAAACTAGTGCGGATCCGTGAAATAAACAAGGTTGTGCTGTTCTGTTAGGTCTGGCACGGATGTCGCATTCTTCACACAAGCTGGCTGATTGACGGATTTATCAACTTATCTGTCCACCTAGGTGGCTTCTGCAGGGGCTGGCAAGCATCCGCGTTCTTCTTGATGGTGGTCACTTTGGCGCGCGCATTCATTCACGCATGTCGGTGCTGATTGACGGCTCTGTTTGACTCGGATTACGGAATGTTAACCCGCCCATGTACGCATGGATCTGACGCGATAAATGATGATGGTGGTGGCTACTGTAGGAATAGGGCACGATCTGAGACAGACTTGAGGGGCAGAGGTGTGTGCAGGTGCGAATGTGAGGCGAAGTTAGGCGTGTCTAAGTGTCCGCTACTCTTTTATGGACACCATGTCCCTGTTGTTCAGTTTACAGATTTCGTGTTGTTCTTACAGGTACCGCGCAAAATAGGATTGTTTTGGTTCATTTCATGGAGTGAAGTGGACAAATCACGTGTGACTAAATACCAGTAGCATTATTGATGATTGTCTCTCAAGCGAAGCGTGTGCATCTCATCCAGTGGAACAGTGAATTTCACTAACCAGGGGCGATAGACAGTGCCTGTTAGACTCGGACGATTTGAGTTACGGATTCTAGCATGTGAGCAACGACAACAGTATGACCCAACCGGTTTTGCCTTCAACAACCTCCCCCCCCCCCCCCCTTCTGGTTTGATTGGATTAGATAATTCCAGCTATGGGAGCGGATTGCATTAGAGACCTACTAGTCACACAGGATCAGCGAGCCCGTAAAAAAACCGTTGAACCACAGTACCACTTTATCTGGTTGATTAGGCTTCATCAGCAGTCTACCAAATCCTAACTTGGGCTCGAACTCAGCACGCGGGATACGCGCAGTCGTACGATACCTCGATAATCTGTCATGGTGATAATATTTAATCTCTTATTGCTGCGATCAGTTACGTAAGGTGTCCAGTAGATTAACAGAATGGCTTGTCGATTTTCGTAAAGGCTTTCTGGGGAGCCTTTCGTCAAGAAACCTACTACTACCCGCATCGAACAGATAGGCGTTGTGTCACGTGATGTTCTACTGACCTAAAGCAACCTAATGAGAATCGGTTCAGATAGCTTTATCAATTACGTGTGGAACTACCAACTGCGCCCACCTGTTGGGATCGAGCCTCAGGTGAGAGGGGGACTCAGTCATCGTTCAGTGACAATGTGTTCCTCATCGGTGAGGAATCTCAGCACCGTCATATTCTTGTTGCATTTATTCTGTTCTGCATGTCTATTAATGCGGTGTATACTGTTACCGAAGAACTGAAAACCTCTCCTTGCACTAACTACACGCTTACTTGTCAAAGGCGGAATTCTTTTGGCGAACACCTGAGGTGGTGCTTCATTCGCCGAATAACCTCTAATCTTGGATACTTCTTATTCGTCGGTTTAGGTGGACAACCAACTCATGGTGATTGTGTGGTTCACAACACGGGTCAGGTTCATGGCAGCGATATACCCTTGGTTTACTCATTCGTCTCTCACAAGCGTGATTGGCGTTCCGAGGATACGTCTCCATCCCCTGCGGTCCTCGTGCTTGTCGGGTTTTCCGTCTTACAGGATCACAGTTTGCCAAAACTTCAAACGGGAAGCGATGATCTTCAATCCGATCACTGAGGCTGGCAGGATCGAGTGCTGAAGGGATATTTTGAGGTGCTTGTTATTCTTCTCGTAGGATGCTTTCATACGCTTGAAGTCACGTGGACTACCGATCTCGTGAAATGACTGAGCGAGGCTGTTGATACATCTGCCAGTCTGTCCCTCTTCACGGTCCTTGTACTGACCCAGGACCACGGTTGATTTATCCTTCAGTGAGTAAGATTGCACCGGGGGTGGGTGAAGATGACTCGACCACTGATATGTGAAGATAAATCTTTCTCTGTTGGTCATTTTCCCGTTCAAGTTTTACGGAGGTTGGTTGGGCCAGTCGTTTGACAACAATATACACTGAAATGGTGTGTTTTATATACAGACTTCGTCGTGCATCGTTGGGTTCTGTTGGAGGCGCAATAATGATTTCTGATTGATGGGACAAATTGATTGATTAACTGACTGACTGACTAACTAACTAGCTAGCTGACCGAACAGAAAAACGAGCTTCATGATATTCCGAGCTATTCCCATTAGTGTGTATATACCAAAACTCCGTTTGCTTCGTGTATCTGGTCTTGTTCTGAAGTTTGTACAAGTGTCTCATGCGCAACGCTGGAATAGTTAGCACGGTCCGACTGGACTGTTTCACCCCCTCCCCCCGCACGGGGTTCCACAATGTGCAGATGGTTGGCACAGTCATCTACCTACTAATGTATAGCCTGCCTTCGGTAAGTTTCGAACAAGCTTAGCTTTTGACGGGGAAAAGCTGGCTTCCATTTTCCGGCACAAATGGGGCCACTGCACAAGGAACCCTCGCGTACCTAGTGGGTTTGCTGTACAGTTGTATCCACGAGGCACGGCGATTCTTTTCGGCTGCATGATCAATTACAGTATGCTCCCCGTCCACCGTGCCCGTTCCTCTCAAGCCGAACGAAACATTAGCTCGTGTGTGTATAATGAGACTGAGCCTGACTGCTACTCGTATCTATTTCCAATTGAACTTGGCACTTCCATATTCGACCAAGTTCGACCTGGCGTACATTCCCATACATGCATCCAGCGAGATGGATGTCTTGTTGTCAACGCCGGATCAGCTGTATGTATGAACGTATGTATGTACGCATGTGTGTATGCGTTCTTAGTGGTTTATCAGCTAACCAGCTGGTGAGCCACGAGCCCTGGGCAATAGTATGTGAGACTGATCAGTATCCATGGCTTTCGATGAGCTATTTTATGGCTTCGATTAATCAACGTAAAATTGCGTTGTCATCTATACTAATATTGTTCTCGGTATCCTTATGCGCAATGATTTTACCTAGGAGAATGACTACGAAGAATCGTTGTATATATGGTCGCAAGCAATTTCAATATATACTCTTCACGTGCTACATACGCTCTACCTCGGGTGCACACCCACGCAACCCCCCCCCCCCCCCACACACACACACAACCACACATCCACACACACGCACGCACATGCATCTTAGGTTTGTAGCTATGCCCTGACCTCCAATGACCTTGAACGATCCGGTTTGTCCAGTGATTCTGAATCTTGTCAACTTGGATGAATTGCTCTAAAAGCAACATTATTTGATTTACAATATTTATCTTGTTGGTAAAAATCAATGTCGATCACAAAAGCCGATCGTCTACTGCCAGTAATTGATGCCCATTTAATTGATTCTGATCAAGAAACATGCCTCGGGTTGTGCGTGCACGGACGGAGTTACAAATGAGAGTCCCCATTACAAACAAACTCGGATAGAATGTATTGGAATTGGAGCCCGCTTGCGATTGGTAATTAGTCTCCTTGTGTATAGATCGCGACGGTTGAATAATCATCGTGAAGTCAGTGACGCAAAATATGCACAAGACAGCATTCTTGTGGGGATCAATTTTTTCGAAGAATGTTAGATACATTAATTGGCTGCGGTCCTCTTCGAGAAACATTGCACGTTTGTTGTATAGTAAATAAAAGAATCGAAATATTTATGTTATGATCAATAGTACTATCATTGTTATTCTTATTATTATTAATATTGTTATTATTATTATTATTATTATTATTATTATTATTATTATTATTATTATTATGTTTAAATTAAACTACAAGGCCACAACTGAGTCTATATGGATGTAACATGTCCAGAAAGTAAACAGGGGTGGGGAGTGGGGGGTCAATTGAAACTAGTTCACTTTCAGTCTGCATAGCTTTTCCTTGCACTAGATACCTTGGTTCTGATCATAATTTATCCCCACTCGGAAACCAAGAAATGATAAAAATAATTAGATAACTACCACGAATAATGGTATTCGATGGATAAAAAACCATGAATACATGAACACTGCTATTTGTAGCACCTAGGCATATCTTTTACCGTCTCCAGCTTTTGTTTAAGAGTATCTGGTCGATCGCATCCATAAAGCTTAACACGTCCTACACAATCAGCCAAGTTGGTCAGGGTTTTGGCGTCTTCTATCTCATGAACTGGCCACTTTTACACATCATCCAGTTAGAGTTCACTTAGGGAAACAGTGCACACAGAGCAAGTCCATCCCCGGGCCATGCACAACACATTTCACGGCTAACGTAGCTCGGTGAGCTTTGGTGTCTGAGCTAGATGGTTTGTCAGTGGTGCCCAATATTCGGCGGTTAACCTCAGCCGATACGGTATTTGCATCAAATCCGGTCACTGCTTCGAAAACATCAGTGTTCAGACATTTACACTATTTGTGCGTCCATCACCCTCAGCGGCCAAGATTCTGATTCGTTTAGAAGAACCGGTCTGTCTACCACAATGCGATGTCTGTCCTTGATGGTCGAACGGGTTTCGTGTCGACGTAGCAGATAAAATAAGGTTGAAAAAAGTCAAACGCCGCTTCTGTGTACACGATGACACTTCATCCGATATCCGACCTCCGGGTGAAATGCAGCTGCCTAAATAGCAGGAAAACAGAAATTCCGTTGGCCTTGTGGAACAAGCCGTTTCAGTTGACTAGTATCGCTTGCAGTGCAAACTGGACTGATCGGGTGATCAACATGCTCGGGCTAACACTAGTTTCGATCGTTTGTTGGGACGGTCGATAAGTCGTAGAGAAATGGTAAATCGTCTTTAGCGGGTGGGTAAAATCACTCCGTATGGTTAGTAGTGAGGAGAAAAAACGTGACCTACGCAGAGTCGAGCATTTGTATGGACGGGTTTGCTGAAATATACTAGGTTATTTCCTGTGAATCCAATTCGAAGTGCGAAAGATTTTCATCAAAGGATAACCGTATTGTTGAATGATGGTGTATTTTCGCTTTCATTGGTTGGTTTTACTCTTCGAATGATTGTTTGATCACGTGAAATCAGCATTCGAGTATTCTGATAAGCGGTAATCAATCCTGAATTCATCGATAGACAGTTGATAAGACAAAAAACGACACATCATGAAATCAACATCCAAATAAATTTCTGGAAAAATTGGTTCTTGCCGATCGTAAAGTTTGATATACAGGGTTCAAACCCAGCCACAGTCGGTCAAGTACAGTGGGATATTTCGTCCTGTTTTCCTCCGGATCGTTGTCACGCTTGAACTATGGTCTCCGTTCTTCTCTGAAGGTGCAATGTCTAGCAAACTGTTTGTGGCCTAATCGTATATTCCCTGGGGTGAATCCATGAGGTTTTTCCGTTCGCATGTGTCATTGCCTCCCATAAGCAGTACTCTAACGCATGCGGACTACAATGCAAATGCTTGGTTTTTTATCAGTATTGTCGCAGTCCGATGTAACTGCTGAACTAAATGTGCATTCACTCAATCAACCACTGCAATCGCAGAGGGACAGTTCATTAGTAGCTGGACGCTGGTATCTGGACCGGATGTGATGGTGCCGTCCAATCGGAGGTTTTCTTCAACCCGACGAGTACCTGCCTGAGGTGCACACATTTGAGCAATAACACATTTCCCTGTTACTTTGTCCGAAGCTGTCCCAGTTTATGATAGTGTGACGATATCTGTTTTTGTGTTTCTTATATTTAACCGGTCGTGCTCCAGACGGAGAACTACCAAACGGTTGAATTGATGAAAATGTCCACGAAGGTGGGATGGGAGGATGCGAAGAGTTTGGTTAAGCGTGAAAAGGATCGATTCGCTAAGTCTGTTGACCCTCTCCATAAACGGCAAGCAACTGAACATACCCTTCCACAATTAGATGCTCTTGTATGTTCAGAAATCACAAAAACAGTACGTAATTCCTACTCCGCCAAAAAAGACACTTTTTTCCTATAGACACCCGTGGGGTCATCTAGAACATAGCCCATTTACAGTAGCAATCGTTTATGGATGCCAGTTATCAACCCTACTTTTTTGCGCCAATTCATTTCTTTGTTTTACTTATCTGCTGTCTGATATGAATTAAACTGTAGTTTCATGCTGACTAATGCCGAAAGCGCAAAATCTACAAAACTACCTAAGACCACCGGGTAGTGACAGATTGGAGCAGACTCTATGGATAAGGGAAGTGGCTAACACATTGTCAATGGACGGCTTGGCTCGCTTAGTAGGCAGCCCGATAGTTTGGCAAGTAGTCAGCACGTTTTTAGTTGTCCTGAAAGAAGCCGATCAGTCAGCTTCTATTTTTCGTTTGAATCGAATCAACCAATTGGGCTTGTTACTAGACTAACCAATCAGAAGAGCTGGCTGTGAATAACAGATGGACCAACACGCTTGCGGGTCAGCATTTGGCTATGATCGCTACGCATCGTATATAAACTGTAATTTTGTGTTAATAAGTCGAGTTGGTTCGAAGCCAGACGAAGCCAGAGTTAGTTGGACGGAACAGAACAAAACAAGTGGAGTTTGGGTATGTCCTCGTACAATATCCCTTTGGTCCTTAGTCTTCACTTAGTGTCCCGCTCTCACTGGTATCTCTAGGAGGCTTCTTTTCAAGGGAAGTAGCCATATCCCAGTAAAATACTGAACAGGTCAACACAAAATCAGGGTAACCGAGACCCACAGATCTCGACCAGACATTGTCCTTTGAGCATGTGAATCTAATTTCAGCCTGACGTATGAAGTAGATCTCTTCCGAATTCTAACGGCTTCGTGGATGATACTGACACTGAATCATGAAACATGGGTCCACTGGGTTTCCTTTCTATCGGCACGAAGCGCCACGAATCCCGGCTAATCTGAGGTTGGGCTTGGTTGCACGAAGTCTGCTGAATACGCTCTTCCCCCATCGGAATTCAGAGGATAAGAATTAATGAGACGGTCGCTTCCTACTATATTTTTCGGAACACCATAAGAACCACCGGGTCGCCTGCTCTCTGTATTCTCCCAGTTGTTCAAAGATTTGGAAAGCTAGTTGGGAATGGCGCTGTGAATCAGCAACACAACGTCCATCAAAGTATGAGGACTTTGCCCGAAGTGGGTTGCCAAGATTGCTCCTACCGGAATGCCATGTGAACTGCGCTTGTGTTTCGGAACTCGATCTACCAAACTGTGGTACTATGTCGGTCAACATTACAGGAGTATACCATAAAGGACCCATGAACAGCTCTTGACTTCATGGCATCGCGTTCGCCCTAATTAGCGGTGGTCAAACGGTTGTCAGCTTGAATTTCGGACAATAACGACCCGGGTTCGATTCCCACCACCACCGGTCACTTTCCCATTTATCAGCCTTTAATCAACCACGGCCCCTTTCCCGAATTGTAGCTCAGATCTACCGATACACGATTTCCTCTAGATCGTCTACGTGATCTTCAAGGGTTCCCCCCGATCACTGTGTTCTAGGCTCCCATCAGCTCTGCTGAAAACAAGATTTGATTTCAACACCATCTAGCAATGACTTGTACATCATCCATCCCCCAATCCGAGGGGTATTGTGTGCGTGACCTAATCTGATCTGCTCCGATCGGATTTAAGAACGGAATCGGTTGTGACATTATTAACACAAACTTTGTCATACACATGTGTATATGTTTGGATTTGTTTCGTGGTCTGTTCAGCTATCTAATGCTCATCTTGGTATATTCTATGTGCCCCCACCATCAGTCCTGTTGACACCCGTGTGTGCAACCCACTCCGCTTGACTCCATAGTGAGACAACACAGCAACGGGAATCGCCCGTTTTCTTTATGATTCAATTGACGGAAGCTGTTGATAATATCATCTCTTGATTTTTCCAACGCTTCTGAAATAAACGGACAACAGGTCTTCGTACCTTGCAATCCGGGTGGCTAGACATTACGGTGGTCGTGTTTTTGTGTGTGCGCGTGTCGATTGTTTGAAAACGTCGCAAAAATGCATCGCATTGTATCTCCATCCTCATGGTCCATTTTGGAACCTTCTACAGACTCCCAGCACCGGCTCGTACTCAGATTGCCTCCATGGTAAACTGATTGGGGTTGTGTGTGCGTGAGTGTGTGTGAATGTGTGTGCGTGCGTGCGTGCGTCTGTGCGTCTGTGCGTCTGTGCGTCTGTGCGTCTGTGCGTCTGTGCGTTTGTCCGTGTGTGCGTGTGTGCCTGTGCATGTGCGTCTGCGCGTGCGTGTGTGTGTGCGTGTGTAAGCGTAGAATCACTAATCGATATGTGAAAATCATTTTTGAACTTAGACACAAAGCAAAAGCAGCCATTCATTACATAGCCGTCGAAATTGTTTGTGTACAGTCTGACTATTCCACTCTCTGCCGAACTTTCTGGAAGAGGATGCGAATCGAACAGGAGAGAGGGAGAACGTGTAGCATCGCCCCAAGTTGAACGATTTCTTCACTCGGGTAGAGTGGGGTCCTCTTTGATAGTATCTGAGCTTTCATAGTATTCTAATATTACGAGGCTCATGGAAAAATCACACGGATTACACAGATTTCGTCCAGAAATACTTCTCTCTGAACAAGTTATTCTAGTGATAGATAGGACTCTGCTTCCTCCCGGATAGTCATTTTAAGGTTTCAAGTTCATGAATGCTGATTCTGTCCGATGATGCCGCAACAATGGGTCGTTTTTAGTTGTAGGCATGCCCATTCCACTGCACCCATGCACGAAGATGAAATAAAGTCCTCTCATATTTAATATATTGTTCCCTGTTCCTCAAATTCAGCAATAGATCCTTGCTATATACGCACACATTTTCATTCGTCATCGTTTAGAGGGTAGATATGTATCTCAGAATTAATAGCGCGGATGCATTAGGCCGGTGGCTTGACGGTACCTCGCACCAGTGTTTTGATCTGCAGCCTACTCAGTTAGCGAGCACTGCTCGTTTTCCGTTGCCACAAATTCCTTCTCTGATATCATGCAATCCAGTACTCAGCTGCATGTGGCTTAACTTTCTGGTTCTCAGTTATGTGCATTTGGCTTTGTTGTCATTTGATAACCCATCCAGGGTATCATACATGAGCACATATCACGGCTGATTTCATTTGTGTTGCTCTACTGTTAGTACTGAAAATCGTAGTTTCATATCGATTCACTCGTGTGGAAAGGGGATGGCTGACTGCGTAGCTAGGAGAGAAAAAGACGAATTGCCTCACTGAGTCATTCGCAACTCATTCGGATCCTTTTACGGTGGCGTGAAGTGCCAGCTGTGCTGTCTCATTGTACTGAAACAATTGGGCTCTGCAAATGGAGTGATAGTAGTGCCGTTAGTTCTAGTAAGCTGATCCTTTTCCATTTTCTATATCGTTACTTAAGTAGTCTGGTGTTTATTGTCTGGCTCTTAATTTGTTCTGAACCATATGAAAGCTGACTAACCAAGCCGATTCTGCAACAGATAGCCACTTACTCTGATGTGTAGGAGACTTTGAGGATGTTGAACTGATTGTTGTTGTCCTGAAGTACATGAATAAATAATGAATAATCTTTACTTCTCTTGATTTATTATACAACAATGTACTATATTTCTAGGAGGAAGTCGCGGCCAGTGGACAGCTGCCGAATTGGTTAGTGACCGGCTGTGAGGGGAATCGAACCCGGAATATTCAGGTATGAACTTCATGATGATGACCGGTAAATCACCGCCGGTTAGAGAGAACTAGTCAGAAGACCTTTTCACTGTTGAGTCTACGTAGTCGAGCTAGACAAATTGGAGACCATCTCAGGCTTCAATCTTCCAGAGTACAATGGCGAGCTTCCACCTGGGGCCGGGGCTTTCGTGTCACCCAAGTCATCATCATCATCGTACAGCGTTAAACAGTAGGGCAAGCCCCACTGACCACTGCCTTTCTCACCATGTTGCACGTTGAATTAGAAAGTTAGAATATACAAGATGGACGGGGAGTGGACCTACATGGGTGGGAAAAGGAAAGAATGCCCTAGTAGCCAACACACGGAATACACAGTCTAACTGTACAAACGCACATCGATCAGTCGTTCTGATTCGACAGAAAGTGACAACACGATCGCCACTGTTCGCGGTTCGCTGCCATATCCTTCAGTGTCTCCAGCCAACTGGTAGACGGATCTTTTGGACCCCAAGTGACCCAAGTGACTAGATAGATAGAAGGGAAAAAAGAAAAGATGAACACTGAGAGGAATTTCTTTCATATGCTGTCGTCGGTCGAGGACGTGTAACTTTAGACAGCAAATAAATGGGTAGCTTGGAAATGTGACATTTATTTTTCAGCTTACGGCGTTTGACTTTTGGATGCTCGTGTCAATAATACATTTTCTGAATACATTTCAATGTTCGTTGGATCACGTTCAGCCGTGTGCAATTCGTCCCATTGGGAAGTGACCGACGAGGCTAGCCCAATGAATAAAAGCATGGCAGTTGCTGTATATGACTCGAATGGTGGTTCGCGCATCATCGACTATTCACTTGCGTTATTCACACCCGACTGGTGGTACCGCGACAACTCAGTTAGTAGAGCAGAGCATCTGCCCGGCAGGCGGAGCGTCGCCCGTTCATTTCCGGCTTGCGACGCCTGACTTTAGGATGTGAAAAATGCAAGCGGATTTCCCATTACATAAGATTCAGGCTCCTCGTGCCAATAATACATTCTATGAATTTATTGATGAGTTTGTATATGTGTGTGTTGGTTTGTACGTGTTGAGTGACTGAAGTCATGGTGGGTTCAGGGTGAACCCGAAGCGTTTTTGTGAGCACAATGCAGGCTAAAACGGTTGAATTCACCCTGAACCTACGATGAATTCAGCCAGTCAAAATGACCGTACCAATACACACACACGTACACACAAAGCAAACTGATCAACAAATGCCACATATGCGAGCTACTCATTTCATGGTTTTTGTCTCATGTTTTACGTCCCCAACCGGTGAGAGTATACGAAAGGGATTTTTCTCGCAGCGTTAGTCTTCTGGCTTGCTTGTTTACCTTCATTACGCGATTCAACTGCTTCATTCATAGTGCACCGGGGAATGCCGTAGCAGCAGAACACGGCGAGTGTCAAACCGCTCGGGCCAACTAATTGAAAGCCACAGCCTAAAGAAGAGACGGTAAATCTGTCGAAAGCATCCCGCAACAGACAGATACAGGTTTGCATCCTCCCCCCCTCCCCACCCCCGCTTTCTTCATTACAATGGGATGACCTTGTACAAAGGTATTCCAACACACCTTATCATACGGGGGCAAACTTCCTTTTTCATGTAGCCATTAAAGTCACATTTACTGAGTGAGTGGGGAGTGCACGAATCACACTTTGGCTAATCAGTTCTTATTTTTCTAAGTACGTGAGATGCATTTAAGCCATCATAGGCCCACATCATTGGCGTGGCATGTTATCGAACAGGACTCAGGTTTGACCTGAACCACTTGACATACGTGAACAGTACTATGGCAACATCTTCGCGCATTCAGTGACGCGTCATAAATGGTGTCTTTTCTGCTCATTCGATTTGATTTGGCGCTTTTTTCTCATTTTCAGAATATGGTTCATCATGCAGTATTTTCTTTTCTCGATCCATCTCGGACAAGACAAACTGTCAGTTCGTGGTGAATTATTTGATGAACAAGACACATGATGGTTGATTGATTGATTGATTGATTGATCGACACGTTGAATTGTTTTTGTCACAATTCAGACAGGCATTCACTCACCTAGTTGGATATCGAATGTTTCAGGTCATCGAGTCCTCGTTCGAGGTGATAGAGGTATTGTCAAAAGGGTGCCACCACCACCAACGTCTAGTCGTACGCATGAGTTTGTGTGAATATGTGCGCGTGTGCATATGCGACCCATACTGTAGCAGCACCTGATCAGCTTGTTTCCATTCCTATTCGATACGCGCTCAGTCAGACGAAGAAATACCCGGTCATTCGAACGACCGATCGATAGATCACCAGGCCGATCAGGTAAGGCAGTCATGTGACAGACCACGGTCATGATAGGTAGATAGCTTGGAGTGAGTCATGCCGTGGGCCAGAGTATTGCTGCTTGTTATCGCACTCGCAAATACACGGAGCTTTAGCGTGTGGTCTTTGGGTTACGGTGTATGGGGATGATCAATAACTGTAAATGGCCAATCTCACAATGGGTGGTAAAGCTATAGGTTTTCTGTAATTTTCAAACGACACCAGAGGAGAGAATGATGATCATGTTTCCCGTTATGAAGAACGAAAAAATAGCTCGACGAATTCGAACAGCCTCACTGAACATAGCTACCAGCATTCATGGGAGATTTGCATTTTTACTGTGTATTTGTGATAAGGTCGTTGAATAAAGATAAATTTACACGCCTTGGTATTAAGTTCACATTATCCCCCTCTCCGTTTCGGGCGTAGCTGAGAGCGTATATTCGTGGATATAAAGACTGAAAGACGAAGATATGCTGATTAACTCTAGTTAGTCGTTATTTGAACGGATAATTCTCTCTGCACGTACACGCATGTAGTGACACTGCTACGTCTGTTAATCGATTTGATTACTAAGATTCACTCACTGTCAAATCGGAATCTGCCGCCTACGGGTTTCCCCTGCATGGTTTAGTATTCGAAACCACAGCTGGTTTTGGACCGACCAGTTGCCTAAATGAGATTCTCGCTCACTGAGTCAATCCCTCTGCCCCCAAATACCAATTCCGCAAGCGCACATACCAGTTCTTGCTCACCTTGCAACTCAGCCCGTATCCACAGTTCTCTGCGGGGATTTATCCCGTATCAAGTGTTAATTTCCGCTTGCGTGTGAATGAATGTCTGCCGAGTATCAAAGTTCATTATTTGCATAAACGGGCACAACGTCAGCCGATCACATCCGCCTGGCGTCCGTGCGTTCGTCCACACGTTTGTGTGTGTTCGAACGTTTGGACGGGCTCAGCGACGGATCACGTTGTCCTGTGATGGTAGTAGTAGTAGTAGTAGTAGTAGTAGTAGTAGTAGTAGTAGTAGTAGTAGTAGTAGTCCGTCTGCTTTCAACCATATATGTTTCCGTATCCTTCGCTCGCTCGCATACCATCATCCAAAGGAGCGCACGTGGGTGTGCATTTCCTACATGCTCCGTATTAGAAAACTGCCAGATTCAGTCAGGACCATACGTGCCAAGGGGTTAGGCGTGCCCCTTCTTTTCTCAAACGGCAATCCTTCACTGCATCCTTTGCTGTAAATTATGGATTTGATTTGTAACGTTCGCACCTAAAATGCAATTAACTTCCTAACAATGGCTGGTTTGCTTGAGTTTGCATACAGAATTCACAGCGAGGACGGAGCAGCCCCGCCTTCCCGGGGTTAAGTGAAAGCAGTCTCGTGTGGTTGTAAAATAATCTTTTTTTAAGATGTCGGGGGTCAACGGTGGATAGTTGATTGTTTGATCCGTGGTGTAAGATACATATACACAAAGTGGTCTACCGATTACCCTGACACGTAGGTTCTGCCTTGGTGACCGGATGTCCGATTGAGCTGCTTTTACTCCGTGATCCATCAAGAGTGAGAGAGTGAAGGAGATGCCTAGAGATTTTAATGTGCTTCTGAAATTGAAGTATCGTCGTCACGTTTGCTTGCATACCAGCGCGATCTGTCCTCTCCTCGTTTCTGTGCCCCTCAGGTGCCCCCAATCGTGATCAAAACATTTGTGAAATGGCACTGAAGGGGGGTGGAGCGGGAGTGTGGTTGGTTGATTGATTTCCGTACGTCGAAAGTTACTCTTCTGACTGACTGAATCAGTTTGTGGTCCCTAACGTACAAACCTTGCACCATCGAGATCTGATCTGTGCATATTTACTGAGCCGGGGTTTCTGGCTTTCACAAAGCAACTCGGGATTTGTTCAAGAACATCAAATATTTATTGTTTCGAGCCAAATTACGTTTTTCGTTGATCATTCTTCTGCTGATTACTCTTCAAAATTGTGTAGAGCGCTTTTTCAAGCTTTATTCTTTATTTGACATTTCCTCACTGAAATTATTCCGGATGATTAGGGAATAGAACTACGGTTAGCCTGTTTTGTGTTTCGACGCTCGTTCTTATGTCTCGAACATCAAGACACGAAAGAAACAAGTAGCAGTTCAATATCCCCTGGCGACCTGGCTTAAACGAACCTCTGGTTTTCTTGTTCGTGTTGACACACACACACACACACACACACACACTAAGACCAATTCTGTGTTCATTTGATTCTCTCCCCCGCCCCCATTTCATTATTCAGTGCACTTCTTTCCCATCCCCCAAACTGGCCTCAAACGACCATTCTCACTACCCAGTCGTGTGAATGTGAAGCTAATTTGTTTTGCAATTAACTTCCATTCTGCTCACTTAACACCTGTTGATCACTTGTTGTTGATGATATTTTCGCCTTTCTCTCGTTTGGAGTCATCTTGTGCCAACCATGAAACACAGCTCAACGCTCATCTTTTGGTTGTGTTGTTGATCTCACACGTGGTGTAGAGGACCACACTAGTTCACTGTAGAAGAAGAGGGAATGCCAGTTTCAAAATTAGTGCAATTGACCGCCATATTTCATCGTAAACCGGATGTGCTGCTGCATTGTCTATTGACCTGTCGTTGATTTTGCTCGGTAACCACCCGAGCCTAATGAGTAACTGAGTGTAGTAAAGAACACATAACCTTGTGGAAATACCCAGTCACGTTAAGGCACTAGCCTATCTAGTTCGAGTTTAAAAAATACTGGATTTCGCACGCGAATTTCATGCTAACCGTACATATGCAAACAGTTCACACTCCGTTTGATTCTTGGAATTAGTCCGGTGGATCCGTATTCGAAGAATATACTGATAATCTCGTTTTGTGGATCACTTGCAGCTGTTTCAATGTGGAATTATTTTTTTTGTTCGGTGAACTTGCTCATTCGTTTTCATGCGTTCCTGGTCGTTGAGTTTGGCATGTGCAGATCGCAGCGATCGATAAACCATGAAAACCATCAGCCTGAGCTCCAAACAGCACCAATATTTAAAACTATTTCGTTCACTCGTGCCTCGTATCACAACTTATTTGTTTCAGGAGACAGTTTCGAGATGCATCAATTCACACTTTAAACATGAAGAATCATGAGGTTAACATATTACCATCGTGGTACGTACAACAGTTGGGTGTGGCACATCTTTCTAATCATATATGAAATCATTTAGAGCACTGGAATCATAGAACGTCTGACTTTTCTTCTTGCCAAAGCCCGGTTCTAAGCCGAAAAGATCCGGGGCAAAAACTCCTGTCTCGTGCCTAGTATTGCTGCCCGGTCACCGGAATGATAGACTGGTGTGTGGATGACCGAATTCCACCTTATTTTTTTGTCCGGGATTCAACTGTTATGCTTTTTCCGGGGACCACTTTGCTCTGACCTTGGCAACCTCGGTGTCTCAGATTACCACGGCTTGGCCTCGATTCCAACTAATATCAGCGATGTTGCTTTGTCCTCAGGTTCTGTATGCACGCAAATACATACTTATTCACCCGTCTCACAATTTACCCAATGAGGTTCATCTATCCCCCCTTCTTTCGCCCGTCCTCTGCGTGTAATTTACAAACTCTCTGATTACTGTCCGCAACTGTCTGCTAATGAGATATGATTGCCTCTGTTCGTTTGAATGTCAGAACACTGAGTATGTGAGTCTCGCTCACGGTCTCATAAGGTCACCTTAATCGGATTATTATCGATGAAATTTGTAATTTGTCTCTTTAGGTCAAGATGACCAGTGAAATTCTCGTGGGAATGGATGATGGTTAATCTCTGTTGTACGAAATGCACCAGCTTATTCACACTGTCATTTCGCAAACCTTGGTAGGTCTTCGTTTACGGTTATCAGTGCAATCTGAAAATGTGCGTGAAGAGTAGGCACGCTGACGTCTAGGATCGAGGGGCGCAGTCGGACAACCAGCTGGTCAGCTAGTCAGCCTGTCTTTTGTCAAATACTCGTGTTTTTCGTGAGGAAACTGTCATAAACGCAAACTCATGTTCCTTATACTGTACGATTTTAGTCACGCGCAGTCACTTTCAAGATTTACTAACTGTGCTGACACTGATTTGATGCTTGGTATCTATCGTAGAGACTGTGATGCACGATTACTTGTAATGGGCTGCTCGGAACACTGACAATTTTTTTTGGATGAATGTGACATTCAATTTTTCTTATTTTATCCATGTAGTGCTCAGCCAACAGTATACCTAGGTGGGCCCCGAGCGCACGTGACAAAACCCCAATAACCATACTCTCTACCTTTGGTATTTCCTGATGCGATTTTCTCGACCGCTTTTTCCCCCGACCGATCGTCTATATTCGGCTATTACCAGGTTTTTCCCTGTGTCATCAAGTTATCTTGGGACAGACCATAACGGCTGGTTCATCTTTTAATTGATATATTCAGAATCCTTTCGCGTGGGTAGGTAATCCCGATTGGTGATGATAGAGCGACAATGCTCGAAAACTCATACGCAGTAGATTTTCCATCAGGGAAATTCCAACTCTATGAACTATTACATCCATGTGTACATGTTCGCAGTTTGAATATGTCTGTTCAAAATACATGTTATACTACGCCGGTGATTAGAAACAATGGGAAACTTTCTGCTCCCATATTTAAACTGCACCGGTACGGTTTACACATGTTGTATATCACGCAGAGAAGCTCTTCAAAATGCACATTTCGTTTTAATCCATTCGCAGGAAAGATCGCTTGAATTGGCATCATATTGAACTTGACATCAAATCAACTTCTACTTGATAAATAATTGAAACACTGATAGTAACTTCACTTGGATTCTGTTAGTGCGTTACTTCTATCATCTGTTCGTGCTGTGTATCAGATTCATTGAATTGTCTTTCACTCTTTCTGCTCAATCTTTTCTCACCGCTTTTGCAATTCGCTTTCTGATTGCATGCAACGTGTATTCTTTCAGCACAGGTCCCACGAAGTTGCTTTATTTGCCCTGTCGCTTCCGATTCACCTAACGACAACCACCAAAGATCAGTCCTAATTGAATTTCCGTGTTTTTCTCACCCAGAGGGACTTACCACTTAAACACCAATGAAGTTCATTGGGAACATTGCTACAAACTCAGCAGCATCAAAGTCACATGACAACACCATCACAACAGTTGAGTAGTAGTAGACGTTAGGAGCCGAATTTGGTACGAACAGTGCATAACTAACTGGTCATTGTGAGACAACTGCCCCGCTCACCTTCTCTTCACTCAGTCCCCATTATCTGCGTTGGTGTGCATAAAATACTGAAATAGAAATAGAGGCTCTTGCCTAACCTGTGAGCATGCCGATCAGAGACATCCATCGAGCAATGTGGTAAACGCAGAATGTTTTCTTTGGCGCCTCATCTACGAGACCCGTGTGAATTGGCCCGTATTGATAGGTTACATACTCGTTGAGATGTCCAATAGATGATCGTTCAGTTTGCAAATGATACAACTTATTTCGAATAGGGGAAACGTGAGAGAATTCTGCAGTCTCGTGCAATTCTTCGGGAATTAAAACAAATAGATAGATAGTCATATTAATCCATAGCTGTCAATTCATCTGTCATCCGACGTTCTGCAACCAAGGATCAAACGACTCAGATTAAGGGGTGAGATTGGAATGTAAGTACCGGGTGTTTTCGTCCATGCTGATAGATAAGTAGCGAGTGAGAAGTATGGCTCTGCAGCACGTATTCTTATATGATAATGATTTCATGAGTGAGACTGATAGGGTTTTACTTCTTTTGGATAACAGGATACAATAGCCATTCTAATTCCCATGATCGATTTTAGATACGATTTGCTATGGCAGTCCAATCTCGTATTGCATGACTCATTTCATTGCCTGCATCCCACCGGAGAAGGTTGGGGTTGGAGGGTTGACATGCGTTCACATTGGTTCCAATCGACTCCACGGGGATGGCGAAGTAGTTGCTGCTCAAATGTTAGGTCACATGTAAACGAGTCACCGGAAGTATGTCTGTCAGAGTAGCATTTCACGTACCCGACAGTGCAGGAGCTGAGGCGAGAATCCTGAAGTCACATAATTAATATTGTTTCAGTAAACCGGAGCGTCCATGAGCTAAAAGTACATGAAATTATGACTTGAAAGTGCATTCCCATAGGAAATCTCGAATGCCTGGATATTATGCCAAATAACTATCCTCATGTTCTTTTGGCCCGGCTTTTGTCCAAAATTTTCACACGTAGGATGTTGGGAACCAGTGGTCAGTCATTGAAACGAGTACTAACTTTGAACAAGTTGAAGTGGCTGGGAAATTCGTTACGCATGCTCCTCGGCACGCTATGTTCTCCGAAGTAGGTAGCGGTTGGAAGGTATGTTGAGGTGATAAGTCCAAGACATTGGCGAAAGACATGAATATCTTGACCGATGGACTTCGCCAAATAGGACGTGTTAGGCTTCCGGGTTGGGCTCCACGATACTCCACCTGCCAGATGGTTGCGGATATTGTTCACCGTCTTTTGATTGTTGAGATTGGCGTTTAGGTCGCAAACATTTCATCACCAGTCGAGGTGACATCGTCAGTGTGTAAGTGGTGATCCCCGTATTCATCTGTATATATATGGGACTTGCTCCTTGATTTGACCTTGAACCCGCAGATGACGTTGACCTTAGCGAGTTACTACTTATAGAAACTTGACCTTTGGACCTTTGAAAGCGAGCCTTTAACTTTAATAACTCGAACCTTGACCTTTTGCAGTGCCTTCTGATTTGAAGTCTTTCGCGATATTTCTGTATATATATATATATATATATATATATATATATATAAAGTTTAGGCACATTTAGTGACATGGCTAATTGTCACAGCCAGTAACGTAGTAGCATCCAGTCTCTTCTCTTGTCTTCATGATTTCCACTTATTGTTTTGTTTTCGGCCCTTTTTCTCTCCTGATGCTTCCCTTCATTCTGCGCCTAACTAGGCCATTCTGCCATGTGGTAACCGAAACCAGAGCTTAAGAGTGCGAGGTAAGTGGCTGGATGAACTGAACTGAATTTTCTCACTAAATCGTGCAGAGATTGTGAGTTAGGTATCGATCATCAGTTAAAAGTCGATAATCTGGTAGTATTTGTTACAGGTCATTTCTCCCTTCCCCCTTGGATTACTAATAGTGTTTCAGGCTGCAATGTGGATACTACTGGTAAATATGAGGTTGGGTACTTAGCGTGAATGGAAACAGTTTCTGCGACCAAAACCCGATGTGAAATTGCTTCACGATCGATCGGTATCCATGGCTCTCACTCTCACGAAAATGTGAAATCCAGGTCCTAAAGGATATCACACTGAGTAGTGCACTTCTGAATATGCTCTAAACACACCCACGTTAGTGTGGTTTTATTTGCTTGGAAGCACACAAGGCCGAGGTCAAGGACTTTTCCAGGGTGAACTGTCGCATTACTCAGGTCCCGTTTTTTGTGTGAAGCCCATGGAACCAGAAACAGTAGTGAGCGCTGTAAAACCTCATCCGTGGAAGGATTGCAATTCATAAAGTGAGTGGGCTAACACGCACTGAAAACAGAATACGTTCTCTAGGCAAGACATACGTTCCTCTTGGAAACTTCAACGGTCCTGACTGATAGTAAATGCGTGTTAAGAACCACGAGCTTATCGATACCATCAGTGTCTCACAGTGTGAGAGTAGTCAAACATTGTATCACTTCAGGCATTTACTTTGTCCAGTATTTTTATGGTGCACATCTTCGAATAATGATTCCCAATAGGGTTATTCTGTTGTGATGTAAGTAATTTGGTATTGGATTACGGGACAAAATTTCCCCGAAAGCACGTGACCGGTTTCGCTATCGTTGCCGCTCTTCATGTATGCGTACGAGGTACTCTCCCGCCCAATCATTCCTATACTAGAACACTTCACAGTAGGTTTATCGCCTTAATCTCATTTCAACCGTAAGGAATGTGAATGGACGAAGAGTCCATTTTTAGAAACACAGTGATCCTTCCGAAGTTATTTCGTCGGTTAACAAGGCCGACCTTCAATGTTCTTCTGTCCTCTTTCCCTGAGCGATCCTAGTTTTGAGTAGTAAGTTTAACGTTGATCACCGTCGATACCACCGAATGATTTCGTGGTTTGGCGAGTACTTGTGATATCTTCTTATCTTGCTGCGATTCGTCTACTCACGGTGTCACTTCTGTATCCTTATTCACAGCAACAGGAGGTATCGTCAGTAACCATGATTTGCGGTCACGTAAATTGTCATCAGTGAATTGCATTGACAAAATTAACTAGACATAAACCTACTTTTCTGAAATAAACCAACCGTTATAAGTCGTTGACCGCATCGGGATTCGAACCCACGCATGGTTTCCCCCTACGCTTTAGCTCCATGTGTGTTTTACCGGCTGAGCTATGAGGTCATAACAAAGAGCTTCTGATTTGTCGCGTATGGATATGTGCGTGAGTGGCAACCATCCGTGGGTTCGAATCCCACTGGAGTCAACTAACTTTATCATTTGGATCAGTCCAAAATTTGTCATATCTGCCAGACTCTACTACATAGGCTTACTTGTTTCACTAACTGCTATATTGCTTTGATCAATTTTCCATAGGTCCTCATTGAGTCTAGCTTAACGCAACCCGCTCTCCAACTATCTGAACTAATGTTCCCGGAATTCTCGTTTAGTTTCATGGCGTGTCAAACACAGCGGAGTAAATAGACGCATCGAGAACGGTATCGATAGCTCACCATCCAAGTATACATATGCATATGCATATCGAGGATCACATAACTCCGTCATGATGGTCGGGCTTTTCGGAATTCAGAAAATAGAAAGTACCAATTAACACACCAGAGCACAGTTGGTCTAATCAGAGTTTTGAACCAAACTATGACTAATAGCTCATCCTCTTCGTGGAATTAATTTCTCACCTCGTGTATTCCTGGACTAGCCCAGGAGTCAGTGAGCGTTATACAATTTCATATTTTAGCTTCACTCCCAATCAAGATACGGAATGGACAGCTGAAATCGTCTGGATTGTCTTCTGTATACGATAGACTCTCATTGATTGCTTTTCGGCTCGACTACGTTCTCGTCTATAGGGACAGCGAGATATTACCATGATAATAACGCAATTTACTCGAGGAGTTTTGTTTGTGTGTCCTAGTTCGTGTACAGTGTTGTTCGTTTGAATATCTTTATCATACCAATTAAGATTATCCAAGTTCCTAAAAGCAACACATGCTGGAAGCTGCTTTTTCACCATCCGAGATACTTCACATTATTCGCCTTTGCAGATAATGCGAATTGAAAATACTCAGTATCAGAAAATTAAAAGATCATAAGATTTTGCCGTCCAAGTAGCAACTCCACCATGTGATCTTCACATTAGTTTGATTTCGTGCCATTTGTTGTCACGTGATGCCTGCATAAGATTTGCCTTGGAGAGGAATGTGGACGTGTCCGAATCAAATATCAGCAAGGAATCGCATTGTGCACACGCACATGCATGCACAATGATGCCCATGTATCTCGAAAGACCTATTGGCAGGGTGGCCACCTGATCTATAGCGTGCCATTATCTCTATTTCCACTGCCGACGGCATCCAGTCAACAGATCGTCGGTACAACAGGTGTATGATTGCAAACCTTACTTTGAAGTGCATTACACTTGTTATCAGAATGGTGTATCCACAAACAAAATGGACTTCACAGGAACCCAAAATGACCAAAAAATCTGACCAAACCAGATACCGACAGCTCGTCGCCATTCTACCCTCAAAATGGTAGTATCACGGTCACTATGTTGAGTTTGGTTACGAATGTGAAGCCACTCAGTCGGTCACTCGTTCCGTTTTCGCTTTCCCATAATACAGATGATCATCATTTGCCTGAGAGTTCGTTCTTTAATCGATCGGTCTCATTCAAAGGTTTATGGCCAGTGACGTTCCGTGCGCATCTATGCTTAACATGAAACTCCCCGAGGAACCCTCTCTCTCTCTCTCTCATGTGTTTGTGTATGTGAGTCATTTTTCTATCTATCCAATTATGCATTCACTCAAGAAATACTTCATCTTTGATAGAAGTCCCGGTATGATTCTCATTTGTTCATCTCAATTCGGGGTCATGCCACCTCTTGAACACGAGGCACGGCAGTCAATAAAGTGATCGTATGATAGGACCTGTCAATATATTGAGACTGATATCCTGGTTGTCGAATAGATTGGATAGATGGTCAGATTGTCCGTATTTTTCTTTCCCCGGGAATGACATTCATGATGATATCGACTCTCCTCGCTACTACCTAGGTGCACGCAGCCAACGCGATCTTAAGCAAGTCTGTGGAACTCATTTTAAACGTCTTGTTCTGCTTTCGAACTATACAGTGTATCAAATGAAGGTGGTCTAAGTTTCCGGAATCGAGGAATACCGATTTTTCAGGGGATATTGCCGTAACGTAGTTCGGTGAATTGGGTGGTGTGAGGATCCCGTGCCACTGAATGGAGGCGATTACAGAAGACATTGTAGTTGTGTAGTTGACGAACAGATGACCTCATTCAGCCACCCTTCGTTCCGTATGTGGTTATATCTTGCTTGTATGCACTTGTGTGAACGGGGACACGTGAAGTGCGTTGGAAACACGGGTTTTATGATCCTGTTACTTTTTGTTAATAGACAAAGGATGGGCGTGCAGAGTGGGATGGAGTTCCCGTGGGGCTGGTGAGAAAAAGAGAGGTAAATGTACGTTATTTTCCATCCGGACTGGACATATTTCACCCAGTTGTATACTACAGTTACGTTCCGTAACTACACACAACGTACGTAAATACATAAAGGTGAGTTTTACAACGTAGTGTGACCCATATCCATGTTTTGTACGGAAAGTTGATGGTAGTGATACGGTACTCATCAGGATATATTCCGGAATCCATAACCTACGCTTGATTTATATATATATATATATATATATATATATATATATATATATATATATTATAGAGAAGTCAAGGCGTACGCTGAGTTGTAAAACGTTTATTGTGACGTTTCGATCCAAACTAGGACTCGTTGTCAAACGTGAGTGAATGAGTGTGTGAATGGGACGGCTGGTTCCGCGCGTTTTTGGTGTGTTGCTCGTCTGTCCGTTTCTCGGTTTTTCGCCATCGGTTTTGCCAGGGTGACGTAATGCTTATCAACCTCGACGTGTCGGTTGAACGAGTTGATCGAATGGAGGGCTTCGAGGACCAGGCGCTCCCCCTTCTTCTTTGTTTGTATATTTTTTCATTGAATTGTAAATAGGTTTCCACAGAGGGTTGTTTCTTTGCATAGCCTCTGTTGGGTAACAGTCCTCAGACCTGGGGATATGAACGTTGCCCGAAATCTCAGCGTTGTCGCCCGCATACCTGTACACTCACATGATAAGGCTCTTTTGATGAAGCGTGAGAACTAATTTCAGAAATTGGAACCGGATTAGATGCTACCGCACTCGACTCGTTGTTAAATTTCTTCCTCCTATGATGCACGATTTGCGCGGCTGAATGAGGCCAAATGCAACTCGAACCACTAATTAGTACGGCCAGTTGACCACAAATTTCAAACACGGTCCAAACCCGAGTCCAATCACAGCATGTTCGATTCGATTGCGTCATCCTTCGTGACGCATCAGTGTGTGTGTGTGTGTGTGTGTGTGTGTGTGTGTGTGTGTGTGATGTTGAGAATGTTGACCTGGGTTCTGGTTTCACTGAGCAATCAGGGGACTACAGCTCAAGTTCGAACCCACAGTTTGGTCATAACCATTCACACTCTAAGAACGGCCTGTGTGATTCTCTGGTATTATTAGTCACTGTCGATACCCTTCACACACTCTGTTTGTGTGTCTGAATTTGTCAGAATGCCTGTCACCACTCCTGCTAGTGGTTGTCCGGAGCACAGTGATTAATTCAACGCCTGTGACTGTGATGCCATCGTTATCAAACGGGACTCATTCTTGATGAGTCCAATCCATGTCAGAGGCTGTACCCCCCCCCCCAGTGCAGTTGTTTATTCAGCGTTCTCCATTATTTCAGTGTTTTTTTATTCCACGGAGTACTGAAAATCAATCACAAATACGCGACCACTCTGAAAGGAGTGTTTTTGCAATGTGAAATGAGTCGAGCCGATGATGACATCAGATCGTTTCCTGATCATCTTATCCAAGCAGTAATCTTTCCGCGTATCAGGCGGGTTACATTTCCTGTACGGACAGATTCTGTGACCAAGTTGACTTATTTCATGTTGGTATCCGAGATGCGAAACACTGTTGGTCGCCTGGTAAACCGCGATGACAACTACGTTCTAGTCTGTACCCTCGCATCATCACCACCACACTAATTGACCGCATTGACCTCACTTGGTTGATTGCTCTAAATCGCCAGTTAACTTAGGGTTCACTCGACTAATGCACTACGGACCATATCCGTTCCACCGTATTTTCGTATTGACAGGGAATGCAAAACATGAGCAAACGTGCTAGATCATTAGGGCTGTACAATGGAAGGAATAACTCATGTGCTCAGCTACCCAAGGGTAGAACAAAATTAGTAGTACACAGTTAACAAGTTCATGTTTACTTCGACGTTTTTGAGTCGTGATCAATTTAAAACTACGAAAGACCATGAAGGATTCCGCCATTCATTTGCACCACTTTAGGCATTATCTGAAATTAGGGATATGCCTGCCATGTAACGAGCCTTTGTGCGTAATTATAATTGACTCCCTTGGACCTATCTTATTTCTCATAAGCTAACACCTGTCATTTGATTATCCGGTACGAAGTGTATGATCACGAGGTTGTCATGTGGTGACGAATTCTGAGTGTATGCAGTTAGATGGACGGACGGATAGATGATTTGGTCGGTCGACTAGTCGGTCTGTCAGTTGACCCAGTCAGGATGGTTTAGTCAGATTAGATGCAAAGATAAAAAGCCTTTTTTGTTTATTCCGATGAGGTGAAGGTGTAATATTGAACTAGTATCAGTATGCACTACACGATTGCTGTGTTAAATACGGCTCGGGGTAGGTATAGAACGAATGGGAGTGGGCATATTCAAACAGGGTCAAAGGCAATGTGATCGTGTCAAATGCAGTCACGTGACGCAGAAGGAAGTTGCGAGCGGAATGAGACGTAAACATGACAAAAATTAGTAGTCAAACCGTTCAGGCATGGCCTACAGTGAACTGAATCGGACACGCACGCTGCTGTTGATCGTGCATAAGAACAAATGGATCGTGATGTCTGTACGGAATAGATTGCAATGTGATTAGAGGCATTTGAAACTCGGTGCACATTAATACAGAAGAAGTCCCAATAAACTGACCTATGCAATCCACTCCCCCGTACGCTGACAGACCCGTTATAATTCGGCTTCTTTCCCAATCCAAACATAATTGTGTGCTAAATGAGTTTCTTGTTAAGTGAAAATCCAGTAGCAAAACATCCAATTACAAACTCATTGGTTAGTTGATCACTCAAATTGGTGATTGTGCGAATCGATTGGCTGAATCATTCTAAATCTCAAACTAAATCTCTTTTATCCTAGCTAAGTTTGAAAATCCAGCCGGGAAAAAACAGTGAACGGCACATAAGTTTTTGGAACCACATTCAGGTTGATAGTCTTTTACTCTCTTAGATGCTTTCAGAACTATACTTTTCAGAAGTGTCAAGATCGACTGATTATTTTTTCGACACGTTACATTCACCTTTTATTCGAGACTAGGGAAATTTACAATGATCCGTTGATCAATTATGCATGAGAATGATACTGTTATATACCAAACAGGGCAAGGCCTTCTTTATCTCTTGATGGTCAACAAAGAACACACTCTATCAGTCTTCTTTACATGACATGAACTTGATGCGTGTGTTTATTCGATTGATATTGGAACCGATGAAGAGTATGACTCAACTTTTCCTCTGTTGTGTCCGTACGTGGGCGCGCGGACGGGTGGGCGTTCAGTGCACTCGGAAAGACAAAATGAGGGCTGAAACAGACAAGGTGAGCAGTTAGTAACTTAGCAGAAAGTCAAACGCCCGTGGTAAATGTAAGTGTCCATCTCCTGATACGGTATAAACCTTGACTGGGCTATATCACCAACTATTGACAGCTGCGCAGGTATTAACAGGCTTTGAACTTCCTCTAACCATGTTTGTTTGTACTAACTTTGATGGGAATAGCTGGCGTTATTTTGGAATGCAGCGGGTAGGTTGAAATTATAGACACATTGTCTTACATAGATGTCAGTAAGTTAGTTATGGTGGCGCTTCACTACCACCGACATAGAATGACAATACACGTGGAGTCCATCATGAGAATGACAGCTACATGTACGTCTCGATTGGAGGAGTGTTCCACAAAAGTGTTTCCGTGTCCATGTAGACAAAAAACGTCAATCGGTGTCGGGTTTAACAGGCTTTCTGGTCAAGTCGTTCCCAGGCATGGTCATTGTCTTTCGGTTTTGGACCATCCATCGGCTGTTAGTGCGCCTCACTCTTCCGTGCTCGTGTAACAAGCCATAGAGTACTGGTACTGTCATCCTTCTCATGGTTTAGTTTATCTTGTGTTGTCTTTCCATTGTTTGACTCGTTTCTATAGACCTTGCTGTTAGGTTCCATTCAGTAGGATTGAGGTCATCCCTTCTTAGTCCAGACAGTTGCATTTCTCGGGTTCTGTCAAATATTTACGAATTACCACCGATGCAAATTTGAAGTGGTCACCTCACATTTCAAACGGTGTGTAGAGAAACTTCGTAGGCTATCTCATCAAACACGAAAGCTTATATATTTCAAAGTTAAACGGAGTACTGTTTTGTTCCTTTTTCATTTATCAATATGTTCTTCCTGTTTTGCTTTACTGTTCCCCAGTTATTTTTGATGGCCTGCTGGAGAAAGAATTTAGCATTCTTTGCCAAGGACTGTCGGTCACTAATCGGCTGTTTTATACCATTAAATGAACTATCTGCAAATTGTGCTAACTAGACCTGATTGCATGTGAGCATTCTGCGCAGAAAATCCGTGCCCACTCCACTCACTCCCTTTATACAGTAGTATATTCAAGTGTAACATTCTCTAACCTGTACGCATTCCTCTCTTCAGTTCATACTCTTTCTCATTAACACCTACGGGGACTTTACTGTTCCGAATTCTGAGCTGAATTTCCGAGTAACTTATGACGTGTGATCATTTTTTCATCTTTCCCCTATTCGGTAGGGTTCAACGTGTAAATCTTTTTTGTGTGACTGTTTTACGAACGTTTGACTACGATACAAATGCAGTACAGTTCGATCTCTTATGAATGCTCAACTGGAAAATAAGTCCCAAATGATTAATCTTGACTCATTGGGGACTTTTATCTTAGTGGTTTCATTCTCAAACTATATAGAATTTGTTTCGTTAGCTGCGTGAATCCGCAATCACGTTCGCATGCGGGAATTTCACCCGGGGGACAACAAATTTGATCTGGGATTTGATTATTCCATATTGTGGTTTTTCTTCACGGATACAGAAATAGTTAAACGATGAGGATGAGTCCACTTGGTGGTGGTTGTGGTGGTGAGTCGATGGGTTATTGGACAAAATCTGATTTCATTCTCGTGTTGATGGTTTTTTTCTAAACAATCGCCCATTCTGGTTTAGTGAATTAAGATGGGCGTGGTTGAGTGCAAGGATGAGGCGACATACACTCAGACCTTTTTGTTGTCGTCTTTTCATTGTCTTTTATCCACCCATAAACTATCATTGCTTGACCTTCATTCATTTGTCTGTCTGTATGGGTACCTACCAAGCCCCCGTGGCAAATATTTGAGGAGTGACCCGACAGCTTTTGTAGGAACGAACCACTTTCCAATACAGAATCGTCATACAAATCACCACACATATTACCAGTACCTAGGCTGTAACAAACGTGTTCATATTGTCTGTTTCACTGCTTGCCACACTGCGTTCACGGTTGACTGGGGCACAATACAGTAGTTACCCTTCACCAAGAAACACCAGTCCGGGATAGCTCAAATTGTTTCCTTTAACGAGGATGTTGTAATCTGGGTGACTGGTGTTCACAATTTCTAAAAAGACTCACCAAGCACGGAGCGAGGCAAGTTTCCAACGTGAGAGTATGCTGGAAGATTTGAAGATGGGTGATTGTTATTGGTCGTCATTCGGCTTAAGAAATGCCAGCGGAAGTCTATTTTGAATATTAGCATCTACAGGGTGCACCGCGCAAATGAATCGTAAGTATACAGAACTTCCAATTCATAGATTTTCAATTGTTCGAGATATTTGGGCTGGAACTTATGATGCTTATGATGTGGAATTCTGGGTTGTACCACAATGTCTGAAACGTGCTTGAAACTATGTACCAGTTGACTGACACTTAGCAGAAACACGCAAACGTGCGTACACACCTTTTTGACATCGTCCTGTTGTCTACCAGATATATACCCCCGAGACAGATTGTTCTTTTGACACTCACGCTATTATACCCTCTGGAACTAACTGAAGTATAACTAATGGACCTCTTGTTGCACATAGCTTCTGACTCGGGCTTCCTCGCGTTTATCGCAATATCGTACTGCTCAGAGTGAAACCGGACACAATGGAATATTAAACTCCAAGTTTCCCTCGGCCCGGTGATGATGACGATGATGATTTCGAATTAGTTTTCCTGGTATCTCTGCATCCAGTTAGGTGAAAGTAGTCAACTCGTCAAATCGAATCGAATCGAGACGAGACGAGACGAGACGAGACGAAGCTTTCTATTCCGAGCATAGTAACTACCTGACCTCCAGTGTAGCCCACTCAACTCTGCCAAATAAAATGAATCAAATTACATATCCTTGATCAACACTCGGATGAAATTGTTCCCCATCTGTATGAGGATTAGTTTGCATCGTTTTATTCTTAGATTATTGCAATCGCGATCAGGCTGGCTGTGCTGTGATGTATGCGTATGTTCCCATATGCATACATATATGTTCATTGGTGTCTTGTAAAGCAAATTCGATTGATAAATCAAGTTAAACTCCGGAACACTTGAGTTCCCCGTGCTGAACTCAGATTCACGACTTTTAGTCACGCGAGCTGCTGTTTCACGAGCGCAGACGTGACTATACACACACACACACACACACACACACACACACACACATGCCATTCACTCTTAGAAATCGTCATCTGCACATAGCTGCCTATGTACATGCTGGTCTACCTACCGCAAACACAGGCATCCTGGGACACGATCAACCACCTCCCCTGTCTTTAGACCCGCGCTGTTTGTGTGTTTGTGTAAATGGTTGCAGGTAGAATGCCGTCCTATCAAAATTGTACTGCATCTGTGTGTAGTCCCGATTGAATTTGAGCCATCATCTCGATACTTCGAGGTCATTTTTGTCCGTGAAATTTATGTCCCGTCGAGTTCCCGATGTACGACTACATTTTTACGACGTGACCAGCTTGCGTATCGAAGTGATTCACACAAATATATATGTACACACACATGCAGACATTTAATTTTGACTAATAAATAGGATCAGGTCCTATTCCTCCACCATCGTCGTCAACTTTTGCAATTCCCCTCCCTGATCAGTCGAAGTCGCCTCTCTTGGCTGATAGGTATGCATAAATGTATAGTATTGCATGTAGCTTGCACCAGACTCCAAAGTGCCATGGAAAGATCCTTGTTTTTGGACTGCCTAGCGTAAATCACGAACTTTCTTTCTTATCCTTACTTTTTCATTCTCCATTCATCCGTTTAGAGCGTACCGTGCTGTTTCTCAATCTCTTTCCTCTTTGCGAAGTTCAGCGTTTGCGTGTGCACAAAGAGCGGTTCGATGTCTGACGTCTTAGAGTTAAAATTGGGAGACAAATTCGGCTTCGAATTACGATTGATCGACTCATGCAGACCACCGAAGTCGAGATGATATGTTGATTGTCACTGTATGAATGCGTCACCAAACCGGGCAGTATTTTTCTGTCGCACTCTCACAGTTGCTTACTCGGTCACCGAGGTAGGAAGTCAGAAGGAGGAAGGGAAAAAGAACGTCACGTGATCAACTCAAACCGTGCGCAACTAATTTGGACTTCACATTTGTCTGTACCAACATAAGCCCTCGTATCTACCGAGGCTAGCGTGATCATGACGAAAAGAACACGCAGTCGCGACGTCTAACAGCTCATCGTGAGAAAACTATGTGAACACAGCGCAACAGTTCGTCTCGACTTTGCAATTGTCATCATCATCATCATCATCATCGTCATCAATAGACACCTAGTTATCCGACACTAAAAGTAAATATTCCAGCTGAATACGCCCAATTCATAAGTTCAACGAGATTTATCACTGCATCATCAGACCGGTCCTCAATACCTTGCTTCCGTTCAAGTCTGTGTAGTACTGGCTCAGTTTGCTACAAGCTTAAAGGGATTTATTGCCGCATGAAATAGAACAGCCGACTAGTTTGATAGACGTTTTTTCTCATTTCTTTCAAGTACAGGGAAATAAGTAGAGAGCTGACCATCTAAATTCGTGAAATATGATGAACAAGGGATGCACAAGACCTCGATATCTTGGGCTTTGTTTCATTGAACTGAGTGAGAAATGCTGCTCGGAGAATCAGAGCTGATGCACCGACACTTTTAGGCCTCGAATTCAGGATCTCGGTCGTACAAAATGGGCACCAGCGTCATCAGTTAGGGCTAGAACTAAACCGGTATTAGTCTGCTTTGATTATCTTTCAAGGGATCAAATACAGCTTGTGACCATTTATCACACACACACACACACACACACACACACACACACACGCACACACACACACACTCACACACACACCACACTCACCCATGGCGTTTTTCTCGCCGTTTTCTTTTCGGCCTATTTTGAACTGACCAGTCGCATTGAGTAATTGGCATACTCACACCGCGCCTAGGGAGTTGTGTTCGTTGCCGGTTCAAAGCAAGTTTGCATCCTGGCAATGGGCTCTTATCACAGTCGCATAGACAAAACACTGACAGTTCTGTATCTTTACTTCTGACTGAAAACTTGGTGCATTAGGTTTTTTTATCGGTTTCCATTCACTAGCTTCGCACATAGGGTACGCCAAATGGGATAAATATGAGTCTATAGCGGCGAAAGGCAGCCGACTCCCATCATCATCGTACAGCGTTAAACAGTAGAACCAGTTCCACTGATCACTGCCTTTCTCACCATCTTGCACGTTGAATTAGAAAGTATGAATATACAAGATGGACTGGGAGTGGACCTGCAGGGGTGGGAAAAGGAAAGAACGCCCTAGTAGCCAACACACGAAATGCACAGTCTAACTGTACAAACACACATTGATCAATCGTTCTGATCTGACAGAAAGTGATAACACGATCGCCACTGTTCAAAGTTCACTGACATATCCTTCAATATCTCCAGCCAACTGGTTGAGGGATCTTTTGGACCTCAACCACGAAGACGTGAGGCACCTACTTTTCTTAAGTTCGCTGTACATTTTCTCATTCCCCTTTGCCATGTCATCTGGTGACCTCCGTGTGGCTTCTTCCACCCCTGAGGAGGAACGAAGAATAGGGCACGGTACGGTAGGCATGTGTTTGCCACACGTAGCACGTGCCCTAACCAAAGAAGCCTACTAAGCTGGATACGCTGTGACAGAGAACTCTCTGAAGTAGTACTCAATACTCGACTTCTGACCTCAGTATTGCTTTCTCGATCATTCTATCCAGTCTTAGCGATACTACCCAAGCATCGGTGGTCGAAAACCTCAAAACGACGAATAACTTCCACACGCAGACCCCAAGTCTCGCAACCACACAACAAAACGGAACGCATTGTGGCACAGTATACATGACCTTTCAACTTCGAAGAAATCTCAGGTCGCCGCCACTGGTGCTTCAGTTCAGCGTACGCCGCTCGAACCTTGGATATCTGCTTGCTCATCTCTACTTCTGTGCTCCCATCCGTCGTCACGCTGCTTCCGAGGTAACTAAAGCGGTCAACAATTTTTAGTCCCTCCCCATCTAACATCAAGCTCGGAATTGTTGATGTCCAATGTTGCAACATCACTTTACACTTTGGAGGTGCACAGCGCATAGAGAATGGAGCCATAGCTCTCGCAAGTCTATCTAGTGCACGTTGAGCATGTTCCGTGCGTTCGAATAAGCAGATTAGGTCTTCCGAGTAATCTAAGTTACACAGTTTTTCACTATTTCCTAGTTCGATGCTCACATCTTAGAGATCTCCATCCATTTTCGTCATCCATGACGAAGTTAAACGAAAATGGAAAAATTGGACATCCTTTTCAAACACCGTTCGTCGCTTCGAACCGATTGGATAGTTCGCCGTAAATCCTTACGCGGCCAGAAGTATGGGAGTATAACGACCTCCGTAGATTCACGAACATATGGGGTATACCTTTCCGGTGAAGAGCAATAAATAGCGCTGTCCGGTCAACGGAATCGAAGGCACCCTTCAAGTCGAGGGAGACCACTATTGTCGGTCGACTGTTGGTGTGACACACCTCAAGTATTTAACGTGGAGTAAAAATCTGGTCGACACATCCTCGACGTGGGCGGAAGCCGGCCTGTTGTTCGCGTGCGTTCCTCTCGCTAGCGGGTGTAAGACGATGCAGCAAAACTGAGGCTAATACCTTGGTAACTTTCGGAACTAAGCTAATTCCATGATGACTAGTACAGTCATTGGGTATTCCTTTGTAGAAAATAGGCATAATCAATGACTCATCCCATAATAATGGAATACGTTCCTCCTTCTAAAGGTCACGGAGCAAGGTGGTAAGTGACTTTATCACCGCACCAATATCCACTTTGAAAAGAATTGGAGGGAGTCCGTTGGGACCGACCGCTTTCCCCTGTTTTTAGTAATCGAGTTCATGACTTCACTTCCATATCAGACGGGGCTCAAGTGATACTCCCCAGGGAATCGCCGTTGTTGACACAGGAATAACTACATTAGCGCGCGGTCAGCTAAACTACTCTTTGAAGCATTCGGCCCAACGGTCGAGCCTTTTCTGTTTGCCATGAATGGGTTCTTCATTTCTGTCGCATATCGTTTCACTGACCTGGGTTCATCGTCCGCCGGTGTCGCGAATAAGTTTGGACAGTCTTTGACTGTTACCTGAAGCAGCTGCTACTTCCATTTCTTTGGCTATCCGACAATTTTCGCGATCAGTCCTAACGTTTCTCGTGACTTGTTTTTGTAGCTTTCTTATCATATTCCTCTTCTTACAGTTCGAGAGCGGACGTTCTTGCTCCATTAGACTGATTGACTTTAGGGAACCCCAGTGTCTTTGATGGACATCGGATCTAGGACCACAGGTGAAACCTGCCGCCACATGCATTGCCTGCTGGATATGAGACCAATCTTCATCTACATCTACATCTTCATCTACTGGATTCTAACTCATGTGCTAAATTCTGTTCATAACGGGTGCGTACTTCTGGATCAAACAAACGTTGCGTGGCTAACCGGGTGTGCGGTTTGCGTCGATGACCGTGGAGCTGGAGAGATAATCGCAATAAAACTAATGCATGGTCAGACTCTACGTACTTGGACCAGTAAGATCTACAGTTCTGAACAGAACTGCGCCACCGGTAGCTTACGGCGATATGATCAATCTGGCTTGGAGTACTTGTAGAGTTAGAGCGCCCTGTCACTGTGCGACGCGAGCTGTGTCGGAAATCCATACTAGATAAGAACAATCGATTGTCTGAACAATACTGGAGAAGCATATCCCCGTTAACTGTGCGCTGAGCAGGTAAACACAACGCCAACCTAAAGAAACTTCTGACGCATTAAGTTTGCCAACTTGTGCATAGAGGCACTAGCTAGCACTACAATGTCAGAACCTTTGCTCCTGCAAACGAGAGTGGTGCATGTCAGAGCTGCAGTCCGTTGGAGCGAATGCCGAGATTACAAACAAGTTGAGCTTAACACGGCTATCCTTTCGAACGCCAACCGGTCCATGGAGTATAACTGCATATAAACGACTATTATTCGGGATCCAGTCTAAAAGAGCAGCCTCGGCCTTGTCAGTCAAGACTATTCCTACACTACATTGACCCGCAGCTCGAGCTATTTCGTCTCGAAGTGTGTAGGAAGTACCTCGATGAGATACCAGGACCAGTTGGTTGAATTACACTGCTCGAATCCTGGATACGCGTTTCACTTAAGCAGCAGACATCAATCTTCAGAGAACCTAATGTGAAGGCTAGGCACGCCTGCTGACCGATCTGCATGAGAGCATGCACGTTAAAGGAGTCGAGATTCAGAGGCTGACGAAGCTAGAGAAGATGTGAGTTACCAGAAAAAGGATTACTCCCGACAATATTTCACAATGAACCGTTGCGAGTATCGACCGTGTTGTCAGTGGGAGCATTATGGGTGGATAGAGGGGCAAAGAAAGGTGGTTGGGGACAGAAGACAAAGGTTGAATAAAAGAGAGGGAACTCTGAGCAGTAGCCCACTTATCACTACCCACCCCGTTGGATGCAATGGGCAGCGCGGTCCTGATTAACCTGCTCGACGACCGATGCAGTATGGAATTCTTTGTATTCGTGCAGTTCATGGGAGATGTTGGACGGGTACTGTTAGGGTGTTCAGCCGCAAGGCAGGAGAACGATTAGGGTTCTCAATTAAAGCCTTTATTTCTAACGAGAACGTGTCCGCAAGGCAGCGGGGTGGCTGAGTGGAGACCCATTTGTTTGGATCAATTATCCTTCCACTGATTTTACCGACTGAGTCGCCAGCTCAAATCGACCCTCAACCTGGAGGACCAGGAGACTGGACTTTGACTGGCCTCTACTCATTGACGTTTCAGGCATGATTGCATCTCCGGCTTAAAGAAGCCATCCTGTATAGCTCTTTGGGGTCATAGAGGCGCGCAAGCCATGACATCACGTCAAGGTGCAGTCTCGTCGTCCAGGTTTTTACTGTCCCGCTCCCTGTTCTTTTTTAATTTGCTTCCTTTTATTATATAATAATGGTACACAATTTCAGGAAGTGGGTCGCAACTAATTTGAGGCTGCCAGTTGGGGAGGGTGTTCGACAGTAGAAGCAGGAATCGAACCCGAGACAGAAGGGTTAACCGTTTGGTCACCGCCGGTTTAGCTTTGATCTTGCTCAAATTTGGAATGAGTTTAGGATGACAGTCGTGTTTTTTCTTCTGCGCTTCACTCACGGGGCTCAATCTCTCTGACCAGCGGAATTTGTGAAACACCTCGAGACCCGACAGTGACAGACAACGATGGTCCGGTTCAGTCTGATGCTTGACCTGATTCGTCCAGTGCAGCAGTATGATCATACGGTTCTCCTCGTTGTGAGACTAACTTTATTCATCATTCCGTAATTGACTTACCATACTGATTTGCAGCGCAATAGATAAGTAAACAAGTATTTTACCTAATTGTCCCGTAGTACACGAATTTCATCGGTGTCCATAAAGAATGAATTTCAAAGCCTCAGGGAAATACAGATTTCGGTATTATCACTCCCCTCTCACAAACACCGATTTTCGCACAGTCAAAAGTTAGAAACAGGGATATTGTCGTGGCCACTTTCCATACGATATAAATGTGACCAGTGATCAATTCAGTGGGGCTTGTAAAGTGAATCCGCGGTTTGTTTAGACGCACCACAGAGGTGAAAAGCGTGTAGGACGCGATGGCAGTGCGAATACATGCCGGGTTGGCACCAAATTCAGTCACCAACCCTGCCCGTTACAGTCGCTCTTGTTATTCCTAGATTGTCATACTCAGTCACGAAAGACGTTCTGGCCGATAGTTAAACCGGATTCAGAGCACACTGACTATTCTGTACTTCCTGTGGTCAACATATTACTGGGAAATATCCACCAAGGAGACTCACGCTAACAGTTAGGTTTCCACTCCCTCACCTACCCTGATACACTGCAGTCTGTTCAGTCATGACTCTACCAAGCGGCACCAATCAGCGCTGCGGGAACGTTCATTGTTCATTGTGAACGGCAGTGTGTGCACGTGTGGCCACCGGTTTCACGTATCTTATCAGTGTATCACTGTTTTTTCACCGTAATTTATACGTACATGTACATGTTGATCGGACTTTCTCCCTCTGTCTCTCTATTTCTGAATCTCCATTTACCGTTAGCTGCACCCTCAATCCTTGCCATATGTGAAAATAAAATTGTTACATGCACATGTGGTAAAAGTAAAGCTATCTGTTACATAGCAAAGACAAGTGTGTGCATTGTACACGCGAGTGAGCACATTGGTATGTTTGTGTTGTGTTTGCATGTGCGTTTGTGTGTCTGCCCTAATGTTTCGAAGTTTTCGTTATATGAAAGGGTAGGGAAAGGCACAGTTACTAAGTGCCGACAAAAGTGACTGGAAGTGACAGGTTAGTGTCTGCTGAGTTGTAGGGAACTGCACATTCTCATCATACCAGTTCTGGTTCCGAACTCTGACACTTAACCAACATCCACCCCCCCCCCATCGACACATACACACACATCTATACTGTTCAGGTACTGCTTGCCACATGTATCGAATCTGTCCACAGCCTGTTCGTCGGTACACGCAAATGCGCAGTTTTCGATGCTGAAACGCCGTAGCTCACTGTGAACTGGTTCGAAGACGCGTGGTCAAGCGGTCAAATAATCCAAGTGGTGAGGTTGATGAAAGTTCGTGCCTAACATTCACAACACACATGCATCAACATCAACAACGCTTTTTTACTCGCTTTCCGATCCTAAGGTGTGTTGTTCTATTTTGGCTGTAGTTACTGCACGATGTAGACAGTATTTTGACTTTTTTTCTTGTTCAATGCTTCAGTGTACGTAGTAGTAGTAGTCAGTCGACTCAATCAGTTCGTTTTCAGTTGTGTTTATACATTTGTTCCTGAGTCCGTCGCCTGACGAATAAGGGCTTGTGAACTGTTACTTCTGTGTGCGTGTGTGTGTGGCAAGTTCTGTTCGATCTTGTCCGTTGCTTTTAGCGATCCAAACGCAAACGACAAAGCGTGAAACACGTCTGGGTTACTGCCTTCCTGCAATACGCCCAAACGGAGCTTCGTGTACATCCACCACGTTATTTTCCCTAGATGGGAGGGGGGTATCCATCTTGGAGATGATGTGTTCCACAACTGCGGGGGGGGGGGGAGGAGCAGAAAGAAAACCTCCATCACTAAACTGATCGAATAAAATGAAACAGACAAAAACAGATTTTGAGAATTTGCTAGTAGGTGGGGCTGTTCACTTCGTTTTTATCTGCCGTTTAGAAAGTGGTGATGACTTGTGAAGTCGGAATGAACGGCTGAGATCAGAAGCTGTCCCAGTTTGTGACTACGCAGTCATGTGTTTCAGCGTTACAAAGTTACAGTTTAGTCTGATCGTATCTCTCGTCATCACAAGATTAGGAATTTGACAATTAGACTTATCCAGGCCCGTCTTCCCAATAGTACGATAAAACCTTTCGATCTCATGTTTTGCCTCTTCCGTTTTATAAGGTTGTATCTGGCAGATTTCGATAAATATCAAGGTAATATTCTTCCGTTCTAACTCCTCAGATTGGGTCGGATCCAAAATCACGAATGTGGGAAACCCACACTCTATAGTTGTGTTATAATCCAGAAGACGTGCCGGTCAAGAGTTCGTCTATCCGGAACAGAGCTTTGGAATAACATTGAAATCAACAGAGTACAACTGCAAACCTTATTTGCATCAAATAGATCAATTCATCATTGTGAAATAGTATCACACATTGTACGTGATCGTACGTCTCTTTTAGTCCACTCTATTCTGTCCGCGTAAGTCGATCACATTTGGTTTGATTCCGATATCCATAAATCCCGTCAATCAGGCATCTACTCACGAGTAGTATGTAGCAACCCGCCACAATAGTGATGCTTGCTGCTTTTCAGGGTGATCTATGAGGCCACAGTGAGGGTTTGAATTAGTTTACGACTGGATTACATGAGGTACCACGTGGCAGGTGGTTAGATCATCTTGTTCTTCCAAATTGTGCCCCCTACATTATCACGAAAAGGTCAATAATAATCCCACGAAGCCTACAGAAGAAAGAGAAAAACAGTCAGATATTTGCAGTGTTTTTCCATCCCATGCCTTTTCATATGTTCCACAGTTTGGTTTTTATCTTGGAACTCGCACAGTATCCCGTCAATTGACCGTTGGTAGTCGAATACTATATATATCTGACAATTAAGTCTGGAATCCTGGTCCGAACCCCCACACCAACGGTCAACTCTGGTGGTAGGCGACGTAAATGTGGTCGCCTGACTCGTTACCACAGCTCAGCTGGAATACGAATTTCCGCCACATAACCATCATTGATGTGGACTCTGAACCATATCCGATAAGGTTTCGAGTCAAGCGTGCTGTGGATCTCGATGACTTCGACCACACGGACAAGTCTCGACGTCCACGTTTTGTCCGTCCTATGTGACTACATCATAGTTTGGCCTCCACGTTGCTCTTTCAAACTAACTACAGACTCATCGAACTGAGCAGGGTATGGGATTCGACGAAAAGGCGCACAGTCATGAGCACAAATGAAGTGAACAATACGGTTCCCCAAACAGTAGAATATAAATTTTCGAAATGAGTAGTATGGCATTGAATGTGGATGATGGGACAAGATTTTCCCGGAAGCACACAACCGGTTTCGCGGTTGTTTCTGCTCATCAGGTATGCGTACCTGGTACTCTTCCGTCCAATCATCCTTTATATTTGAGCACTCCACAGTTGGTTTACAGCTATAATCTCATTTGAATCGAGTGGAGTGTGCATGGACGGACAGTCCATTTTTAGAGTCACAAGGTGGTTCTTGCAAACTTAATTCGTCTGCTAACCTTCAGAACGAAGACACATGGTCTGAAGAATGAATTTTCGAAATGAGTAGTATGGCATTCAGAGATAAATTAAACCCAAGTCATTGGTTGATTATCACAGTTCCTTTTCTATTCATGTTTATGACTTGCATTTAACAAATGGTTAGGTAGGTGATTAATACGTTCGGTGATGGCTAGACGGTCATCATAATGAACTTCAGAGGTCCTTCTGGTCCCGGGTTCGAATCCTGCCACGGTCGCCATCACCGGCCACTGTCCCCAACTGACAGCCTCTAATTGGTCTCGACCTCTTTCTTGAAATGTCTTATCATTATTATATAATCAAAGAAAGTCAATAACCAAAATAAAATATTGACAACTCTCGTCCACATTATTTTAAATCGAATTACAAACGAGTCATATCAAATATTTTTATGTATTTATGCTGGATATCAGTCACAATGAAGTTAAACACTAACCAATATTTATAATGGCTTTCGGACAATCCAGTAGAGACACCTAAAGACGCGAACTGAAGCGTGTTGGCGCGAAAATAGGAACAGCAAAAGAGGATCCACCTCCGGAAAGTTTTATACCACAGCAGTCTCCTCAATCACATCAACACCCCTCTGCCGGTTGGCATTTGTTCCTTTTCCGAACGCGTGTGTGTCTTGGGTTTTGCTATTCAATTCAACAAACGTCATCTCACCCTACTCTGCTTGTTTCTTACCGTCCAAATGACAAACTCTGTCCGTGTACGTATCACTGAGAGAATCTGGCGGTTGAATGGTGACATATGAGAGGATTCTCATAGTTTATGGTCTTTGATTCCATCTCTCTCTCTCTCTCTCCTGATATTCTCAATTGAGAAACCGCCAAACTCGAACTTGCCATTGAACTCAGCTGAATCGTCCTTCTCGTGGCTTGTTTGCTTTACTCATACACAATAACACACACACACACACACACACACACACACACACACACACACAATATCGACTCTCACTGACCATACGAACCGGCACGTTTTGCTGTTCGATGACGTCAGTCATATGAGAAAGGTTAGCCCCGAGGTTTGTCTCAGTATGCGCTACTATTGCCGGGTTGTTCCTATGTTAATCGTGACTACACACTCCCGTGCTGTATTCCGCTTGAAGCTGAAATCACAACACACTGATAATCGCAATTGAATCGTTCTCCTTCTTGTTCGGAGCCATCACCAGCACTTTGCTAGTCTTTCGCACGGAATTCACCAAAGGAAAACGCACGAGGGAAATAATTCTTTTATCATTACCTCAAACGTGTATATGTGTTTCGACTTATTTTGACTCAAAATAAACAAACGAAAGGTCCCAACCGGAATGGGTTACTCACCGACAGGCTGTATGGGCTTGGGTATTGTTAGCCAATTAGTATCCTCATTTGTCTTCATCCAGAAATATCCTTGTCTTGTAGTTACACACACACACACACAGCTTGGTAGGGCGACGGATACTAGCCTCATTCATTTTGAGGTGACTGTGTTCTCACACGAAATAGACGGACCGAAATGTCGCTGAGCTGCTGGCGAAGAATAGCTACCCGTCAGATCGACTGATTCACCCCCCCCCCCATCATCAGTTCTCTATGAGAGTTTCTCTGCTGCCTCATTGAACAGGCATCGGGATTAGGAAGTGTAATTGGTACGAGTTGGCCTAAGGTATCAACCATTAGATTTGCTTTCGTTATCTGTCAAGATTGATACTTATCTTTGCTGTCATCAGACTGGGATGAAATTTCCGCGCTTGGATTTACCCGGGACTCTGATCTATTTTGTGTCACCATCTGTCTGTTATTAGATTATTTTGTACCTGAGAAATATGTTGACATATATGGATGTTCGTTTGGTTGTTTTGGCACACTTCTGCGATCACTGGCTAGATAGCGGAAAATTCCGTGTTTTTTTGGGGGAAACTTTTGAAGCAAACCTAGTTGAATTTTTTCTCTTCCCCTAAGTACATCAAGAAATGCCAACTCGCGATCCCAGTTTTGTCGTTCTCGAGGTTAGCTGCGACTCACCCACATAGAACTACTCTCTAAGACTCTCTAAGAAGTGCACTCCCTCATACTCCTGATGTACATGCTCGATTGTTGTGAAAAATCACTTGCACAGTGTATCAGTATCAGAAGAAATGGATGTTCAGAGGAGTACGGGTTACGCGTACCGGATGAGCGGAAATAACTGCGAAACCGGTCGTGTGCTTCCGTGAACCTTTGCCCACCGATCTGTAGATACTACTTACCTCAAAATCTACGTTTTGTTTTTGACTGACACACTTTGGTCTTTGGTCTCAACTGCATCTGGTTAGTTCAGTGGTCAAGACTGTCAGGTGTGCATTGAACGCCTGTTGTTCGATTGAATATCAAATGACAGGGATGGGATGAGGATAGATGCGCACAAAATAAGACTTGCTTCCTATATATCTGCAATAGTTCAAAGCTGGATTTCGGAGATGCCAAGGTCAATTTGCAAATAATTATGGTCACACCAACTCTTTGTAGCGGATCCATTTTATCCTGATAAGGTTCTTCGTAGTCATGCATGCATGCATCCATGCATCCATCCATCCATTCACGCTTGAGCTCTACCAGCTCAGTCACCAGTTCACATCCCGGGACTTTCGGACATTTTTTGCAGTCGGTGACAGACGGTATCGTCCAATTAGGTTGTGGGGTGATTGCTTCCGGCGTTGTACCGCCCAGTGATTCCACGATAGACTCCACGATTAACTTGAGGCAATTTCAAAGCACGCACACACGCACAACCGCACACGAATGGAATCGACTACCAATTGCATGTTTGTCACGTGAGTTGCATGTCACAACCGGGAAGAGAGAAGTTTATCCAGCCACTCATTTGCCTGTGAAGAGAAAGGTTATCTATTTCCACACAACATAACTGGAGTATTAATAAATTGTCATGGCTATCGAAAATTCACATGCGATCTTGCGTGTGAAATTTAAGCACCATTTGGTCAGTGGTGTTTTGTGATGGCTCGGACACTACAAACGTTTTGTTCAACCGAGAATAATCTGTGTTTGAGTCCCTTATGGGGATCACATCTCATAATGACGATTTGCTCGTGTGCACATGTGCACTTATTTTCTCCAAGACAGTTCACGACAGTTCCAGTAACAGTGACGGGGCACATAGTTCGATCGGAAAACAATGAGCACAGATTTATGACTCTTGTACCGACTGTGTTATTTTGTCACGGTAGCCATTTGTTCGTCAAACGAAGGGTTGAATGTCCGCTGAAATGCCTGTGTTGTCGAAGCGCGATATTCCTTAATCCTATTGAGAGTAGTGTGTACGCCGCAGCCTCTTGCTCGAAACGTGACCACAGCGGGTGGAGAAAGCATTATAGAGATAGCTGAACACAGATATATTCGTAGTATTGCACAAATCTGGTGAGAACATCGTATCAGAATTATGTAGAGAATTAGGTGCACGAACACAATTCGTCAGATGAAACACGAATTTATTAACCGAAGGAGGTTGGGGCATGTGCTATGACACTTCCTCGGATAGAATTTCTCGGTGGGAATTGTTCGCTAAGGTTCCAGTCCGTGGCATGGAACATAGATATGAAAAGCCTGACTCGTGGAGTTGACCATGTGGGACGTGTTAAGGTTCCAGGCTGGGGTTCAAATAAATCCACCTACTCAACGGTTACAGGCATTTGACTATATGGCTAGGTGTCGTCACCAGTAACATACTTTCTGTATCGATTTGGAATTATAATTTGCAGTTCTGCGGTTTGACTTCTTATTGGAGTTCTCACTGGGCGGTAACGATCAGAAACACCCAGCTCGCTGCGTGGGTACTGGTTTTTCACAGTGAACTGAACTATTTTAGAAAGTGCAATCAACGGTTAGATGCGCACTTTGTTAAGTTGTTCTCTAACGTGCCATCCCAAAGGAGATTCCAGTTCGCAGTACGTACTAATATACTACGAAATTGAATCAATCTGAGTCGTACTCAACTATAGGACGACATTTTGATCTGGACTACAGAGTCGAGGAGAAATGCATTTAGCTGAAAAATGTGCACCGTGTGTGTGGGTGTGTGGGTGTGTGTGCGTGTGTGTGTGCTGCTACTTACGCGGCGCTATCAAACCACTTCATGCGGTGGCGCCCGAGTGAGTTGCTAGAGTCCAGTGGAGGGCTTGGGCTTGCGGTGGTGGTGGTGGTGGTGGTGATGGCATCCATCTCCTCTCGAATAGTACCGACCGTCCGCCCCACGTGTTTCATCTACGACATCCTTAGGTTCACTCCAGTTAGTCCTGTCAAACGATGCATGCCAACCGAATAGATTCTTTCCCCTATATGCCCTAGTTCCGAATAAATCAAATTGGTGACCCCCTTTCCCCACCTCCCCCGTTCGCTGTCGGTTTTGAGACTGATCTGTATGTCGTGGTATGAAGGAAGCCGCTTGATGATGGTAGATACTAGTAGGCCTTCGTGGTTTTGACCATCACCTCTATTTTGTGAACGCCTGCCGTCGTCTAGCCTTTGTTGGTCTTGCCGCATCGGTCACAGGTACCATGTTGATGTGATTATGACTGATGCGCATTACCCCGGTAATACCGAATGGGTAGGACACAAGCGGTTCCTTTGTGTCCCGGTAGCTAGCAGAGACTGTCCAGTGACTGACCGACTTTTGTGGCAACCTCGCTTCGGATATTCGATCCGATTGACTATCTGTCAACTGTATTCGTTCCCGGTTCCCTTTTCGTGTATCTCTTCAACAATCTTTGTCAAACTAATCAGCATCACTATTATGAGCATCAGCATTCTGTCCAGCCAGTTTTCGCCTCGACATACCCATTGATTCCCTCGTCTTTCGACTCCCCACCCCCGATATCTAAAACAACCAGCAGTGATATTTAGTCATATGGGTGAATCAGGTAGATTTAAACAAGAGAGTGTAACGAAAAAAGCACAACAGAGACCGGGGATGATGAGGAAGATGACTCATTTTGGTTCCCGAAAGGTGGTCGTCGCTGAGTTCAAACACTAATCCCCACATACCGCCACTTTCAATTGGCGCCGAACTCTGTTACAGGCGGAACATAAATGTATTTAGTCAGCGAGTCAAATGAACTCACATCGGTGTCACGTTGGTCAACATTAGCGTGCACCTCAAATAAATCGCGTGGATTCCAATTATTTGGCGAACATCATCGTTCACATTTCCCTCCATGTTAGCACTCTTTGGGTTTGTGGTGTTAGCACCATGCCCGACTCCAGGTCCGGTGTATACCATAATTAGCATGTTCTTCAATGTTCTACGTCTGGGTATCAAGTGTTCACATGTCCAATTCTCCCCATGCGTCCTCTATTCGATCCTTCCCACAATGAAGTTAAGATAGAGCGGACCGAAGTATACTGCCATGTCAAACGAAGTGTAACAATAAATACCCTAATACTATCGTTCCTGGTTTTGTCCCGAAGCTCCATCGTCGATGCATTTGGCTTTAGCGCACATTAGAATATAATGTACTGTTATTATCGTTTCTGTGATCATCATAGTCGTCGTCGCCGTAGTTATTATCATGCTTTTCTAAGCGTCAGTATGATAAGGCAACAAAAGACTTCACTCAGAATCGTTGTTTCGGACGTTGATAGTGAGTCCCACGCCCCCCCCCCCCCGACAGATGTGCAATTGGAAAAAACGGTGCAGATATATTTACATGGTTGAATGAGATGCTCCCGCGTCATTCGACTGCTCAAATTGATAGTCTGAGCATATTCATTCGAACTTGATTCATGCGACAGGGAGAGAGTGAGATTTGCAAATCGGTCATTCTCCATGCTAAATTTCTTTTTTTGTTACTACCAATGCTGAATTTCTCTCGGTTGTCTACTTTAATGATGCACTTTTCCGAACACATTCATGAGAATCTCAAGGGATTCCCTATCCTAGTTTCTGAATGCCGTTATCAGTTAAATTCCCATATAAGCGAAGACCAATGCAACCAACTTCTCGGGCCAATAAGTGGAACAAATCGGGATGGGGACTAGAAACTAATCTGTTTACTTGGGTATGTAGGGGAACAGTCAGACTGACGGTCTGTCGCGTCCGTCAGGAGGCATCGCTTCGGTCTTTGGTCTTCATTCTGACACTCAGTTCTCACTGGTCGCTTGTAGAAGTTGCTCCGAAAATCCGTTCGTAAACTGCAACCCGAAACAGTTAAGGCGTAACTGGGACTTTCTAATCTATGCGAGGCGTTTCTCTTGGAGCATGTGAATCTCTATCTTCGGTGAAATGAGTGGTGTAGATTCATATTGAGACCCAGCGGCCATGTTGTGATATCCCAGGGTACATAGGCGCCCGTCTTCCGAGTAGTAAAGCACACACGATGGGCTTTTTTAGAATTTGATCCTGTTTGTCATTGTTTTGTGATGTAGGCACCGGGTCTGTCTTCAGATCTCGGCCTCGAACCCAGACGAAGTAGGTAACTTTTCTTAAGATAGCCTTTGGTTTGTTGCGACCACCTTACTGAAATATTATTCTTTCTCCGTATTGTTATAATTATTATGATTATGATTGTAACTATTTTTATGGAACTGCATTTGAATGCAAAGGCAGAAAGAGGACAAATTACTACGTTCAAGCCGAAAGTAATTTTGAGAACCAAGTTACAACACAATCTCAACTGTGTCCCGAGCCATCTATTCCTTACTCTGTACATAGGCGTGTTCGTTTGTTCAATCTTACCCGAGTTTTTCCGCCCTATTTGCGGTTGACTGACGTTCGTGGTTGCCTATTTCTTTCCAAACTCTATTCCCCGCCGTCTCGCATGTGGCATTCAGTGACCGAAATGGAACAACGGTTATTTCGATCGTTCAGACTATCTTGGACCAGTGTGGCGAGTTCGATGGGGACACCAGGCTCGACAGCCCAACTCGTACCGACTCCATCCGCTCGAACCACATCTTCCGCACATCGTCACGTGGGCACAGTCACACGTAAGCTGCAACTGGTGAACATCAGGAAATCTTTTGCTTCCCTGTCTGGTGTATATAGTCCGATTCGTGTCCCTGTGTTGTCTCGTGCTGTTTTGAAACGTTCTCACATGGCACTTGTGATACCCCACGAATGTATGCGTGCTGAGCCCCGTAAAAGCTGGCACGGTGCTGGGTGGGGTGAGGAATTGGTGGCAGGTGTTGCAACTGAGAGGTCAGTTCCAATTGACTGAACTAGCAATCGGCCCGGTGACCGCACGCATTTGCCTCGTATCCTCTGGACAAGAATGGAGACGAGCAATGGCGTTGGTAACCAGATTTATCTTATCAGATCGAAGATTGCTCGGTTGCTTTTGCTCCCTGACGTCATTAAATGCGCCGTAACTGGTGTTACGCGTTGGCAACTTCTCCGAAAGGTGGTTGGTGTTGGAATATGCTCCACTGGAGATTAGACAATCGTCAGTCCCCAGCACTGTTGTCTTTCCATTCATTTTATCAGATTAATGTTTTTGCTCCGACGCTTAGTCATCAGACCTGTGCGGGTGGGTGGGTGGTCGGGTGATGGTTTACCGAGGCGCTCAACATATATTTGCAGTTCTAGATTTAACACTGAACCATAGTTATACAGATTGATTTTGTACTGAGCTGTTTAGTGAATGTATGAGGAGAGTGAGTGAAATTGTCGAGATTAATGAAGTAATAGGAATAGATTGTCTCACAGGGGGACGTTGCAGATATGCAAACTGTAAACCGTTCGCAAGCAATATGTGCCAATGACTTGGAAACACTTCTCCCCAAAATACTATGAATGCTATTTCTGGACAATAACTCGTCTCATTTGAGCATGAGAAAATGAATACCACGGAACTCAAACTCCATTTGTACCCTTGGTATTAAACAACAATGGTTCCCGTCTGTTATTTAATAACTTGCCAAACAGACCCTCTGTTTTCTACTTACCTTAATATTAATCATTATACTCAATCAGGTCAGAACAAAAGTTTTTTGAGGGGCGGGGTAATGAACGTACTAAATTGAGCTATATTGATAACTAACTTCCGGTTAGATCAATTAGGTCACGTAACTCCCTTCCTTACGTCACCTGGACTGACTAATCTAAGGAACGATCATAAAATTTTGCTGTTCCCTGCACTTTTCTTTCCTGTACCCCAATTTACACTTTCGGAATAAAGCCCATGTCCCGCTGATTCCATTGAGCGTGATTACCTGAAACGTACACGGGACAGAAATGTCACGTGGCTGGATGCTTTCAGTTATTACATCGCAAATTAACACCTGAACCGATCATCATAATCGTCAGTATTATCGTTCACATCGTAAACGGTCTGTTTGATTACGAGTCAATCTACGAATAATTCTGACAGGTTTATGAGAAAGACCCCAAATGCACCACCTGTAGGCGACTGATTTGAGCGACTGATGATACACGACTGCGACACAAATGACACCCGTGATGAGCCTCAGAATTCATGTGTGTGTGTGTGTTCACGCAGATAGCACGTTGACTCGAAGCATGTCTCAAACATCGCAGTAGCTGTGTTTTTTACAATGCCACAGCCTTGAAAAACCGTTTGGTATTCTCACGATCTGATGCGGTTCGATCCTGACAACCCTTGTGAAAGAAACAAACACGAAAGGGGCGAGTGGAAAGCCGGTCGAGATCTCAGTTAATCAGTCCTGGAATTGAGTTTTGCTCATCTCCACAGTAATGAAGTGAATTCCTCCATCTCTGTTTTTGTGTTTATCACCCAGTTATTTTGCATGTTTTTTTCGTAAAAATGACTTAGTATGGGTCGGTTTGTAAACTATCCCCATTTATCAGCTGCTCACGATGCAGAAATGGTTAATAGATCAAATACTCTGAACTGTTTTCCGCACAAGTACATGCACACGCACACGCACACACGAAGCTCAATCGCTCCGATTGATCAGTTGGCACGATTTGTAGCTCTCATCCAGGGTCATCTATATATATATCGATCATGTGCCTAGGTCGACGATGCGGACGATACAGCGAGAGAGAGAGAGACGTAGTCATCTTGCAACCCTTTTAGTGAAGGCATACCGCATTGCATATCCAGTGCCAGCGAAATCTACGACCGCATACAAAAGGGCGTTATTCTGAATTGGTTTCTTCACTGAAACTTTAACCCATTACGTGATTCCCGTATCTTTTAGTGCATACATAAACTTTCAAATCTTTTTTCTCCGTTATTCTTTGTGCTAACACAAATTTGGTCATTATAATTGTGATTTAAAACATTGGGTCCCCTTTATCCAATTCATGAGAACAGAGAGAAGACATAAGTCAGGTCAACCTGCATTGTTGCGCAATCCAACACCGAAACTATTAGCGTTCAGTGAAACTATTCTAATCAGGATTCATCAGCCAGCACTCTGTGCGCAAAAACGATAGACCCAAAATGTTTGTTTACCTTGGCGTTAACACGACAGACTTCACTCTCCCCAACGTACGTACTGTAAGAACTTTCGATCATGCCTACTTTACTGTTGCACTTACCCCTCTACTGTACCATGTATATATACTGACACGTTTCACGTCCGCGGTTGACAAGAGTAAACGAAGTGTTTGCATCTCGCGACTTATGTCTTCTCTCTGTTCTCATGAATTGTGATTTAGCCGAGATCATGTGACAAAGTAACATTGAAACAGGTGCTGCCGTGCCTTTGGTCTGCCTCACATCTGCGCTCCTGATTTCCCAGTCCATACTCAAAGTTATGCACTTGCCACGGATAAAGTGGACTGCACACAGTGTTATGATTCAATATGATTTAATTTTAACATAATGCATCTTCGGTGGTCCATCGACGGAACAGGGTAAATTCTTGAATTCTCTCTCCACCCGAGTGTTCCATCGAAGAACGGGCGTGACCGATCAACCATGAGATACAGGGCTTGAAATATTCCAGTCGTTGAGTTGTGGCAAATCACTTAACAGATCTATGGTGCATCGGAGGCACGTGTCACAACAGTGTGTTTTTCAATTCCTGATGGGCATTTTCGATCCTTTTGTCAGTAGTGTACAAATGAGTTCGTTTCTTTATCAGGTTTTATATCAACTATCTGGCCGAGGCGAAGGAGAGTATAAGTGGTAGGAGATTGGATTTTCACGTATGATTTATCATGAAATGTGGACGTTCAACTCCCCGTGGAAGCACCATGGGAGTCGCTCGGTTTACGGGAGATGCTCTGCTAACACTGAAGGCCAGTGTCGGAAGGAGTGTTGTGTATATGTTCACTAAACGGTTGCGATTCAGCCCGCATAGCCTGGCTCGTCCGAGTCCCAGTGGATGTTCGGTGGATGTGCACTACTCATGATTCCTAACGAGCTTTATTATGTCGCTGTGCAATGCCTCCATAGTGTTCAGTGATGAGTTACATGTTCAAACTGCATGATGAATCATATTGTGTATTCCTGATGTGTTGATCCAATTAGCCAGAAGAAAGCGTTGGTCTAAAGCTCATAGCCTGTGCTATCGCTCTGGTTGTAGAGGTTCTGCTGCGATTCGCTTGCTCTTCCGTAGAATCCGGGTTTTATTTTTCTTTGTGTTGTCGCGTGTTGCTCTGAAACCCGTCACATCTCCTTCTTCTGCTTGTGACCGACCCTTTGTTCGTCGTTTGACGCGATCAGTTCCCCCATCGTTTTTGTCCGTTGCCGCAGTAGTCTCAACTACGATGCGCCAAGTTCTGTTCAGAAGAAAAAACTGCCTGCAAATCTGCATGGGTGATGTGCCCGGTTTTTCGTCTGTTGAATTGCAATTTAATCGCCCGTAGGAGTATACTTTTAAAATCCGATCGTCGAATGGCAGTTCTTCGTGACTTTGTCTGCTCTCATTGTGTTGCTCCATGCCCCATTCGAACACGAATTCGCATGTTTTACGTATGTGACTGAAAAGAAAAAAATAAGCACTTGTATCTCGCAGCTGTTGTCTTCTATCTGCTCTGATAAACTGAATCAAGGGGACCAGATGTCCCAAAGTTAGATACCAAATGCAGCAGATGATTCAGTTAACAGTTGAACATTTTTGCCTGGCCCGAATGAGACAATCGTCGGTGGTCAGATCGTCATCATGGCCGACGCCGGACCTTTGTGTCCCGGGTTCGAGTCCTGCCGCTGTCGTGGCCGATCACTTTCAACAGTTGGCGTCCTCTTATTTGTCGTAACCCACTTTTTGAAATAGTATACCATCATTGTGTGTTAAAAATAAAAATTTGTACCACTCTCAGCCTTTCTCCCATCCCGTCCACTCACTGTGGCTGTTGCTGTTCAAGTGCACGGGCACATTCGCTGGTTGTTGTTTTGTTTTTCTTTTTTTTGAAATCGAAAACGTGCATCTTAGGATTACCTTGAAGTTAAATTTATCTTCGTCAGTACCTGGAGTACGGAGGAGTTGAACGTAACCGCTGCGCTGTCAAACGGTTCAGTCAGATGAACGTTGTGCATGACCTCGAAATGTGACGCCACTGGAAGCATGTGAACGAGCTACGGCTCCAGTTTATATTTGTTATAGCGCAACCCACTTGGAAATTTTTTCATGGAAGTTGAAGCGCTTTTATTGCACCGTTTCCCTATTTTTAAGGTTTTCATTCGTTTCTATTCAAATAGGAGTGCATCAGCTTAGACGAGTAAGGAGAGAGAAAACAGAACAGGACTTTTTAGTTCGATCGGACGACGTAACCATAGGAACAATCTAATGTACCCGTAATGCAGTTGTATGCCATGGCATTGGCTACAGAGAAACATTTTATTCAGAGGTATTTACGGAGAACGAGTGAGTCGAGAAAAAATTGTGCAAAGTTCGTGGAAACTTGCAATCTCTTCCGCATTTTCTTTTTGGGAAAACCTTCCTAGGAAAAATGCACAATGTGTCATCAAAAGTCTCTCTTGTTGCATACTTATTTCACGCCTTTTCCAGCTTTGTGCAGACGTGTACAGCTGGATCTTGATAAATTATGTTATATCGGTTTCAAATTGTAGAAATATTCCTAGGTGTTTTGATCCGTCCCACTAACTCTAGTGAGAACTCAGTTCTTCCTCACAATCATTTCCGTTTTATTGGTACAGAATACATTGTTTATATAAGATATGCGCTCGTTATAACCAAAACCGTGCATAAAAGCTTATTGGTCTACTGATAGACCAAAACGGCCCATCTGACTGGTTTATCTGTTTGCGCCCGGATTGGTTGATTTGGCTCCCATCGAATATAAACCGCTGACTGATCCATTGATCGCCTCAATGGTTCTGATCTTGTCGGCGATTCTGGTCAGCCGATCACGTGCTGTCTGCTTCATTCAACCGAGCCGTCTATTGAAAACCAGCTGGGTGCATTCCCTCACACTAGGTAACCTGGAAGCCGATTTCAAGGGCACAAAGTAAATTTTTTTGAGGGTTATTGCTAATTGAGAGCGACAACACAAGAACAGTTTTCAGATTCCATGGCAAACTTGGTCAATCATTCTGTTTTCCGAGGAGATTTTTACCAGTAGATATATCTTTGGTGAATTTATGATCAAATCCTGGATTGATCGCGTCTACTCATTAGTGTATCCGCAATTAGATATATGCAGCTATTAAAATATTGTCTTCTTCCGTGACAAAATACGTAGACATAAATACATACGCACACGCACACACGCCAGAACTTTCATTGCTCCTTACGCGGTCAAAAATGTCTAGATATGCACACTGATGCCCATCTATAACGTGGGGGTGAGGGATGGGAGGGTATGGTGTTAACGCTAGAAGAGAAAAGAGAAGTAGATGAGAGCTTACATACAATATAAAATAACAACTTTTCAATGCATAATAATTGGCTTTTTAAGGTTTCCGGGCTTTTCTGTGCTCGGGGAGGTAGTTACGGGAGTCCGTTGAGCATGCAGGCAGCATTTGCGCCACTGGGTTCGTTCCTGAGCTAGTTCCGTGGGATGCTATTGTAAGTCCTATCATGGCAATGTCCTAGTATTCTGTTTCATCCAGAAAAAAGTAAATGTTAGGAGTTATTAAGAAAAAATCAGTCCGATGGATGAGATCGCCATTAGACCTGGTTTTCCGGATGAAAAAGGAAATCTCTAGTGATGGTGGTGTGTTTGTTGGTACAGTCAGTCTCACATTTGCTACTGTCTCATCACTGACTGCCTGATTATCTGGTTGTCTGGCTGCTAAAATCACATTCAGTCACTCACCCTCCCATCCGTCCGCCTACTTACTCATTCACTCACTCATTCAATCAATCAATTAACCAACCACAAAGTGATCTCATTCACTCACTTGAATCGTTGCCGAATTCACTGGGTAAATATTTGGTATTGTTTCCAGTGAATGACCAGGACAACTTGCAGTCACTGATTTCCGCCAGTACGTGTATTGACTGTCAACAAGTTCTGCGGATAATCTTCGCAAATAGATTGAAAAAAATCGCGTATTCAAGTGTGAATGGTAATACCGTACATTGTCTGTGCTAAACAATGCTCACTTTTTGGAGAGAGGGAGAACGAAATATGAAATACTTATTCCGTCGAGCGTGAATGTGCACATTACTAGTTGCTGTTCTTTGTCCCCCCCCCCTTCGCTCTCTCTCTCTCTCTCTCTCTCTCTCTCTCTCTCTCTCTCTCTCTCGTTCACTCGCTCGCTTACCCGCGGCTCCATCTGTTTTTCCCGCCTTGTTTCTCACGCGAGTTGGATTCTGGGTAAACACAGATGGGACAGATTGTTTATTCTGCTCTTTTTCTCCCCTATGAGTTTTTTTTGCTATAAAAATATGATTCAAACAATATGAGATGCTGATGTTGACGAGGCCATTCAGTATTGGGAGTTCTGTGAACGGTTGAGATAACAATTTGCTGACAAGGTATTTCTGAGTAAATCCGCAGTTCATTTCCCGGTTTATTCAGAGCAAAACCTTGTGTGTGTGTGTGTGTGTGTGTGTGTGTGTGTGTGTGTTTCTGTGCCAGTCAGTCAATCATTCGAACCATCAGTCAACGAATGAATCGTCCCATTTTATCCGCGGTTTTACTAGTGAACGTCGTTCGTTTACCAGTCACGCGACTAATTGAACATGTTCACTCGTTCTGTCTTTTTCTGTCACCCGTTCTCGTGCACATTCGCACCTTACCGGAGGGCATAGCTTGCACCGTGTTGCTTTTTCACAAACGCATGTCCATAGTGCGGACGTTACGCCTGAGCTACGCTGGTAACGCAATTACCAAAATCTTACCCGCGTTAAATTCAGGTGTATTGGACCGGTTGAGTGAGCACTTTCTCAAGCACCTCACACCTCGGTTCACCCAGCACGTCGCGTCGCGTAGTGCAGTATTGGAATCCCAGTGCAGCACACACCTCATTCAGTTCATCCGCGATTTTCATTTATGCTCATTCAACCGTTTTGGTGACACCGTGTCTTTGCTTCGTCCGTCTGTTTTCTCGTTCGGCACACACACACACACAGTGAACCGGATCATGGGTTCAACGACCCGTCCTTGCGTTCATTTATCCACCGCGTTCTCCTGCTTCATCTTCTTTAATTCATTCCCAATTTTATTCATATTGTACACCCAATTTTCACTCGCACGTGAAACTACGGGTGTGGTTGCATTTACCACTTACTACCATGCGGTACTTCCCATCGAGGTCTTATTTTCGTAACTGATTAGCCCGAACACAGAACTAAACTAGAGATGAGACAGAGGGATGCAGAATAGTCCCAACAAATGCATGTTTTACCCACCCAGCCACGAAAACCAATCGACCACACACACACACACACACACACACACACACACACACACACACACATACAAAGAGGATGAATATTCGCCCTCGATTGCACTTTTTTTCTACTACATGTTTGCGCCTGAGTGGAGTGGAAGGGCTATATACCCCATAGCCGCGAGAGTCCATTGCATTATTGGAGATAACCGGTAACTGAACCATGAGATTTGGAGTTGTGAAGAACCGCATAAGGTCCCGATAGGTCAGGGGTGGTAACGATCCGGACGATAGTGGAATACTGTCTATCACCAAAGTAACCGGCGGTGGCGGGGATTCGAACCTTGGATCTCCGAGGTGGTAAGCAAACGCTGTCCACCACTTGACCACCACGTTTAAAAAAATACTCATTGTTACACTGGTTTGTTCATCTTCACAAGTCGTTTTTTTTGGGAGGGGATGAATTAGAATAGAGAAGTGAAAGGAGGCTAACGATAACGATAACCATGCCACTGACCGGAAGAAACGCAACAACTAACGAAAACGACATCGTGGTAAACCATCTTCCAGTGGTCTATATCTGACTGGGAACAATATGTGACATTCTTTACAGAATTGGTTTCTTGATGTGTAATGAGTGGTGGAGTCGTACTCGTTCGAAATTCAGACACAGCTCTCCAGCTACAGCTTGAAACTCGATTAAACCTATCGGGAACTTCCCAGTAGGATACGAATTAGAACGAAGCTTTTGTGAGTTCATTGGAAAACGCGTCGAATTTGCCGTTAAATAATAGTACCATTCATAATGATAATAACAGTAATAATACTCGGAGGACAGTTTGGCGAGTAAGCTCGTTTTCGGTGATTCAAGCTCATACCATTACGTTACAGTACATTATGTCAATCTGTGATCTCTAGATGTGTTCATTAGAAATTTTTCGACATCATAGGAGTCGATCGCTGTGTGGGAAGCGGGTTGTTACCGTTCAAAGCCAGTGACGGAAGGGTGCTATATCATGTAGTGTAGATGTTCAACAAACCGTTGAGAGCCAGCCCGGATAGCCTTGTTGTTAAGGTGTTCGATTCACAATCGTTCACCCCGGGTTCGAGGCCCCGTGGGGGCTCGGTGGATGTGCACTGCTGATGATTCCCAACAAGGATGAAACAGCTGTACAGTGCTTCCATGGTTTTCAATGGTGAGTTGAGCGTTCAAGCTGCATGATGAATCATATTATATACAAATCTAATCTCCTACAACTCTATTGAAAATAATAATAATAATAATGGTAATAATAATAGTAATGTAGATTTTCAACTTCGATTGCACCTTCCATTGCTTCGCTCTTCCAAAACAAATCGAAAATCTCAGTATTATCTGCGTAGCTTAGACATACATTTAGGGGGCACGCGATTGGAAAATGGTCCCCTGTTTATCGATCGATGCAGGTGGGGTGCGTGTACAAGCATGTTCGTCAGACAATCACAGAAACTCATGCCTCGTAAGATTGTCTGAATTAAAAAAAAGTCAAACCCTGTCATCAGATGAGAGCTAACAAATCTAAGCCTGTCGTAGGTAAACTGAATTATATAGCTAATATTAGGGTGGGGTACAAGAGCAAGGTGTGACAACGGGTAGTTGAAGGAACACAGTTCTGCTTTTCCCCTCCCACATTGCACATTCACCGTCAAACCTCACCGGCCATCTCTCTCTCTCTCTCTCTCTCTCGACTGTTGTTCACTGTTCAAACACACACACGTGATATACGTACAGTTCAGTGCAAACAGAGTTACATGATCATTTGATTAAGCGCCACGTTTACCGACCAACTCGGAACAGGCACGCGACTTTGTTTGCACAGCAAACAGACCGCTCATTTCCAATCTATCAGGCTAGCTGGAGACGGAATAAACACAATCCGACCAACTGTTCTCGTAACCAAATCGGTTTCAGATTTGGCGTCAAAGTACAGTACCACACAAGGGATGCCGAACGATACCAGGTGGTCGCGGGCCATTTGTTGGGGGCCCAGGTTTCTCAACTTTTTATCGTCCTGATGGTTGTTCTACGATTACGTACAACTGGATTCGGTTTTATCTTAGATCTTAACTTGTAAGCTGCTACACATACACACACACACACATCGGTGACGATGAGTGGAAGGTTCCAATGCACAGCAAGAGCTGTTGTTCATCATAAAACTCGACTACCTTGCAGCTGAATTTCATCCAAAAGCTCTAATCTCTTCACAGAAATGCTAGCGTCGCTAGGGTAGCTTTAGTTGTTGTCACTCGCTAGGTTGCAGCCTAGAGACGACGGTTGAGAAATCTGCTCCATTACAGCCAACTCTATCGGAGCCATGTTTCAAACAGCCATTTTTCTTCAGAATACGAAGGCATTCAAAATTCTCATATCAGCTGATCAGCAGTCAAAACAGATGTGGCAGTAACCTTGACATAAAAAACGGCACTTTTATGTATTCATGTATGCATGTATGAATTTGTGCATAAACGGAATCTCCTCTGAATCCAACTGCTGGCCGACCCGTGGCAGCTACCTCATGGCGCCTTTTTTGCCATGTGGTATGGTTTTACAATGGTTTCCGCTGCGGCTTGCAGATCGACGAAATCCATGTGTCATCTCGACAAAGAGAGCGTCAATGTAGAGAGTCCCTGGGAGAGTGGGGGGAGGGGCGGTGACAAGTCGGGATGGTTCCACAGTTGTCTTGGAGGTGCACGAATAATCGTTAAACGTCAGAGCGAATCGGACGGAGGGAGAGAGAGAGAAAGATGGTCAACGATAGTGATCGCGTTTTATTGCTATACGGCACATTCCGTTGTACAATTTTGACACACCAGTTCGAGGATGGAGGCAAAGTGAGGTTGTCTGGCCGGCTGGCTGGCTTGCTTGCTTACTGTAAGTGTGGTATGCAATAGGGTGGTGCGGGGCGGGGCGGGGTGTGGACATAAAGTACGGCATTTCGTTGACGGAGTTCATACGTTGTTCTCGTGCAAGTCAATTTTGTCCACAGCGAACGTCGGACAGCTCGCTTTGGTTTGACGATCTGGTGGCATATCAGGACAATTGTTTTTTTTTTTGTTGCTCCGATAGATGGAGTGATAGACCAGGATGAGAGAATGCGTTTGAAGGTGATGAATATTTATCGTTCATCTTAATGACCTATTCTTCTCCCCTCCTGTGTCTTGTTTCCATCAGTACGACAACCAACCGTTGGCTGTCTCGCCCCATTCCCCTTAATTCCACCTAAAACGTCAGGAATAGATTTGTTCACACTTCCATTGTCGTGTCCTCTGTGCGTATATCCGATAGCAGGGATTTGCAATAGCCTTGGGTTCGTCTTGTTTCGGTTCCTCCGCATGTGTTTGTTTCCTGTCAGATTTTTTCTTTGAGAATTGCTTTTATTCGTCTCTCTTTCAGACTAAACCCACTTTATTCGATATTGTGAACTGTAGCGCAAATTCGGCATCAATCCTATCGAGAGCATCCACTGGTTGGCCTTATCCGTGTTCGATTAACTCATGGCACACCGGTAGCCCACTTGAGTACATTCACAGGTCTCTGAATACATTCTCATTAAAGGAATAGTAAAAATAAACTAAGTTGTCCACGGAGTGTTTCATTATTCAGCGTCATGTAGTGCTGACCTAGGGAAAATCATAGCTAGACAAATCGGATAACCCAATCGTTATCCTTCGACGTTCACGTTTCGGCCAGGTTCCGTACTCAATTGGGACTCGGTGGGTTGGTCATGTTGCTAATACTTCTTAACCAATCGAAGGAAACTGATTTAAAGGGCCCCTACATGGTTTTCACTCCGTCTAGTCGTCCTTATCCAAACCCTATGGATATCACGAAACCATCAAACAGTCGAGAGAGGGAGAGAGTGTGTTTTCCATCTACGTACCTTTGATCAAAAGTACTGTAGAAAAAAATAGAATGGATAAATTTGTGTCTGTCTGTTCGTGACAGATTTATTCCATCTGTTTGGATGGCTTTTTTCTATTAAAAAAATCCTTTTAGCGAAGTCATGGTCCTCGTTGGTCATGACCGGTTGCTCCAATCATTCAGTCTTAAATGCCTGGAAATAAGAACCACCCCGTTAGTGTGTGAACCACACAATCGAATTGAGCAACACAATTTTCGCATTAAGTAGGACTGTCTAACAACATTCCGTTCGCTGCTAGCTTAGCCTCAGGCGGGCCAGTTTTATTAGGCTGGCACATGCAGTCTCTGTCCCACGGGAGTGTGTGTGTGCGGGTGTGTGTGTGTGTGTGTGTGTGTGTGTTCATAGGAAGCGGACGTCTCTGACAGTGAAGGTGAACAGAAACCAAGGCTGTTCGGAGGTGAAAGCGGACGCACAGTTTTACCTTTCCCAATTGTTCTTGTTCCAATCGTCTCTCGTAATCCTGTTTACCCTAATTCCAAAAGACCGGAAGCGGTTCCGGCCCTACCATTACTACTACAACACACGAGTACGGTCGCGTGAGTTGATACTCGATAGCTGAATCATCAGTACGTACACATTCGATAGATGGATATTACCTCACCTCATTGCCTGAAGGTGAGATATGGAGGAATTGAACTGTCATTCTACCTGTCATTCTCGTTTCAGTCACAGTGCTTGTCCATGATCGCGAATATCAACAGCTTATCTGTACGGCATCTCAAAACAGCTGAGAAAAGCTTAAGCATAACCTCGACCTTGTCGGTTTGTGGATGTTATCTCTTTACCGGAGCTACTGATTATAGTTCCCACAAACTGTCCGCCATTTGAGTTTTCCCCATGTCGAAGTTTACAGTAATCGGTAGTCTTCAGCCTGTCCCCCCCCCTCCACCCTCTCATAACACATGCACACACGCACACACGACGGTTTCTGTCGCATACGTTCGATAGTACTAATCGTTTGGTCTCTAACTCACCAAGTTGATAACAGGTTTGTTTTCATATGACTGGTCTTTGGTATGCGTTATCCTATATATCACAATCAATTGAGTTCAACCAATAACATTTATGTATCAATAGGACAGGATTAGATTTGCCGAATATGATTCATCACGCAGTATTACCACTCAACTTGTCATTGAAGACTATGGAAGCATTGTACAACTGTTTCATCCTTGTTAGGAACTAACAGCAGTGCTCATCCACTGAGCACTGAAAGATAGGAACTAGTATCATTGCGAACCGGTGCATGGGGGTAATCGTTGTTCGAACTGAACTGAAGAGATAGCACGATGGTAGAATTTTATTGCTCAATAACACAGCGTAGTCGAAATCGTTCATAGGTTGTCGACGTTTCGGTCACCACGGGTAACCTTTTTCAAGACTGGTTTTACAACCAGAACGAAGAATGGGTAGGATACGAAGAATTCACTAGAACAGAACACACACGGTTAGGTCGCTTCCTTTCTCCCCCCCCCCCCTCATTCAGAGGCCCAACTCTCTACTATATATTGTATTGTCCTCCACTCTGCACTACCATTAACTGTTACTGTTGGCTGGGACGTGCTACACATGCTCACCGATAGACTTCCTCGGTGTACGCCGTTCTCTCAGGGGGGTAGTGGTTGGAAGGTATGTCGAGGTAGTCAGACCATAACATGGCAAACAGTATGAAGACCTTGATGAACAAACTTGGCCAAAAAAGACATGTGAGACTTCCGGGTTGGGTTCCACGGGATACGGCTAGGTGTTGCGACCAGTGGCACCGTTGTATTCGGACCCTTTCTTTGCCCACGTGATTGTTTTCAACTCTTCCTCACTTTATGCTTCGGTTCATTTTGTTCTCAACTAGACCATTCTAGAAGTTAGCAACCAAAGCCAGGGTACAGAAGTAGGAGGTTGATGGTTGAAGAAGAATTGAACTGAGCTTTTATCCGGTACGTCTTCCGGGTTATACCATTTGGAAGACCGTGATACTGACCTTCTGAGGGAAAAATAATTATTTCCGTGGTATTGTGAATCCACTCTTTTATCAAAAAGTATCCCTTACGGTAGCCCTACAGATGTTCGAAGGTAACGAAAACCTAAGTGGCCTCCGGTGTTCGTGATATGGTCTGTAGTCCAGCATTGCCGTTAATCGTGATGCAAGAGCAATAAGTCAATAATGATTCATAACTATCAAAGATAAGGAGTGTAGTTATTCTACTTATAGGTGAACTACAGCGTCCATGGCTATCATCACAAGTAACGCCTTATTAACCAGACTATTCCGAGGTGGAACACGTGAGCCCTACTTTGGGGTAGTTTTTAAATCTTTTCTATTTAGATTCATTCCCGATCACCGCCCGAATCCACTGCCCTATCGAACGCACCGACACTCAAGATCCTGAGAAGTAAACCACTTGAAAAATACGTAAGGTCCCAAAGGGATCAAACGTAATAACGATCCGGGCAACAACGGATTTCTATCCACCACCAACGTTGACCGGTAGTTGGGTGAAGGGGGGGGGGGGGTTCAAAACGCACATCCCAATCCAATATCTTGCTAGGTCACCAGCTCATCTGATCAGTTGATACTCATACACCGTCTGCACATTACTGATCCGAGTCCGCGTGTTATGGTTTATCCTACTTTACCTGATAAGCAGATACGAATCTCTATCGGTGTCTCGGAGATGACGACTTCGACAGTACACAGTTACACAGTTCCGGAAAACTGAGGTTAAATGCGGGACCTACTGAGAACCAACGATTACTCTCGGGAGCAAGTGCCTGATCTAGGCTGGTTACTGTAGCTGGGACATTTGTCACACATTTCAGCAAATGGACTGTCTCGGCTCACATTGTACTCCAAGGGGGTTAGCAACTGGTGGAGGATTGGTCGAGGTGGTCAGTTCGCGACGTTGCGGAAAGATATAACTGGCCTTAACCAGTGGGCATTACCGAATAGATGTTAGACTTATGGGTTGGGGGCGCACCAGATTCACCAGCCGAATGGTTAGATATATTAGACGACATGACTCTAGGTGCCGCGGTCACTGGAAAAATTGCATTTGAATTCTTTCATATGATTTTCACTTGTGTATTTCCCAACTTCACGATTCACCACATTTGATTATCTTCACTTTTGACTGGGTGCTATGCAGCGACCAAAACTGGAAGACCGAGGTACGGGGTTTTACGGTTGAAAGGAGTGAACCGAGCCGAATACCACATTTTTTCAAGTTTTGTTAGTGAGCGAAAATGTGACATGTTTCTTCCCAGTTGGATTTTTGGAGTGCACTCAAATCTGCCAACTATCACGCATTCAGAAAGCAGCAGTTTGTCAAATGTTTCCATACTTTTGAAAACCCAATCCAAAACCTACGTTCTTCATTGTTTTCAAACTTTGAGAGATAGCATCCTCAAAAAGTCCCAGTCTGTAAAATGTTCCCAGTATCGCTCAAACCAGCTTCATTGAGTCGCTGTAGGAATGAGTCTCCAAAAAGTAGCACCTCATTTGCTAATGCTAATTCCACACGTGATTGGTCAAAACCGGTCATCTGTTGATCAAATAGTAGTAGTAGTAGTAGTAGTAGTAGTAGTAGTAGTAGTAGTAGTAGTCTATATTCTGGTCTGCTAGCAAAGACAGGCTGAGTGTTGGCGACGGATCAATAACCGATGGAGAAAGAGAAGATTATGAAGATGACGATATGATTGTAGTTAAGTTAGTTTGTTTGTTGCTAACACTTTTTCTGTTCCACCGATCATCCCATTCAGTGTGCTCCTCGCTTGTTTCTTACTATATGCTGTTGCACGGGATTGCTTCGTTAAAGACGGCCCAGTTTGGTTCGGTACAATCTACCTCGGTTAGGTTGAAATTTGCATGTAGTTGGAACACACTGAAGTCGCCATCGTTACCAGGAGAAATTTATCTATCGTGTCCTAGACCGATCCGGTTCGCTTCGTCTCAGGCGAAACGTTGGCCTGGATTTGTTGTGAGCATACCAGTCTAATTAACATTCGTTCTCTTTGCTTCGGATTGTGCAGCCATAACAAAGTCAAAGGTTGGAATGAGACGAAGCAACGAGATGCTATAGATAATAAACCTGTACATGATCGGACTGTTTCGCGGGTCGATTTGCATTTTCCGCGTTCAATAGGTCTTTGTGAATCGGTTGATGAGACTAGTCTGTAAGTATAACTAAGCCGGTGACTGTTTGTAATTGCCATAGCTGCCACGTTTGGTCGGGATTTCCATCGCGTAATTTGTGTTCGAAACATAGTGACCCCAATGGCCTAACCAAAAGAGAAATCGCCGGACAAGCGGAGGGTAGCCAGTTTGGGTTCGGCTTCTAATGTGGAGGCAGTGAAACCACATGTAGATCTTCGGTGACTAACGGAACACTCAGACCCAGTAAACACTGGTTTTTGTGTATTGTTGAAGAGATTTTGCCAACCGTTTGTGGCGACTAGATCGTCGGTCACACAACAGGACCCGACTTCGCTTTTGTCTTCCCCCCCATCAAAAAAGAATACCAATTTATAGAAATTCTGTATCTTCCTTCCCAACCCATGGGTGTTATGTGAACAAATGGCTACTCTTTCCATTCTGTAGATTGTAATTTGACAGTGTCATGCAAGAACTATCAACATAATAATAGTAATAACAATAATAATAGTGGCGGAAATTGTCCACTCGAGAGATCAAAGATTCGGGTCTCAATTTCTGTTAGCCAAATTTACAATTAAGGACGACTGTTATTAAACGAACGCTCATAAACTTTTTGATTCCTGGTTCCACCAATCAGCTTTCTCCCCGTCGTTGATCGTATACTCCAGACTTGAAGTGTTTTGCTACTGTTGAATGAATGAATGGATGAAAGAGTAACACGCCAGGCAGTTTTGCCAATATGTATTGCTGAGACAAAATCGCCGGACTGGTGAACAACAGTAGTGACAAAATGTCGAAATCAGCAAAATAATTATCAAAGTGGTGAGGTGCTGAAGGAAAACACAACCAGTCGGGAGTTGTATTTCTTTTCTCCCGCTACGCCCTCACCTGCCTACTTGCAGTCTGGTAGTGTCCGGTTGCCCGTATTGAACATCAGCCACACTAAATCAGTTCAAAGATGACACGATATCTTGTCTGATTATTATTATTTTTTACTGATGAATAAAAAATAGTCAAGTACTTCAGGGATAGGTGGCCAACGGTAATGGACTCGAACCCAGAACCTCTCGATGGCTACCCTCCAATATCAGCTGTTCAACCACTGCTGGTGTGAGTTGTCCGATTCGAGCGTGCAGCTAAACCCCTGAGAGGTACTGGATGCATGGAAATTTTTTGGTGAGGAGTGATTACTACTGCTATTGCTAGTGCTCCCGCTACTACTACTACTACAACAACTACTACTACTGCTACTACTACTACTACTACTACTACTACTGCTATTACTTCTGCTGTTACCGCACTGTTATTGATTGTAGATGCTGTGAATTGTCAGTGTAACTCGTTACTCTGCACACAAAACGCCATATTATTGATGCATTCCTCGCCAGCAGAAAATAATCCAGTTCCTAAAGGTCGATTCGACATCTCGATGACCGCGTGCCTCACGACTGAACATAGCTAACGGAGAACTTGAGTGACTCCAACGTCCAAAGCCGCAGGAATTGTCCCATGAAATGTATGTGTGAATACGTCATTCATCACATCGTTGACTGTTCGCGAATGATCTTCAAGTGTTTCTGCAGTACGATAGGTTAGTGTGGCACTGGCCTGGTTCTGGTTGATCTGCGTGATTCTCAATTCGGCACTGGCGGAACATTCATCATGGTGAACTTCAAGCCCGGTTCGGTTGCCGGTTCAACTCCCACCGTTGCCGGCCACTTTCCCATTCTAACCTGTGACCTGCCTTATGTTTAAGAAGTAGAAAAGTAATTGAAACATCATCGTCACCAATAAATACGGTGTAGCAGACATGATAAGTGTTGAATTGATCTCACCAAGTGGTTGACTTCGGCAGCGTTCGAACTCACGCATGAGGCTCCGTCTACGCTTTACTACCACGCGCGCCCCACCAGCTGACCTACGAGGCTACGCCAAAAAGCTTCGGAATTTTCGTACATGGATTAAACCGTATATCCCAATCAAATACGCCCGCATATCGAACTTCTAGGCTCTATTTGATTTATGAGAAAATCCTGCTGTAGACAGTCAAGTTACAAATCAGTTCAATGTGTTGGGTGTAAAGTGCTAGCACAATTTTTGGCGGATGAGGGATTTGATTCACATGCGAACTGTCCGAATCATTTGGTGTGGTTTCCTAGCTCAACTGATAGAGCACACGGTAAGAAAGAGTGGGTGGCGTCCATACATAGGTTCGAACCCCGGTCAATTCAACATTGGTATTAATTCTACACTGTACAACCGAAGCAGAAGAAAGAAAATGAACGTGGAAGTTTTACGCTATCAACTGACAACCCCTCCGCAGACTTACATACTTTCGAAACAGTACCGGGCACAAAATGAACTCTTCCTTTGTCCCACCTGCATACCCCGACCAAACCTCACATTGTGTAACTCCTGCGACAATACGGTTACTTGTTGCCTGACAGTCCATGATGTAGGTGCTAACAAACCTCGGGATTTGGGACAGGTTGTGTAACAGAAACAGCAACAACCTGACTTGTCAGCAGATTCATATCGGAACGTGTGTGCGCTTCGATAATTTCGTCACCGTTTGAATGTGAAGTGCCATTCGTGCAATACAATTGTTCAAGCTTCTCCTAATTAGAGAAACGTTTATCAGTCCGTGTCAGCATCGCGGATTTGTACGATAATTACATTATGAACTGCAGTTGTAACAATGGTGACAACAACAAACCGGGAAGCTATCGACCAAACCTTTCCTTCATTTCGCTTCTGTGACTGGATGAGTGGGGGAGGGGAGGGGAGTGTCTCGCTGTTCTTTCTCCATCTTACACGGATAAATGCATGATTATGCTGAGGATGGTAATCAAGGTGGGGATATTGAGAAGCATCAGGGCGGTGAGGGGAGGGGGTAGGAGTGAAGGAGGAGAGGGGAAAGAAGGGGTGTATAAGGAAAGGGAATCGGAACAGGAAAATAACACACACACACACACACACACACACACACACACACTCGTTTCAATGTGCGCAACTACTAAATGGATGAATATGGTGCACTACATTGGAGTGACCTAAAATTGTTCGCAGGTGGTAGGTTGGGTACACTTTGTCTGATGTGATTCATTAGGACGTGCTCGAATGGAGAACTGGATTGGAAACAGCTGTTCCGTTTCAGTACATGTCTGTATACGGCTATATTGGTTGTTGATATGGCGCTACCACTATCTGTGGCACTGATGTCGTTGATGGAGCAACACTGTTTCTGATCTGATAGTTTGATACAACACGGTGAGGGCACGAGGCCGCCCAAAACACACACGTCGATGAGTGTACGTGCGCGTGCAAGAACGAGTATGGCGTTTGCTTTTGGGACACTGGCTGGTTTCTCTAAAATGAAGGCAGTCTCATCCTCCTCGTCGTCTTTAATTTGGTGCTCCCCAACCTTCCTCTCCATCTTCATATTCGACAGCACACCGGCTGGAATGGAATTGGGCCTATTTTCAAAAGGTTTTCCATATGGGAAGCCTGTGCATATTAATCGGATACCCAGCCATCACATATAAATTCGTGCTTCATTTTCGACTAAACTGAGCTCAATTCCCGGGGCGAGAGAGCAGTGACTAATTCGGAACAAGATGATGATTGTATTCAATATGGACTGGATTTTGCGACAGGAATAGGAACAAGAGGCTAGACCCCGACGCCGGAGGAAAGGGTGGGGGTGTTTCATTCATTTGGTTGCCACCTATCTCGTTCCGTACAAAGACGATAGAACACACACACACACACCATATGTGCGTTGTGTGTACAAACTTCGTAGTTGACCTAGAAACTACAGACCCATAGGTGACTTGTCGCTTCCACTTTGGCGTTTACAGAGAGTGGAATTTTTTATACGGGAGATTGGATTCTATACCAGAAACTGCAGTATGAGAGACTGCAATGCTTCCTGTACTGCTAATGCTCTCTCGAATGCTGGTGTTTTTACCTCCTTTTTTGTTTATTACACATCAATGTAAAACAGTTCAGGAAGAGGGCTGCGGCCAATGAAAAGCTGCCAAATAGGAAAGTGACTGGTGGTGGCGGGAATCGAACCCTGATCGGTATTGTCCAAAGTCCACGATGGAATCTGCGTGGCCGGCGGTGTGAGAGACTGAAAATAGTAGATATGATTTCGTTACCTAGCGCGTCATTGCGACCAGTATAAATCTGGTTGTAAATTTTTCTACTTGCCTCCAGTATCTGGCAAACAAATGGAATCTGAAGCGGGATATGCCACAGACATTTTTAACCGCTTTCGATGACTTGGGCATATCCGCAATTCACTGTAGAATTAATCTGCTCTTGGTGGTAGATGGTTTTAATTAAGTAGATAGATTCCCGGCCAAGAACCGGCGCGTTACTTTGTGAGACGACGCGGTATTAGTACTGGGCAACCTTTCATCTATTTTGTTCCAACCCGTAAGCAGTGAACTCGTTCATGAAAGGTGTCGCGTTCAACTGACGGTGTCATATGAGCGTTCTGGTGATGAAATCCATCCCATTAGAAACCGATCCCAGTTGATGATGAACGATCAGTTTGCGTAGGATCATTTGGAACTGCTTCTTCGAATGTAACCGTGGGCACAATGTCTTATCTTGTCTCATTCAAAGGTGTAGCGACCCTGAAGGCGTGCATTGTAACCGTTATCCGATTGTGAGTAGCGCGTAGCCAAATTAACGAATCCCAAAGTCAGAACAAGATTGGTTCGCTGATTCTGCGGTACTGAATTAACAAATTATACGCATATAAATTATGTACAAACCTCAACTGCACGGCCATAACGTTTAGCAACGAAGACCAGGATTCAACAAAGGTCACTGTCAGGTACCACCGTCACGGAAGTCCGAGTTCGAATCAAAAATATGCCACGGAACATGAGCAAAATATAAACAAATGTCCAAGTGTAGCGGTTGATGCGTGCTGTACTTGCTCGAGGATCAATCAGATAAAGAGCATAGTCTCAACAATGCAAGTATGTGACAACGGCTGGGAAAGATTTCCACACATGTGCGTTGCACGCATGTTCATCATCGAGTATATTCCGGCATGCAGAAAGGTGGAACAAATGTACACGGAGATTGAAACAGCATCACAAGGGATTTGAGTGGTGCATAAAACGACTCCTCATACAGTGTGAACGGTCAAATCACCGGTCAAAAGAACAATGGGAGTGCTGTGTAGCTGTTCCATCCACGGTTTGTTAGGGCTGATCAGAGCATATCCACCCAGTTTTGATACTGTGTGATCACCAAGAAGATGTATAACTTTTCCATCGAACACGCAAGTCCATGAAGGCTACTGAGGTGCGACGGTGTTTGAACGGGAAAACTTACCGACGCTTCACCACCATTCATTGGCAATTGAATAGCATGATCACTGAGCTGGGTTGCAATTGTTCCATCATCGTTCTAGGTAACTTGCGCAGGGATGATATCAGCTCGACTGGCGAGGAAACGTACTGGATATTTACTTTACGCTCAGCGATCGGATACTCATGGGAGACCGTGCTCACGTTGGACTTTTGTTTGTTTCTAACCCTTCAAACTTCTCGTCTCATCTACAAAGGAGAAGGTTGAAATAAACTGTAGCTCCCCAATGGTGTCTATTCAATTCACTGCCTAGCTTTGACAATCTCGCACGCAAGCAAGCACATTGTTTGCAGAGCGATACAAACGGACGACATGGGAGTGAGTGGAGCTAACTGAATGCGACATATTGTATCCACTTCGAATGTTGACCACGAGTAGCACATAATTGGCCACCTGGACTAGACTTTCGTTCACACACAAAATGGAAGAAAGAAAATGGCAATCACAACACCCCAGGAACGGTAGATACCGGATAATTAATCACTTCCCTTGTTGTACCATCACCACCGCGCATCCCTGTTCTGTTCCGTCCGTTAGTGTCCATCATAACGACGGTTAACTACACCTCCGGACGCGGGAGACAGACGATCAGCAGACACGCAAATTGCTCTCTTCAATTTGATCCTGACGACCGATGCCACCGCAGCCAAATTGTCTTCCATTCGTCTCCTGTCTGCGTCTACAACTGTGTATCATCAGTGTCGCCGTTACAGCTGTTCCCCTTGAGAATTCATAGATAACAACAGCTTTTCCATTCGCACCTTCATTTCTTTCACGTGCACGGTTGTTTATTTACTCAGTCGGTCACACAAAGGTTAACGAATTCCGTGTTCACAGAGCTGTGTGTGTGTGTGTGTGTGTGTGTGTGTGTGTGTGTGTGTGTGTGCCTATGGGGAGGGACGCGGAAAGAGCGTGTGTAGGCGTTTGGATAAACTGCTTTGCCATTGTATCAGATCCCGAAAACCCTTTTTTTTACCAATCTGCCCAGAAATAAACAAGTAGTCTCTTCGACTAAAAAAAAAATCATGAGGGAAAGATTTTCGTCCATCTGTTGCAGGTTTGATTGTACAATTTCCATACCGCACCCCGTCGCCCTCGGAGCGAACTGGTGGAATGATCACAGTCCCAGGTGGATTCGTGCGTGCTTCTGATGAAGGAATAGTAGAACAGAATGAGAGGCAAAAAGAGAGAGAGAGAGAGGGGGGGGGGGTGAACTGACTGTTCCAATGATTGGCTCTGTTTTGATTTTTCAACATATGTCGCTCTCGCTCTCGCTCTCGCTCTCGCTCTCGCTCTCGCTCTCGCTCTCATTCTCCAACACCATGCTAGTGACTAATATAAATATGTGTGGGATTGGCATGAAGGTCAACATTCTCTGGAAAATGACGGCTCATTTTCTTTGTTCTGACTGCTGGTATCATCACTTTGAGCCACTGTTCCTGGTGGCCGCTCGGTCGCGTTTGAACCTGACACATACAGGAGGAACCTAGCTTAGTTTAGACAACTGTCAGTCCTACCCTTTGTATGCATTGCTGTGTGTATGTTTGTGTGTTGTGTTTGTGTGTGTGTATGGGGTCCTAGCAGTCCACGTACGGGATGACGATGACGATGCTGCACGTCACATCGGGACTGATGGGGCGAGTAACTTCAATCGAATGATGAATGAGCTAATCAACCTCCGGTGACCTGACCCCTTAATTCCTCTCTGTGTGCCATTTGTGATAAGCATGAGAAAAGCGGAATGGCAATGATGTGGATTATAGATCGCACCGATTGACATTGGATGAGACGGTGAGGCAGAGCGCAGGGGTTCGGCATTAAACGGAATTGGGTTGGGGAAAGGGTTCTGGCCTCGCGAAATCGTTCGCCGTTTGACCTACGTTCAATTTTCTGGGTGTCTTAGCCGCACTCGACGCCTCATTATCTCCGGCAGCCACCGACCCCACTCTGACAATACCACTCCTTACTTGAAGAAGTCAAACTGTTTGCCTAAATAACGTTGATTGAACGGTTGTTGTCCTGGATTCCTCATGCCATGAGTCATGAACTCGCTGAGAGCTAGCTCCCAACGGAAGTTGATTTGGTAGTCATATGATAGATCATGGATTTGCTCTACAGAAATGATGGATGGGTCAATCTCTATCTTTTGAAGTTGTCCACACTTTGAGTTTTCACGCAACTCTTTCAACGGTGATTGTGAGATTCGCACAGAAAATCGGAACACGTACAAGTCCCGGTTAACACCATTCGGATGCCCTTGGGTTGATCCGGTATTCAAACTATCCGTGTTGGTTATTCTCATTCTTGTCGTTCTCATCTTGTTTTGTCCCGTTTGATATTATGTTGCTCACGACAGTGCCCATTACGGAATTCACGAGAACAAGAAATCAACTCGATTTGGAGTTACAAGTGTTTTAGATCGGACTAACAACTTGGCCCCAGTAGCCGCAGTCCGGATCCAGGGGGTCGACGAGAGTTTACCTGGATCCCCTGACAGCGTCCAGTTCAGTAGGAATCCTTAACAGAGGAGACGACTCGTGTTTCGTATCATAGGTCAGCTGGTTATGGTCGTTCTTCGGGCGCGACCCCACTCGCTCTAGTAGATATTTGGCATCTCGTTTCCGGTGCATTCCGTTCGATGTGTTTGTGTACCTGTTCTACTTTGTCTCTTTAAACGATATGAATATCTAAAGAATTTATTATTGTCACGAGGAGCCTGAATCTTATTTAATGGCAAATCCACTTGCATTTTGCACTTGCGCCATTTACACCCAACTGGCCGTACCGCGATAGCTCAGTTGGTAGAACATGTGTCTGGTAAAGGGGAAATGTCGCCAATTCGGTTCCGACTGGTGGTGTTGGACTTTTAGATGCGGAAAATACAAGTAGATTTCCCATTATATATGAATATCCTTTCCAACCTGGCTTTCTCTACTCATGCACAGCAGAGTAATGGACAATGTATACTGAACAACCATTTAGGTTAGCGTCCCAACTCGAAGCTCCGGTCCACGCGATCTTACTTGCTTGTCACGGATCAGTTTCACAGACCTTCTCACGGCTTGCCAGAAGCGGAACGATAAGAATGGACCCCAGAAAGATCACATTTGTGTGGTATTTTCTGTTTTGGCAATCCTACCAAAATGTACCTGTATGTGTGCGTGTGTGTGTGTCATTTATTATTTGCCGGGCATTGTTTCCTTGGTTAGCCAGGGTTTCGGCACCCATTCCGCATTGGAGAAGCAATAACGAAGAGGATTATGGCAGTATCAGCAACAAGAAATCTAGCACTTGACAACATTGGACGAAAATGAAGTGATTGATATTGTTCCCGGTGTGTTCCGTGGACAGTACATCCACTCAGAACCATCGTTGTACCTTCATTATCTTGGCCAGTTCCATTTCTTCCAACTGGCATAATCTTATATACACAGATATATATAATCATTGTAATGGCAGTGCTACAGTCGTAGTAAATTACGTTACACTTCCGATCTGGCGGATAATAATGTGGTAATAATCGGTGTATGCCTTTGTTGTTTCTCAAAATCACGTCATCGACCACGTGAGCACGTTCCGTCCGCCGGTGCAAGTAGATGTTATGTTCAGACTTCCTGTGGTCAAGTATACCAACGAATACAATGACATATTAGTGCTAACGTGTCTTGGTGGTTTCCTGTGATGGTGGTCGCTGACGTTTCGAGTCTTTCGTTCTCACGGTCTGGATTGTGTGTATGTGCATGCGAATGGAAAACAATCATTAGTCATCCTGCAATGATCGTTAGGCTACCGCAACATACGATAAGCCAGCTAATCACTGAATAGATTCATACGAAAAACAGATTTGATCCGCGAGGTTCGAACCGCATGCGGAGTTTTCATTGTCTCTCAGAAGGATCATTTCAGTAGCACAGTACAGTAGTCACCATCGATTGATTTATCGCGTGGCATCAATGCCCCATACCGTACACTTGGAAGCCTCATAAAATTATTTTCTCGTGGTCACTGCTTGTCGAACCAACAAACCCGATGGCCGTAAATTTCGGATTTCGAGTTAATGTGGATATGTGGATCCAAAAATGCAAGGTTGTCAACCTCGGTGGACTTTGAGCACACGCGTATGGATGCCACCCCCCCCCACGCTTTTTAGCGCACGTGCACTCCACCAGTTAGGCTACGGGACAGGTTATTAGCGTACTCACTCGTTCGAAGCGCCCGGGGTAGTCTCTCAACGAAGCTGCTAGACCGCAATCGAAACCGAAGCTTGGGTGGGTGGTGCTCTCGATTAATCAATACAGTATGTACAAAATAAAAAGGATGAGAGTTGGCCCGATCGATTTAGTCAGTTAAACTTCATGTACTAGTAATACAAATCCAACCAGAGATGAAACCTTTGCACTTCAACTGTGGGGATGTAAATGGACTGGTCAAAACCCAAGGAAGACACAGTATGTGGGCATCAATTAATGATACGGGATAATTTGACCATATCGCGTGGAGGACCATCAGTCTTCGATAAACTTCGATGCACAGTCCAAATGCTTAGGAATTACACGATTCTAGGCCGCTGAATAACTGAAACACCTAGCAGTGATTGGCTTTCCATGATGAGAGGCAGTGAACGCCTAACCTATCCAACACGCCACATGTACTGAATTTCTTCAGGTATCCGGATCCCAGCTGGACTGTTGGCTGGGGGCAACGTCGCATGCATCGTAATTAACTCCCACTGCTTAGTTTATTCAATTTTTCCTTTAAAACCGTTTACTTCATATGTTAGTTGGATGAACTCCCCGGCACTGGCGATCTGTTGTTTTTCCAAAATAGAACACCTGACTGTATTTACTAATACCTTGCTGGATCTCAGTTGAACGAAATTCAACATACATAGAGTTCTCGACAAACACTTTTGGACTAACCGGTTTTTTCTGGGATCATTTGGCAGAGTCACTTAGATTATTTCTTAATCAATGGTTCATCATGATTCATCATACAGTGTGAACGCTCAACTCACCATTGAAACCCGTGGAAACACTGCACATCTGTTTCGTATTTGTTAGGATTCGTCGTCAGGGCACATCCACGGGGACTCGAACCCGGGGTGCATGATTGTGGATCGTACATGTTACCACAGGATAACCTGGATTGACTCCCTCTCGCTACGGGATACCTGTATGTGTGTGTGCGTGTGTGTGAACCCGTTCATTCACCTCACCTTCACTTTAGGGATTGCATCTGAAGGGCGTTGATTACGACTGACCCTATTGTTACAAAACCCCACAGTGACGTATTTTGGTTTTCAATCTGAAATCTTTGAATTCACTTTCGCTCGTCTGAAAAGATGTCACATTGCTGTGAGCAGATGAGTGTATGTTTGTGGAGAGGGGGGGGGGGGGGGTGGCAGCGGACTAATTTGGCTGGTGGTACTGGCGGCGGCGGAGACTCGAACCCAAGACCCCATTTCCTTCCAGCTGCAATGTTGGTCATTGGTTCACTACCATGGAGCTGAATTACGGATACTTATAACCCTCACGCGATTTGAAGCGGTGGTTTGTACAGTCTCTTTAGCAAAATGTTGATTGTTTTGAAATGAACCACTGACTCGATCTTTTATTTTTCGAGTCAACAGGTACATCACGGAATCACGAGAGAGAGAGAGAGGAAAAGAAACTCAGTATGAATGAACATAAAACCAGTCCAAATCTGTTAACCCGACGTCATGTGACTTATCATAGACCATCCCCATCAGCACAAACACCATTGTGCATGAAGTAGCATAGCCAACTGAACTTTGCGATCTTATCAATTTCACGATCATACCCCGGCAACTTTGGTCCAAACAAAACTCAATCATATCCGAATGTTGACTCAGCCTGATAACACCGTGTACATGTGTAGGTACGTTTGTATATATTGTGTTCCAGCTTGACAATGTGCGTCGGTACCTCCTCCATGCACAGATATGGACTCCGACCCAATCAAGCAGACAAACGTTGTCAACAAGTTTCTGCACCGAGTTGTCAAGTTTACCTTTGTGTGTACTTTTTACCTTCATGCGGCTAGCTCCTGGAAGAGGATAAGCCGGCTTTATGGATATCCCGAATGGCATCTACCCATGAGTGGTATGTGTAGAACTGTTCTTAAAGAGTCTTGGGAACTAAGTACGAGGTGGCGTCCCGAGCACCACTCGGCTTCCTGTTCCAGATAGCAACTCTAGCCCGTGCACAACCAAATGTCACCTGTCGGGCAACAGGAAGTTTGTATGTTGGGAGCCGGCGACCGAACGAGCGGTTCGTACGCCTTTTGGATGGCGGTCTGCCAATCGAGGATGCCCAACGCGCCCTAGTGAATCTTATCCCACTCAGGATAGCTGAATAAGGGATAAGAGGCAGTGGCCTCATTCAATGGTGAGCCACATTCGCGCACGTCCAATTGCTGTCTATGGGCTTCTGCGGCTTTTATGCGTAGTTCGCTGCCAGTCGAAAAAATCGCCTCGCCCTCTAACAACGCCGAGTGTGGGTTGAGTTGGTTTAATCGTACTTGTCAATCGGTCTTTCAGAGGATCACGTGGACTCAGGTTTCCGGTTGCGAGAATTCGTGTGGCTCTAGTATCCGTAAAAGAGTGGTGAAAGTGCTGATGGTTTTATGGTCCTTCTGTCATTTTATTCCGTGGGTAAGTGTTAGTGCAGTGAAGGGGACAAACTCCCATGAACACTAGTATCCCCTAGGGACTGTCGGAGGGAATCGGTAACCGTGACCTTGAGACTTGGCCTGTTAAGCCATATATGGCATAGTGAACAAGCTGTTGGCAGCTGTATAGGTGTCCGACTAATGTAAGTGTAGGTTTCTGTTGGTGCACTTAACGAGCCTAGGGCTCATGGGTTTTTCTTTTCTTCGTTTTTGGGAAATCGAAAAGAAGTAACCCCCACGGAACAATACTGGTTCTTGAATACTACAATGGTGTAGTATGCAAAGACCGGTAATTTTCCCATGGGAGGTTGCGTGTGTTCGATTTGCAAAACACAACAATAAAAGAACTTCATGAACCCAATGCTCAGTCAATGTCTCCTCGGGAACCTACCCCAACATTATTCGAACACTAATATGGCTGCCTATTGCCCGACCACTGCAGTGACACCAAAAATTCAGTCATGCTAACAGTCTTGAATATCTTCTCTTTTGTTCCTTCTTGTTTTTACACTGTGGTTCCACGGATATACATTATCGAATAGATGAAGTTGGCTGTTCAGCTGTTGTTTTACTAGCCTGCCAACCAGTTCGGGCAAACTCGTCCAATTTTCTTCGTTGATCTATTCAGTACCGGTAGCAGCAGAAGTACCATTATTCTTGGTGCTGCTGTCAACACTACTGTTAGTAGTAGGGTATGTGATAGTCGCGTTGCACTAACAATCCAAGTGAGATCTCACTAGAACAGATCGAACGCTGTTCGGGGCTATATGATACCCTATTTGGAGCAAACGAGCTTCCAAGTAGGGCAATTATTTTCCTTGGGATACCGTGACACATTTTGCATTCCCTTTGTCATTCCATCTGTCACAAAAAAACATCACAGCTTTCGTATTTCATGTCCCGTGAGAAGTTTTTTCGGTGACGTTCGGTTCATCCCCCAGCCTTACTCATCATATGTGAACAGTATGCTGAGTCCAGTTACATGAACACATACATAGGAGCATACAAACGCGCACACAGTAGTAGCGAATGGTGTAATGGATCGAGGTGCAGGCCTGGCACGAAATTGCTGGAGTGTTCTTTGTTCTCGAGTCATCGTTGACATGGCTGTGAGCACGAGAAACTCAATGCACAAATGTGAACTGATAGCTGTTCATGTTGTTCAGGGAAAATTCTCAGATTACTTTTCTGACTTGGGGAAGGGGTTTCATCCGTCAGGCGGATCGTAAGTGGATCAATGAAAGTATCATCGCAACCAAATTGCGTACACCTGTGTCTACCCAAATCATGGATACATGCACTTCTGATGTGGTGTTTACTACAAGATCCATCCTAATCCCTAATGGTTATCGTAACTCTGCTATTGTTGAAACTTCCTCCCTTGTTTGAACACACTTCCGTCTTTCTCTCAACAGTAGATGGCATGTCTGAAACTCGATCACAGTGTGTGCAGACAAAGCATGATAAGTGTTTAACTACTATGTGATCACATAGACACATGTCACACTTCTGCGAAAAGTTACCACACTGGTTAGTTTCTTTGGGTGAATGAAGCCAATGATATATCCCTCCTTCCACCCACTCGCGCACACTCCCATGATTATTCCCATCCACCCTTTTGTGCAGTACAGTCAATCTAATGGTGCCAGCTTTGTTGTTCAAACCGGTTGAAAGTAGGTGTATCACAGTAATAACCAGAGTATTGACAAACTTTCGTGTCTGCCCTAGCACCAAACACGTGAGGTTCGTTGCTGTCAGCGAGACGGGATAAAAGAGGCATCCGGTACCGGCACTAATACCTGTACTTTACATCAGCAACTAGCACACGCACACGCACACGCACACGCACACGCGCACACAAATAGGCCATCTATCCGGATCAACGCGTCAGTTCCCCGTCAATCATACGGACGCTTTAATCACACTTGATCATATCAGTGCAGCCAGAATCGATCTCTTGGGGATTTTCCTGTGACAGTCATCATTTTACGATCCATGGTTGAGAGCCCGTTCCATCTAACGAACAACTGTACCCACCGTGAGACATTTTTTCAATACCACCAGGTGGTTGGTTTTCAACCAAAAGTGTTGAGTTCATTGGCCGTAAAATAAACTATGGTGGTCCTAAGGCCGAAAGGTTCATGATTATATATATATATATATATATATATATATATATATATATATATATATATATATATATATATATATATATTGTCGAACTTCACTGGAGATGATAAAAGGGGGCGATAGCTGGCCGTAGGCCCTTACCCCACCTCAGGTATGACGGTACAACTCTTCGAGGACTGATACATACTTCTCAGGCACTCCATTTCCCAACAAACAATTCCACAGTGCAGTCCTATCGATGGGGTCGAAGGCCGCGCGAATGTCCAGGTACACGCTGACTGTCGGTCTGTGGAACGTGTGACGGTGCTCTAACATTTGTCGGAGGATGAAGATTTGATCGATGCATCAACGACCGGTACGAAATCCAGCCTGACCCTTGTGAGTCTGCTCTTCACGCGTTTGGTGCAACCCTTATGGTTAGCGCAGTCACTACGCGAGCCTTTCTTAAAGATGAGAACAACAATCAATCCCTCACACAAGGACGGGACCTACTCAGAATTACAAACTTTTGAGAACAAGACATGAAGTTATCTAACGAGCCGCACCCCACCATCTTCAAATGGGACTGCGGGCATGCCATCGGACGTTCTAAGGCCCGGATCTTCTTTTGGATCTCCGCCTCAGCAGGTGGATCTGTCGAAACGCACCACTGGACGTGTGCCGGATGAGCTATGGGAGAAGCTGACACCGAGGGCCAGCTACATTGTGTCTGAATGTGCTCCGCCTAGCGATCGAGACGCCGCTTCTGATTGTGAATTTGCGAACCGTCAGCCTCACATATTGTTTCACTTACACCTAATAGCTTCCCACCGGTGACTCGGATGACACAGAATAGCTTGCGGGAATTTCCCATGACGGCAATACGTTCCATCTCTGATGCGCGTTGCGGCTATCAGACTTCGTGGTCCCTACGGAGACTAGCGCTAAAAGCATGTTTCGTTTTGAGACGTGCTGCATTCTACTCGCTTCCAGCTGGGATCGACTGGCGTGCGTCGAGAAGGTGCAGAGTATCAGTAGAAACCCAATGTCTTGCGGCACAACGAGACAGACCACAGCTCACTAAACCAGCAGAATGCAAAGCATTCTTGATAAGCGACCAGTACTGGCTTATGTTATCAGGTGGGGCTACACGTAGCTTTTCAGCTAGCGTGTTTCGGAAGGCGGAGAGGCGAGATGGATCGGAGAGCTAACTGCAATCTAACTGCCGTCGCTGGGTGTGTTTTGGGCACCCGCCGAAGCACATGGACAGCTTAGTGCAAACTAATGCGTGGTCGGAATCAAGGGGGGTGCTCCAGTATGAGCGACAATTTTGTATGCAACCCCGCCATTTGTGGCTTATAGCGATGTGGTCAATCTGGGTCCACTGTTGACTCGAAGAGGGCGCTCGCCGCGTGGCGTACCAGCGATTGGAACGTCTGAAGTTCGTACTGGCGAGAAACAGGCGATAGTCTGAGCACAGGGCCAGCAACCGTTCCCCGTTTTCCGATCGACAGGAATCTAGTCCAAAAGGGCCTCCTAGATGCGCCTCATTCGATGACAGCCGACCCACTCTAGCATCCAGATCTCCTGCCCAAATCACGATATCAGCCCGGTTTGCTTTAAATAAGACGTGTAGCTGTTGGTAGAAGTTATCTTTCATTACATCTGGGCTACAATCGGTGGGTGCATACGCCGAAACGACAAACAGAATTCGTCTATCAGGGCGGCGACTGCTTACTTTACACGAAACCCTGAGTCTCACTTCGCATAAACGACTGTCCACTGGGATCCAGTCTAGCAGCGCCGCCTCAGCTCTTTCACTTAGAAAAATCCAACGCTTGCAAGTCCAGAAGCCGCAGCCTTGCCGTCGCCAGAAAGGCATAAGTGAAACTTCATAGAACGATTAGATGAGGCTTTAATCAAATTATGGAACTGTAGTCTTGAATGTGAGTCTCTTCAGTGCAACATACATCGATGGCAAGGGATTCAAGCGTACGAGCTAAACCCGTCTGTTGTCCTATACGCATCAAGGTTCACACGTTGAATGTGGCTAGTTTGAATGGGCATCGAGGGTGAAGCGAGGGATCAGCTGGTGATAGCGGGTTCGGTGAGACTCGGAAGCTAGTCGAAGAAGGACAAGAAAGAACATAGCCAGGATTTCCATCAGTGTCACTACATCAGGGAAGGTCGACGAGGAAATAGTGGGATGTCAAAATAGAACAGAAAGTGGAAAGGGAGTCGGAATGGGAGAACAAGTTATGTACGGTGTAGGAGACTGTTCATTTGTGCGCTCGAAAGAACATTTGATCGCAGTGGTAGAGTCTATCATGGTTGTTTGCGTTGCAGGCTATTATACTACTCGGACGCCCATGCTAGAGTGGGCATTTTTGTTCGAGGCTGCACCTCTATCCTTTGCGCAGCCAAGTGCGTCCTGCAAGGCAGGAGGGTTGGTCTATATGAGCTGGTTGCTAATTGTATGGTTCATTTGCCTCTTCTGGAAACCACTGGGAGCCAGTGACTGAATGCTCAACTCATTCACCCTTCGGATGAGGCCAGACATCCTGGCTGCCCAGTACACCCCTCCGCCAGAAATGCCGATAAGCATACTGTTGTACTCCTCATGCGTCACCCGTATTTGGTTTGGAGTCAGGGTTTAGCCATCTCCCTTAGGCTGACTTCCAGTCAATCAACCCGGTGGAAAGCACCGGGCATTCGCTTTCGCCCTCTCACTTTAGTGGGAACACTTCCGCCACGGGAAGGCAGTGAGTAGGACTTCCTCAGCAGAGGCTGTGTCAGACGCACGATCACTTGGGAGTATTTTGAGAGGCGTTCAGGATGAGTAGCCATCTCGGAGCATGCGACGCCCACCCGCGACCATACTGAGGCATTTAGAGGCTCATGAGCTCTCAGGTGTTCAACGGGAAATGAGTCTGTTATATTCTAACTGTGAGAAGATATAGTATAGGTAAATCGGTAGATAGAGCATGACCCAACGATTGCCATCAACTCTAGCGGTGAAAGCGGTACATGCGACCAGGCCTAGTCATTTTAGAGTCACCTGGCAGTCGACGAATCAGTGAACACGAAACGGACATCTGGTTATTTTAGGTAATTTTAACCATGACGTATGCAATGTGTGTGTGTGTGTGTGCGTGTGCGTTGACAATGCATACCAAATAATTGATGGAAGAGTGTATATAGGTATTGTCGTCAGACAGTCGTTGATCCACTGTGATTACCAATGTGATCATTTAGTTTCTCCTCGCTTACGCGTAAGTGAAACGGTCGAAACACATACACCATAGCCACGAAGTTCCACTACATTATCAGGGAGAATCATGGAGACTCTGAAGGTCGCAATGGGCCCGGTGTGTGATAGTGATCCGCACAGTAGTGAGATTCTGTTCACAACCAAATTTGGTCGACGAGGTTGGGTTTCGAAAGTTGTACCAGACTAGCTAACGAATTGAAATGATGAGTCATGGAATATAAATCCGTGATACTTATTCATTACGAACGGGCTCTCCATTTACAGGGTTTTCATGAAGAATAAGAGAACAGATGTAATTCCGTCACAGTTTGAAACAAAAACTAGCGCCACATCATATCACATGAACCCAAGATCCATGTTCCGTCTATCACTAGCATAATAATTTGAGTTTTTATTGATTCACGTAGCCTAATGACCGATTGGTCTATCTGTTCATTTATTCACTCAAAAGCATTGACATGGTATATAACGTTATATTCTATGCTATGATATGATATATATTCACTATAAACCACAGATTATATCTGATTGTATTAAGATATACGATTTATACCGCTCAGTATATTTCTGTCATGATCGAATAGAAAAGAGTTGCCTTGGCTAATCTTTCTGATCGTGTGTATTAGTGATCTGGAAAACTACTGTTGGAATATATATCTGTCCCAAACAATGAACATGTTCATTCATTGTTTTGAAGGAAGTGGATATTGTTGGTGAAGTGTGATAAATTAAATTTCGAACGATCAGCGTAATTAGTGCTTGGGCTGACGGAACAGTATACCGCAAGCGTATCAATCCATTTTCGGAATTTAAATGACCATTGGAAATCCGGTCATGCTAAGCCCATCTGGGACTAGTTTTTAACGTCTCTCTCTCGATCTCTTTCTTTCCAATTCCGCACCGCACGGCATTGGGTCGGATGTCTGTTCATTCAAACAGGTTTGATATGGGCGTGCACGAGCACCATGACATGGCTTCTATTCCTCATCTCACAGCCTCCATACACACGAGCGGTCTCGGTGGCCGCTACACAGGATCACCAGTTCGGTTCCTCATTCAGTCCAGATCAGTCTCAATGTATCAACTCCTTGCTGTTGGATCGGCATCGAATTCCATCTTCTGCATTCTCAGCCACCAGTGATCTGGACGATCCGAGTGGTACGCGGCGTTATACGGCCGAAAATTTGAGGTAACGCTAGCTAACCGACCCGATCCGGTTGCGGATAATAGTTGAACTATGTCTGTTTGCTTATTGATAGTTCTTTTATCTTTTTTAATTATAATTTCGGTTTGGTACCCTCTTGTTATTTTGTAACCCATTCCCAAATTATGCAGTTTATCTACGATCCCCACATTCTGTCCATTGACTTGGATGAATTTTAATGATGAACATCATCGGAATGTATCAAGTTATTTCATCATTTCAGGTTTGTAGTGTTATTGCTAAACTGTTCAGAATCCCGGTTAAGATCGGACGGGTGGTAAGACTACAGGTGACCCATTACTCATCAGATTGTTAGTTTGCCTTTTATATTCTGCCTACTCACTAGGCGTGAGTAGTGATCACATCAGTTGCACGAGCAGATTGCTTTTTTTGTTCAGGTTCACAACACAGTACACACGAAATGAGCAACCTCATGTCCTTCACTTTAAGGCAGAGAGGAATACGAAACATTAACGGAGATTTAAATCACAGTTATATTATAAGAAGCAGGATTGAGTGGATGAAAAAGTTATTCTGTGTTTATTTAGTGTTCTCCATCTCCATCGATTATATACATTCCGATTTGTGAGTGTTTTAAATGCCCAGTTGAATTTCGCTCACGATCACGTTTACCCTTCGTGTAATCATTTCCAACTAGAGGGCATGGACTTGGTGACAACGTACTTATCAGTAGTTGTCACTTTATCATGTTTATGGTGACGCAATCATACAATGTCTTTTGGCTCTACTTGTTAGTGTCACAGTTCATCACGTTCAAACGTACAAATGTACAGCATCATCTCACTGGTCGATTTTCTTTTCACACACGTACCACACACATACGCACACAATTTACAGATCCGAGAAAGCCGAACGGGCTTGGTGTCCAAATCGACGAGTTGGAACGGAATTGGTCGAATTCGTCCAGGTGGACATGAATGAGTTAAACGCTGTCACTAAAATGGTCATCAATGGCCTCCAGGCAGAGGAAGGGGTAAGTACGTGTGTTTGTTTGTGTGTGTGTATGTATGTGTGGAATTTCTATTCGATTGATTTGATATTAGATGGGGCTTCTGCCTTGCCACGTGATGTGAGCTAAATTGGAGTTATGGTCGTTTTTCACAATATCTCTACAACGACCCACTGTTAGTCAGTCTATTGTGCCTCTTTTTTCCGGGGTTATGTGTAGACGAGCTGTCGGTGTTTATCCGGCGTTAGTCACCAGTTGGGTAAGTGACTCGGCCAATGTTCACTTCCAAATTTCTTACGATTTTTTGTCAGCGACAGGTGCTAGGCACATCAGTTATCAGAAGAAAGCAGTTCATCCTTGAAAGGGCTGCATGATTACTCACAGATGGCAGACCGGTTCTGTTGTTTTTCGCATAGTCACAAGGCTGGTTTCAAAACAGCGCACCATACTGGTCAGAAGAAGCGAATCAATAAGTTGGTACAAATTTGTACATTGGAGGCTGTTCATATTAGAATGTTTTTATTGTCATGCAATCACTGCTGTTTCATTCATTTGCGAACCCATACGAAGAGCAAAGTGATAAGTTTGCCAGCCCATCTGTAATTTCTGTTTCTGTTTATCTTCTTGACTGGTTGTCCATAATTAAGGATACTGAATGGAGTGAGTGCTTTGGTGCCAAACGAGCTAACCACGTTCATCAAGAGCCAACACTGTTCGGGTAACCCACGGTTTGGATTTTTGAGGAGTACTGTGGCAGCACTCGAGGGATATCCGGACAAGTCAAAGTATGCCAGTACCTCACTCCAATCAATCAATCAATCAATCAATCAATCAATCAATCAATCAATCAATCAATCAATCAATCAATCAATCAATCAATCAATCAATCAATCAACCACTCACTCACTCACTCAATCAATCAATCAATCAATCAATCAATCAATCAATCAATCAATCAATCAATCAATCAATCAATCAATCAATCAATCAATCAATCAATCAATCAATCAATCAATCAATCAATCAATCAATCAATCAATCAATCAATCAATCAATCAATCAATCAATCAATCAATCAATCGATCGATCGATCAATCAACCACTCAATCAATCAATCAACCACTCACTCACTCACTCACTCACTCACTCACTCACTCACTCACTCACTCACTCACTCACTCAATCAATCAATCAATCAATCAATCAATCAATCAATCAATCAATCAGTCAATCAATCAATCAAGTAAATAAATAACCAATCCTTCAATAAATTATTCATCGGCCTAAGTCAAATCAGTCAAACCAAATCAACTGGCAAATCAATCAATCATGCGTTCAATCACTGACTCAGTCAGTCAGTCAATCATCAACCAATAAACGAACGAAGCGATAATTCGTCCCTCTGTTTTATCTCTATTGACAGGGTTTCCGGTTTACACCATACTTTTACATCCGATATAAACGAGAAGAGAACGAACGGGAATGGCGAACGTATCGGCCACGTGACCCGCATCAGGTAAGCAACCACTTGGCTTCCGGAAAATTCACATGTCATTTTCTTTGATTATCGTTACTCACCTGGTCTGTAGTTGATTCGACAAGTGTCACGATTGCAAGCAAACCAAGATTGCACGGTTTATTCTCATTCGAGGATTTGTAAATTAAATGGTTACCATATTTGGCTTGTCTTATTAATGATCATCAACAAATTTAATGCTGGAGTTCGGATAAAACACAAACCATCACAAACTCACAGTCACTGAACTGGGGGGGAGGGGGCTAGGAATATGCCTATCGGGGATGGTGATATACTGTGACGCATAGCGTCTACCACATGGACCCATCTGGATTGTGTGTCTCATATGGCTAGCATCATGCTGAGTTTAAGTGAACAGGCCTGATTAAGTCTCACGTTCCCAGATCTTAATTTTACCGCACCCATCCCCTCCCATTCTTATCCGAGTACACAGTGATACGCAGTCGGGCACCACGCGTTTCTGAAACGGAAACGGAATCAGATTTTGAGTTGATTGATTTCACATTTTGATCCCCATTTTACTTTCCGGTCAGCGTGCAAATTTCCCCAGTTGGATGAACCGGTGAAGGTGGTGGTGAAGATGGGTACCGAATAAATTTTTTTGGTTTTGATTGACATTGTACCTCTGTATTGGTTTCTCACGAATAGCCATCATCCAATCCCCACCATGGAGTGTCTAACAAATGATGAGGTGTTTGTCATTGTTTCGCATAATCTCGTTCTTGTAGCCTAACACGCACGCACGCACATACGAGCACACGCACACGCACACGCACATGCACACAAACGCAAACCCCAACCACGGCTTGAGTGGTCATTGGTCAACTCATGCTTCCGCTATTCAACTCTTGCGAGTTTCTCGTCATTCCGGTTCAAATTTACCCCGGGATTCTATTTCCGGAGCACGTGCCCAGACCAAATTTGTATCGTTACAGAGAAAATACACCAATAAACATGCAAAGTTTAATCGCAAACCGGATATTTAGGGCAATTTATGTATTAACGTGGGCATGCATGCAACGAGTTCTGTCAGACTGTCTATTTTATCCCTGTTTACCTCACAGAACAGTTAAATTGAATTAACTTGCCAATCTAACCCCTTACCTTCGTTTTCAACCGTCGAGCGGCGATGATGTTGATTTTGATGTTGATATTATTACCATTGCTGTCAGTAAACTAGAAGGGGTAGTTTTTCCCCTATTAGAATCTATCTGTTCATCAGGATTTTTCAGTTGATTCATTTTGGGTAAACGATAGCCACCTAGTCAGAATCCACCCGTGTCTCAAAAGTTGTTCACCGTCTTTTACTATTATTCTATCGAGGCTGTGACCAGTAGTAAGCAGTTTACGGTTCTTACCCACTCTGCTTATCTGTCTTGTCCCCATCCGCTCACCCCCCCCCCCACACACAAAACAACTCTTCCAAACTGCGAATTCGACTAGACACCTCGTTTGGTCGGCAGTACTTCCGCACTGGTCCCCAAATTTGTCGTATTTGATCCACCCCTCATTGCTCGTTGGTTTCGAATCTACCCGTATCGGGATAGTCCGGGTTTCGTCTGTGTCCGATTGGAGGCCTACGGATGCCGCTATACTGGTAAGTTTCAACCAGCCCGTCGATTAGCTGATTACCTGACTGAGCTCTACGATTAATAATAATAATAATAACTATAATGAAAATAACAGTAATATATTATCATTGAGTGATATGGTACTGAATTTTACTCGTTACTTATCACATTAGATAGCCGGGATAGGTGTGTTTATACCCAGTACCAGTTACGCTTTGTGGTAGTTCGTGTGACAAAGTTCTATTCACGTTCGCTCTTTTCTCCGATGAACAACAACACAGTGGTAAGCGAAGTTCTGTTTCTTGTATCTTGACTAACCATGGATTGATCACCGTGTGTGTGCTTGTACAATCGGCATTTTCGCGCGGCAGTTTGTATTGAACTATGGTCCGAATTTCTAGCTATTTGAATCACGGATGGACCACTTGATTGTTTTGATCACTTCCAATCCGACACTTCGTGTCCGCGTCATTATGCCTTGTGTACATTCAACTCACCATTGTGCAGCCGTTTCATCCTCGTTAGCAATCATCATTTGCAATGCACATCCATCGAGCCCCCACGGGGACTCGAACCCGGAGTGAACGATTGTGAGTCGAATACCTTGACCACCAGGCTATGCGGGTTGGCTGGTTATGGCTCATTGAACGTATACGCCATATGATATAGTACCCTCCCGATACTGACCTTGAATGTTAGCAGAGCGTTTCACGCAGAGTGAGTGACTCCTGGGATGGACGACTTCTCTGTGGGGGCCTCATTACAACGAGAGCATTCCGCTAAACAACGTACAGGTCCTGACTACTATATAAGCGTGAATAGTGGCAGATGAGATTCTCATATACTATGGTTCATCATGCGTGTTTGATTGACCCTTGTAAGTGACTAATGATCCAGTATGCCGTATTTACGCTCAACTTACCATTGGAAACGATGAAGGCACTGTACAGCTGTTTCGTTTACTTGTTAGGAGTCATCCACAGCGTACAACTAACGGACTTCGCTTCTGTCCATGACTTTTCAAGGGAAGAATCCGTGGTCACTAATTCAAACCTGCTGCTTCTCGTACCGATGAAGCAGTCAAACTGTGTAGGCTATCTCTAACGTAATACCCTTGTCTTCGGTTAGGCTACCGACGGAGAAGTTGTCCATCACGGGAGTCGATAATTGTCCGGTCAAGCGGTTGCTATCCTGAAAAGCCAGTGATGGCATGGGTGCTAAATCATGTCGTGCTGATGTTAAACAAACCGTTAAGTGTCGATGAAATATTCGACCCACTCGTTCACACCGGGCTCAGGCCCTAACAGAAGCTCGACCAATGTGCATTGCGACGTGCTTTTAATCACATCGCCCTCGGGATCAAATGGTACGGTGACAACCAAGCGATGAGCATGGCGGGTTTCCGGTACCAATCTGGTCGCCGTCGAAATACTTTGCCGTTTCGGCTTCGTCGTCATCCTCAAAATATTGTGAACATTGGCTGCGGTGAACCGAATGAAAAAATGTATGAAATCAATAATTACATAAAGGGAATATTTCGGGCTTTAGGGATAAATTCCTTTTCAAAAAGTAGTTTGACCACAATACCTACTGAATATTAATCGTGCCAGTTGCTACCGTAGTGTCTGCTTAATTCTCACACGATGACTTAGTTCCGAAACGGATTCAATATTCTCTTTACTCCGTTCTCTTTAAGACGACCTCGTGGAATATCAGATTCCAGAAGGAAGTCTCGCAATACCTCCGCATCATGCACCTACACCGTCACATCCATTGACCGCCTCTCCGGTGTTGAGGTCCACCGGTACGACCGCGTCAAACAACCAATCCGTCTATTATGAGGCCGGGTCTGGGGCCGCTTTTTCCGATCCGTGTTACGACGGATATCGAGTCGAACCTGGCGGTTTACTGGACGGTGGCCTCGGCTGTCTCACCGATTTGGCAATCGCCGCGCCAACAACCCGACCAACGCCGTGGCGTAGTACAATACTCAATCCGTCCATGGACGAGGCGGTTGCATCTGGACAGAATCATTGGTTTGTCGGATGGCATCGCGGCCGATGGCGTGCCACAAAGGGTGCGGCTAAATCTGATGATGTGGTCGATATGTTATTCCGGTTCGCATCTGTGCGTGATTTCAAACGATTACGACTGTACGCGTCGAATAACTATCCGGAAAATGTGAGTTATTTGTCTCTGTCTGTCTGTGTGTATGCATATCTGTTGATAAAATGCCGCTTTACTATTGGTTTGATCTGATGCCGTAACGTATCCTGGAAGGGGAAACATATACTGAATGAGACCAAGATTATTGACCTGGTAGCTACATCACTCCGGATTGTCATTTATGAGGAGGAAATATTTCCCCGAGCACAAGAATTACTTTGGACAGTTGTCAACCTCCGTCATCTGTATCGTTGATAGGACATGCTTTCATTCGTCAAGGATCGAGTATGCACGGGAAAACTTAAACCAGTTTTCCTACTCGCCCTAGAAACCTGGTTGTCGCTGGTAGAAGATGGTAAAAAGAGCGCAGAAAATTGGCGCTGTGACAATCGCTCGAATTTGTTAGGAGAGCCAAGTCACCAGATGGGCAGAGTCGGGTACTCGAAGCATGGTGCGAACACCACACAATTGTGAAAGCACGTTGCAACTTACCGGATCGGCTACCGTCTGTGCTGAAATTCATACTATTGCACGAGTAAGGCGGAGGGAGCGTATCCCATTGACTAAGCAAAGGCTCACTGAACTATCAAGAGAAACCGGCAACCATGATCGTGAGAAACTTAGAGTGGAGAACCACACCCCAGGCCCTTAGTAGGTTAGGTGTGATAGAAATTCAGTCGACAGCGGATTGTTGTGCGCGGAGTGTCCACGCGCGTAGGTTTGAATCCCACCGAGGTTGATGACCGCGAACATTTGGTTCATTTGAGGGTCTGTTCTATCAGCCTGCGATGATAAACTGGTCATCGTGTCGAACCTCAAATCTGGAGCTCCTGGAAGCGCTGTTTACTTCCCTCGTCGGCAGTCTCTAATTGGCCGTGACCCCTCTTCCTGAAGTAGTGTGCAATTTGTGTATAATAAATAAAAAAAATGAGACATTAGTACCATTACTAAATTGAATGGATCTACACTAAATTTCTGACGAAATGCGGTCCGCCTAGAAGTATGAAGAACATCGAACCGCACAGAAATCACGGCACTCCTATCGGGTTTCGACAACCGGGCAAATGGAGCGGCTCAAGGATTCTTCTAGAGCGTCGGAGTGGATTGTGTTTGAAGAATACTCCTCATCACCATGCTCACTACCCTATATTTCTCTCACTCTCGTCCCGCCCTCGTAGAGAAGCCCACGTTCTCTCGCCATGTTTTTTTGTGGTCAGATAGAAATCACAAAGTATTTAGCGATCATTCATGCTTCATTGTTTCTAGCTCGGGTGACATTAGAACGTGGGAGCACATGATTGCAATTCGGTACGTCGCCTCGCGCTGAGAACCAGGACAAAGTTCATCAGACAGTTGCGCGATTTCATCCATGCAGCTCTGACCACATATGGCAGTGTGTGTGTGTGCGTGTGTATGTATGTGAAAGAGAGGACAACCACAACACAGTATGAACTTTGTTCATTCTTTCAACCTCGGATTTGTTCGTATTCCGCACCACCACCCCCCCCCCCCTCATCTATGAGCTGGTTCGAACAAGCGGGAATAGACATATTTACTCTGTGACTCACAATTGGTCACGCGTGTCGAAATCAATCTCTATAGTGTAGCAGTCGACTCGACGTGCTATAGGCGCTGTGGACTCCGATCCCAGACTGTACGAGAGGTAACTGATACAAAAGGTGGACAACATTGCACCGATTTCGGCGGATCTGACACGTTTTCACATTCAATCCAAATCCTGCCGATCGCAATCGGATTTAGACTTGTTTATGTAAAATCAAATTGGACTCGTGTGGGAGTGAACTCTGTCACATCGGTAGGCTGCATCAGGCACGCATATTCTGATCACTGCGTTTCTGCTGCAAGTGTTTTTCATGTTGTTCAAAGGCTGTCGACGATCCTTTAGTGGTGGAGACTTTGGAAAACATGCAAATTGAGCGACTGGTAATGTGAGTCTGACAGAATAATTGGGTCGAGTAAACTGTACCGAAATACAAATCCGTTCTTGATCCTTAAAACCGACCAGTCACTGTCAGTCGTGTGACAATCACAAAGGTTGTCACACCAGTGAGCCACGATTGTCTCTGTTCACTAGATACGGGGATAGTTGATGTGTATTGGTTGTACGTCACAACCAACTGTGCAGATTGAAAGGGAATTCAACTAGATGTCAGCAATACCAACCTTTTTGGTCGGTGGCGGACTGGACTATTTCTCCGCTTATTTCGGAATTATGTCAGAAACAGTCAGGAGCGCTGCCCGAGTGACCGTTTGAAATGTCGTTCTGATTAATCTGAAACTCGTAGCGGCGCGGCGCGGCAATGCATTCGCACTCTTTTCACGCCTGTGGTTGCAACGCGCGCTCTGCGTCTGCGCGTTGTTTCATAATGTGCGAACAGAATGACGCACGTGGATACAATCTTGTCTTGATCGGAGCTAAAGGTCTCGGTAACTATCGCATGGCCTAATAAGCGTCCGGTGCTCGAGAACACCGTTGTCGGAAATGTTGCTAGTCCGTTGACGCTTTGGTTACGCTGGATAACCTATCTGAAGACCGATTAACAGTCGACCGTGTTACCGAATGTCTTACGCTTATATGTATAGCGTATCATACGGTGAATCGTTTTTGTTGTCGTTGTTGATTTAATCCGAACCGAACTCGGCTCAGACCCACTGTCCTGTGACTACACTGGATAATCACGTGACCTCTCAAGTGGCTTTCACGTTCCCATTGAGCGAGGTGGACGACAGATCAGGCGAAGGTGCACCGCTGCGATCACCGAACAACGCGTAAGGTAACAAAGAGAAATTGTAACTGCCGTACAATCACAGCAATGCAAAAGTACTTCAATTTTGATTCGCATTCTGTGACCGAGTCTCTGATCATTAAAGATCACCACAATTCTTCTGGTTTCATGTCATCAAATCTTCTCTGACTGATCGCTTTAAACTTGGTATGAATTGTGGTGTGATTTCCGAATGCTACAGACCTGTGCCCATCCGATATATCTCCGTAGAAGGGTTCGAGATGAGTCTTCTCACAACCTGAATCTCTACCATGCCAAATGTGTGGTAATTTCTGGTGCAGTTCGACGGTGTTTGTTGCATTGATGACTACAGATAACCAGTATATTTTTTCCCTGAAGAACTTTATTTGAATTTCAGACATGGAATCGAGGTTGATCCGACTTTCATTCCACTTGGCCTCTCATTATGGATAGACGTTTATTTTTCACTCATTGAAGCGGTTTTCTGTCTACGAGTCTGGGAATAGATGGGTGGACTTTTTTCACCTTTGTTTCACATAGCTGTTGGCTACGGGGATATCATTTAAGTAATTAGTGCAAAGTTTTCTTATGCGTGAGCTTCTGCGAATGATTGTCCGGATAGCTCAGTCGGAATGGCAAACGTTCCAGGATCTGAACCCCTGCTCATGCGGCATCTTTTAACCGGGGGTCGAGTGATGATTATCAGACTTGTGACTGTCAAATCTGAGGTAGTGATTCAGAACCCATCCAACATTGACCAACTTTGGTTATAAATAGAAATTAGCTCTCGCCATGATGGTTACCACGCCCGACTTGTTGTGACCTTGTTTGCCACTCCTTCTCTTCAAATCTGAGGGTTTCTGTTGCACCTTATCTCCCGTGTCGTAGCTGGTACTTGTGGTCGTATGCTTGGCTCCCTCCGCCGCACCTTTGCTAAGACATGGAATACCGATAAAAAAAAATCGACAGCCGATTGAGAGTAAACTGCGTACAGGTGAAATTCTATCCAGATCGTGATATCGGTGCGTGTGCACAGAACAGAATTTCACTGTTCAGGAATGATAAATGTTTGATGGAGTACTCAACAGTCCCCGATTACGGACACGATGGCTTTCACCACGTTGGGCCATTTTTGTTTGCTTACTCTGGGCAAATATTCGCTTACAATTAGGTAACTCAACACGACCACCACTAGAACAAGCATTCACGACAGCACAATTCCGTCCAACATTGATAACAGCTACACTTGTCGGATGTGAACCTGCCCGAGGAACGTATACCTAATCATATGTGGGCCCGACGGCGATGTGCTGTGCAGAGGCCGGTTGATTTGGCACCTTACAGTGGAGATTAGTCAAGTCAAGTCAATGTTTTATACACCCCGGATAAATATTCAGCTTGCACATAACATTGATGACCAACCATTTGAATGCCTCGTTTTGAGTAGATTTGAAACATACTGAACCATTTTTGACAAACAGCGCGATACAGGTGGTATTTGTGGAATTTTAGTCTTTTCGATGTGGAGTCCAGTGTTCTCAAGAATCTGTGGGATTACTCGGCACGAAGATCCGGAGTGACGTAGAATGTAGAAAATCCACGTCCATTTTCCTAATCTAAAAGTCCAACGCCACCAGCCGCAATCGAACCGGCGACCTTTCACTTAGCGTGCAGTTGCCCTGCCAGTTGAGGTGTCTTGATACTGCCGATTCGGCCAGTCCGGCTGGCCGGCAAGTCGTGTACCGTCATACGCACGTACGCACACACCCCACTGGTCCAAATCCGCCTCCCTTTCTGATCTCTGCTGGGCGCAAGCGCGCAGTTTAACTTTCAAATGCCATCGAATCGTACGCTGCCTGCTGCCTTCTGTAAGCCATGTCTGTTATCTAATTTGCATGTATTTCCCTACGGTTATTGACTTTTTGACTATCCCTGCTGTCTGTTTCTGTCCGAGACTGCCGTTTTATCATAATTGATCGTACGTTCTGCTTGAAATTATGTTAATATTTGCATTCAATGCCCGTTTCAACCGATAAAACTGCCTTTTGAACGATGCTGCCCCAGTCTGATGTAATTCTACATTTGCTTCCGTTTCGCCCGTCGTAAATATGTTCAGTCCGTCTTCGTGGTTTCTGATTGGCCGTCATTATATATTAGAACTGCGTAAGATCGAGCGATCCGTAGACATTCGGAATTCTACATCATTCCAACTTCTCCGGCCATTGATAAACCCTACAGATTTATCAACATATTCTTTGGGTCTCGTTCAACCATGTGCTGTTTATCTTTTTGTTAAGTGATTGGAAAAGCCAGTCCAGTGGTTAAAAGCAGACTAGTCACTGTGCGCTACTGGAATAGTGGTTCGCGCGTCAATGGATATACACTTGGGTTGCTTGCGCTCAACTGACTGCATCATGATAATTCAGCTGGTACAGCGATTGCCTGGTTAACAGAAGGTCGCTGGTTTAGCCTCGGCTCATCGCGTGGACTTTTGGATGTCAAACAGATGCACGTGGATTTTTCACTGCATCGTTCCATTTCATCATTCTTAACAATTTCGACCAAACGTTGTGCGTCAGATTCTTTACTATACCCCCAGGAAAACACAATCCGATTCACACGGACATGAAAATACTAAAATCAACAGGCTAATTTGATGGTTCTTCTTATCGCGTGCTCGATTCTTTTCCCATTCGCTGTTCACTACCCGGAATGTTTTCAATCGTACTAATGAGTATTGCACTAACGCGCATGCACTCGGTACAGAAGCTGTCTGGTACTGCTCACTCGGAACACCACTCACCCAAACAGGGTACGGACGCTCCCATTGGCTGTCTCCCATCTCCCCAACCCAGTTCGCGGTGATTTCGTCTCCTGTTGATTGTTACGAGTCTGTTATATTCGTTGTAGTTGCTCAAGGCTAGGATACAGTTTTCCCGTCTGCTTTTAGGTGGTTGTTCTTGGTGCATATCGCATGAGTTGGCTCTACGATAAAAAGCAGGCCAGTGCAAGCAAGGCGATAGTATACTCTGAGCGTGAATTTTCTTCCCGGAGTGCTCTTTGAATAATTGCACCACTTTAAAATGGTTAAATTTATGAACACCTCCAACCATTTTCATTTCATCCTTGTTCAGATTCGGCTACCCCGACGAATCGAGGTACGGTTCAGTGTCCGGGGATCTCTGTTCTCGAAGCAACCGATTGTCTCGCAGGACTTTCCCATGATCAATCAGAGCACTGGTGTGAAAGTGATCGAACTGAATTTGGAAGGACGCGTTGGTCAATTTCTGCAATTGAAAGCGTTCTTTTCCGATGACTGGCTTCTGTTCAGTGAAGTGAAATTTTTAAGCGGTAAGTTGCCATTTTCACTTTATGAGTTGTACTTAGTCTACTGGCACCTTTCAAGTAGTATGAAATTGGTTCGAGTGAAATACTGAAAGCTGTGTTCATTCTCTCGTCTTGTCACCAGTTGAGGCTCCGGAACCAATCCTGATTGAGGAATTGACGGCAACTCGCAGCAGTAAAAAGGAGCTTTCGACACCAAACAGTGAGTTTTTTCAAATAAGACGTGTCTAACTCTTGTTGCTTCATACAAAACAGTCTACAACCCCTTACTATTTGTTATGATCTAACTGTTAGGAGACATAGAAAGACCGTTCACTGAGTGGGTCTTTTAGTGTATGGACACGAACGTGGCCTACAAGCACATCTATCAGAATAGATCGATGAAAAGGAATCGATGCAACAATGAGCGAGTGCAACTTGGTGAGTAACTGGACAATACGGATATTGTGTCGTATGTGTGCGCGCGGGCAAGAGTGTGAGTGTGTATGTGTATTTGTATGTATGTATGTATGTATGTGTGTTCATATGTTTATTGCCAGCTGAACGTCCCTTCACCTTCTCCCGCAAATTGAGACCGACTGATACGACTTCTTAAGTGGATCGATAGAACGTCTTTTAATGGGTGGCTAAGAGGGCATTGACCATCTGTGCTCATTGGGACAGTCAGAACTTGGTGGCTCGGATGATGCGGTTTTCTTCCATGTCACAGGTAATGCAAAGGTATCCAAAAGCGCATGTGATGGAAGTCCAACCTCGTTGTATTGTAACGTTTCCTGATGTGGCTGTCATGTCGTTTGATCATACCATTGTATAACCGAGCACCATATAATAGTTACGCAATAAGCCCACAATTACTCCTGGTATCCACTGCTCTGACGGTTGGAGAAAATCGAGAACATAAACACTATCCCGTTCGCTCAAAACACGTGACCTTGCAACGTGATATTTGTCGAAACGCTTTCCCATTTCTGGTCGTTCTGATGGGTTGGTATGATCGTGGGATACATAACATCTAACTGTATTCGCATGCGTCTGCCAAGGAGGGCCTCTGCCGGTGATGCATTCCTTAGAACTGATGCATTAAGGGTTGAACGATATATCATTAGAAAGTTGTCAAGTACTTTTGGCATACTTCCCTCCTATTGTCAGTTTTGAAAGCCCGTGCCGCTTGACCATTTGATTGAGGGCGGTCAAAGGGATGTCGTACGTGCTGGATTCTCATGGATAGGAAAGAGTGAATGAACCCAATAGAGGTGAATTGGACAGCGCTATTTCTAACCACTGTTTTGGGGATCCCAAATTAAGTGAAACGGTGTCTCAGGATGATTGTGGTTCATAAAGGAGAAATAGTTTTCGTAGGAAATATTTCCATTCATTTTGAGTAGGTATCACTAACATATGGTGAAATGTTGTTTCATTGGACCCACAAAGCCGACGTGAACCCGCTTCCATGAGCCCGAGAGTATTGGCCAAGAGCACAGCGGAACCATGATGAGTGCCTTAGCGGCAATTGAACATTGTTCGCAATGTCTCACACGCTCTTCAACACGCTTGTCAATTCTGGACCACTGGGCATAACTTCGAGGTAGTGCTTTCCTTCTGGTATCATCCGGGTGACCACTTTGCCTCAGCACTCTGGTTTGTAATGTCTTAGGAATCGCTGTGCGTTTAGAGAACATCAGACATCCGTCTGCTGTCATGGATGCATGACGTAATGGTCAGTGACATTTTGGGGCCAGCCAGTTTGCAAAAAATGAATTCCACGGTGAAGATCACGGTCTAATTTAGTTTCGCTTAGTGTCATGCTGAGTGTGACAGGAAAATTTCGAATGGACCCACGAAACATCGGTTAACGTCAGATTCAAGTTCACCTAAAGTTGGACCAAGTCTTCGCCAGTTTGACTAACTACATTGCGTTGTATCAGGTGCGGGATAATGTGTAAGCGTGTCCAAAATTGTCTCTACCGATGCACATGATCACAAAGTCATAACCAAGTGGTACCGTTGCTCGTGGCTGTAGTCTGTTTGTGGTATGAGCGGAAATACCTTTTTGTGTGCCGAAGATAGCTAATAATGGTTTGTGGTCAGTGCACAATGTAAGACATACCTTGAAGTAATTTATGGAATTTTTGCACTGCAAATGCCCAAGCCAAGACTTCTTTTTTGGCTGACTGTAGTATCTTTCAGCGTTTGTGAGCGCGCGAGGAGTGTGGGACACTGCTCTCTGTGAGGCGTTTGGAAATTTATAAAGAAGCACTGCTCCAATGCCGTATTCGGAGGCGTCTATGGCAATGGTTATAGTGAGTCAGCATCAGGATGAATGTCAGCAACCGCTTTAATTCGTCAAGATATGATTGACAGTCTGTTGATCGTCGTCTTTCGGAATCCCGTTTCAGTAGGGCATCTAATGGGCCCATAATATTACGCATTTCTGGAATCAAACTATCGTAATTGTTCTCAAGACGAACGAGGGATTGGAATTACATTCTGTTTTTGAATGCAGGCATTTGGCTGATATTCGTCACCTTGGTGAGGTTTGAACGGCGTCCGTTTTTGTCAGTAATATAACCATGAAACGGTTTGTTTGGAAGAAAAAATGAACACTTCATGATGCGTAATTTGAATCCGAAAAGCCGGATCTTGCTTCTCCACTCGCCCTCACGTTCTATTCCAGACTCGCTCACAATAACATCATCGGCATTGTGTCAGCGATCTGCTGGAATATGGCTGGAATACTGTTTACCTCGAATCGCAATCTACTGTATTGATACGGACCGCGGTGGGTATTGATAGTCGGCAACTCTTTGCACGCACTGTCCACTTCAACCTGAAGATAAGCATCAGAAAAACCAATTTCTGGGGATGTTTTACCTCTGTTAAGTTTAGAAAACAAATCTCCTGGGGTTGGTAGCAGATACTGATGTGTTCCTAGGCCATCATTAAATCCAGTGGGGAAATTGGCACGTATGCGAGCCGAACCATCTACCTTCTCAACCACCACAACTGGTGTGGCCCAAGCGGAATAGTTAACTTGTGCAAGTACTTCCGCTGTTCGCGATCTTTCGGGCTGCTGATCCATTGAATTCAAAGTGCCGTATGGAGCAAAACATTTTGAGCGAAAAACTGCTTTAGAACCTAGTTTTTGCTAAACAATGCCCCGCAAACCCTAGTGCACAACCCCCGGCCTGATTGAAATATTTTGGCGCGGTTCGCCCGAATATCGTCCGTCGCTGGGCAGTGTGGTGTGTTAGTAATGTTTTCACCGCCACTCACATCAGATGAGTCGATGAAGTCGGAATACATGTGCCGCAAATGGACACCGGAAGATACATCCCATAACTGAAGCTTATGTATCCAATCAGTACCAAGGAGATCTGGTGTCAATCACTGTTACCACGGTGATTACGGAAATGAAATTCACAATCTAGCTTTCCCAGAAATAGTATATTTTTTGCCCAGAGACGATTCAAGCAACACAATATGTTGCATTGTATGGGGGCCCATTAGCAATAATCCAAATAAAGCAAGAAATAACTGCTATATCTGATGCCGTGTCCATCTAGAACAGGGTTATTGAATGACTAGTTACAGTTAAGGTTGTGTGTTTTCGCATCTGGCTGCGTGAAGGGCTCGGAGCTACGAATACGGCATTCGAATGGTGTCGTAGGCGAGGAAATGCAGTGAAATTATTCGCACGTATTCTGCTATGTGAGCGCCCAAAAAATCCTTCTCTGTGCTCCCCTCCCGCCATACGTCCACGTACCTGACGTGAATGGAACCTGCAACGACGGAACCACATTAAATCCGATTCCCCACAGTTCCAACAGGCAGAGAGAGAGAGAGAGAGGGAGAGAGAGAGAACGGGCGTTGGAATGATGCCACCTCACGCATTTTCGTCGTTGTGAGATAGTGTTTCAAATTGTTTTCTCTACAGGAGCATTACGTTTGCATTTGGTGGTGTTTACTGCATCATCGCGTAGTCGTGTTTCAAATTCAGGGGTCTGATATTCAATATTCAGGTGACTTGTTTCGCTCAAGGGTTCAACTTTATTAGTGGTACCATGCGAAGTCCTTCATTATTTGGAAACGTCAAGCCAGGGGCGAAAAATCAGTGGTTTACATTGATCGTCTGTGATTTCTTTCAGTTTATAATGTTCACACTCTTTGTTCTTGACATTTAGAGACAGTTGTGTCGCATGTTGAACAATAATGATCGTTTGCTAAAGATTGAGTTCAGTTTTCCTTTAGTGGATAATCTCGAGGATGCTGCGGCAAAATGTAGTTGCAATACGGAGTGTGTTTTGAAGAGCCCAATTTCTGCATAAGCAACATACGCAATTGAGTAGCAGGAGATCGAATTTGTATAATATGATTCATCATGCAGCTTGAACGCTCAACTGACCATTGAAAATCATGGAAGCACTGTACAGCTGCTTCATCCTTGTTGGGCCCCTACAGAGAAGTCATCCATCACAGGAGTCGATCGCTGTGCGGTAAGCGGGTGGTTACTGTTCAAAGCCAGTGACGGAAGGGTGCTATATCATGTAGTGTAGATGTTCAACAAACCGTTGAGAGGCTTCCCGGATAGCCTTGTGGTTAAGGTGTTCGACTCGCAATCGTTCACCCCGGGTTCGAGTCCCCGTGAGGGCTTGGTGGATGTGCACTGCTGATGAATCCCAACAAGGATGAAACAGCTGTACAGTGCTTCCATGGTTTTCAATGGTGAGTTGAGCGTTCAAGCTGCATGATGAATCATAAGCAACATACCCCGGATTGTTCATTCAAGGACGCACCATCAACCAGAAAAACATCTTCACATCGTCTGTATCACAACGCGAAGGTAACACTGCATTATGCGGCTTAAGTAAGATTCCTGCATGCTGGCAGAGAGCGATTTTCTCAACTTTGTCGCAGACCACTGGCCATTTTTTGTAATATTCCCAAAGGCAAAATGTGCTGTTCATTCCTCAGTCATATTTGTCTGGCTCTCTTCTTTTTCCAAAAGTGACCATTGCTATTGCTGCAAAAGTTGGATGGTTTCAGGTTGATCCTCCATTTTCCATCGCCAATACTATTCATGCATAACCCACGTTAATCGATTCTCCCTCTCTCCCTCTCTCTCTCTCTCTCTCTCTCTCTCTCTCTCTCTCCCTCTCTCTTTAGTTCCACGAAGCATAGAGTCCACCACATTGCCAGTGGAATCTTTCGACTTAACTTCCGTTCATCGTTTACCGACAGTGATTGTTCTGGCTCTGCTGATAGCCGCATTTCTAGTCGTGATTGGCTGTGCATTTATCTGGATCTACTGGAAACGGAAACATTTGCGCGAGGCAAAACATCGTCGAGCCTTGTCGCTGGCTCCGGACGTGCATACGGAACACAGTGACGGTATGATGAACGGTCGAATCGGGAACATTTTTCCCGTGAATGCTCTCAACACAAATGGGACTCTGCCTAAAAGTGAGTTGTGTGCGTATGTATGTATGTATGTATGTATGTGTGTATGTGTGTGTGTGTGTGTGTGTGTGTGCATGTGCGTGCATCTGTGAGTCGATCACACTGTCTAGAAATCATCCGCCATTTCCGCGCGCATCCAGTTCTTCAGAGGATTCTTTCCTCTACTTCTTGGTAGACTTTTAATGACTCGAACCCTTTATACCTCGCATTTAGTACGCCATTCAGTCCCAGCGTCTGGAACTTTGGATAAATATGATCACAAGGATTCACTTTGGTACACTGGTGCATTCTGAAAACCATTGAACCACAGTAAGTCGCATCAGGGTCAGATCAGTTCTGTCAGCCACCAGTCACGCACTGGAAGCATTGAGCATGAAAAATGTCATAAATCGAACGGTAAAAAACGATTAGATGGGGTGAAGAACAGTTCAAGCAGAGAATCAGATAGATAACAAAAGGGTGAGTGCCTAGTTGGACCTGACACACGTCCCCCCCAATACCTAAATTTGTTGGACAAGTGAAGCTTCTAGACTACTATCAAGAGGTTCTTGTATACACACTGAGAAGTCCGACTGTCTAGGCTTTTACATCTGTGCGTTATGTCACGCGGTGACCACCACTGTTTATCTTTCAACCATTAACCCTTTTGGGAAATTCATCTGAAGATGTTATTTTTACGTCATGACTACACAAGAGTGTAATGGTAAGGTTATACTCCGTTCAGGTCCATCAAAGAGAACCGGCATCCATGAAGTCGGGACTTGTCATGGAGAACCGCAAAGGGTCACAGGCGTTGCAACCAGCTGAGTGTCTACCATCAATCATCGAAGACTCAAACCGCGTGAACTACTCACATTGACTGTCTGATATCGAACCTGACCTAAATCACCTTACACTCTCAATCTGACCTCATTGATGCTGACTCGATCGTCCTTCCAGAATCGATTTGTCTTCAGTACACCGATTATCTTCTCACCTTTGTATGGCCTACCAGCAGTGAACAAGTTTCCGAGCAATACAGCAAAATTGGTCCTAGTCATACAGCTCTTGACGAACGCATAGATCTCACATCGACGCCACAGATGGCTAAGGTTTGCCCATGCCAAAAGTACGTTATGTTTATGGGGAGCTGTTCCCTCTGGTATCTCGTCATGAGGGAAGTGATCAGCCAAGTTACCATACACATCCAAGTAGGAGTACGATTTTTGACTAAAAATGATCTGTCCCGCAACCCCCACATAGCGGTAGGGCCTATTCTGAAAAATTTCGACAGTAAAATAGAAAGGAGAAAATGTCAGATGGTTATCCCGATTAGACAATCGATTATCACCGATTTACGTGGTGAATTCGGTTGCGTTCGTTCATACACAAAAAATAAACGGAAGGGAAGTTTTTCTGATACACGCGTCAATGACAGACGGTGCGACCGTATGCAGTAATATCGTTTGCCTATGGAACTGCATTGTTTGTAAAGGTGAAGATTGGTTCAGTTCAATACATATGATATTCTTGTGATTTAATCGGCCTAAAACGGCAAAATAGAATGCGAACGTGTCTGCACATGCACACCGTTTATGCCACAGGACCACTCATTCGCTGCCTACTTTACAATTTGAAGTCTGCCTACTGAATACCTTGATAGTAGTGAGTTTTACATTTTTATTCATACGAATCTTCTGAACGTAGCTTGCGGTCAAAAGGTCCGTTCTGATTTCTTCATCTCACGTGTTTTATTACTCAAGTTAGTACCAGAAACCATTCGGTTGCCGTGATTAGATCCGAACATCCTCCTTACCAGTCAGAAATCCCGGACATTTGAGAGTCTTTCAGCTGTGATAATAGTAGTGTTTTGCGAAGATGCCCGATGGGAAACGTTCAACCCCGAGTTTCGTGTGACACTCCACGATGGATTATGATCAAATTTGACCACTGTTCATTGTCTCCGATGGCGTCACACAAGGTTTGCCAATGCGTACTGCACATATAAGTCCTACCGGAATTGGTTCACCATGAAGTATTTTAATTGACCGCTGAGTGCTCAAATAGTTATCACAGTAGAGTGAAGTTCTCGAATTTCGGGATTCAGAGTTCACCACCGTCGGTTAACGTATGCGTTCGACTACCCACAACCAGTAACATCCTTTTCGAAATTTCTGATTCGTCATTGCAATAGGGCTTTTCAGTTATACGACAGCCACCATTGAAGGGAATTTACCCTGTGTTCACCCAACTCGTTTTTGTGTGGATTGTATTGCCTTTTGAGGAGGAAATTCAAAGGACTTTGTCCTTTCCAATTCAGTGTTTCACCGGTGTCGCAAATGCTACGTTTCGGCTGTAGACCCTATGAGCAAGTCGGATTTGGTAACTTAATACTGTGGTTACATAAAGGCAGACAGTTTAGCAGGGATGAAAATTGTACGAATGAGCAGAAATGTGTGTGTATTAACGGATACCACTTTGCGTGATTTTTGTCAACAGTCGTATTCATCATCATCACCGTCATGAGGACTGATGTTTACCGTTCAAAAATGTGTCTTCAACCTGTTCTCTTGATTCCTATTACTCTCTCCTAATCGATATTAGAATGTCCACCAAAAGGGTTCAGTGAATTACGTCATCTGATGGAATTGAATCAGGCCGCTCCTGGTCGGACGATTTCAAATCATAACAGTCATTTTTCCGGCACCACGGCACCAACCAGCGATGAGATGTCCGAGGTGGATCCATTCAATCCGAGCGGTTATCCACCCTCTACGTTTGGAGGACGGACCGAATCGACACGTATCGGCTTGTTCGCCTCGTTAAAGCAGTCACTGTGTGGAGCGCGCAAATTCGAAAGAAAAGGTGCCGGATTTCAGGACCACTGTGGCGCAACAGGGTTCGGCTCGGTCCCGCCACTGACCACGAATCACAGTGTGCATCAACTGGCTGGGTCGTACGAACCAAATGCAACACAAGCCTATCTGAACAACAACAAAAATCACCACCTTCACGATCATAGCAACAATATCCTAAGCAACCATACGAACAAGAATAACAGCAACAATATGGGAGTTTTTCACGGCATTTTATCTAACCCAGCTGGTACTGTATCATTCACAGATCAAGTAAGTGTTGGGGCTTGTCATTCTAAATAAATTTGTATTCCGTACCAATCGCGAACTGTTGGTAGAAAAGCAAACCATTTGGAACTATTCTAGACAGTCTGCTCGGGACGAGGGGGGGGGGAGGCTGATGAGTTGAGCATACATTAACACTCTGTCTAGACAACACTTCTCAGTGGCTAGTATGGCGTTCATAACGCTTTCAAAACGATTATGTAGCCGGGTCCATTGCAGTTCATTAAAGTACAGGTAGTTGCAGATCTCGTATATTAACTTATCTGAACTTTCCTATTCAACCTGATGCATGAGTCGTATTGGTATTTAACCAGGCAGATGTGCGCGAAATCATACGGTTATTTGAACGTACACGTTTGAACGAATGAGCCGACTTTGTTGGTTGCTGCGATGGTCATTCTCTCGTTTTTGACCTTTGATCCAGTACTCAAGTAACATAGACTGTCCAACGTAGTGATATGCACGGTTTTCTCGTTTCCATTTCCTTTTGAAGTCTTTTTCACCCCATGGTTGCACATGAGCATTGTGGCCCACCCCCAGTGAGTATAACCATTAGTCGTGACCCTGGGACTTGAATTGAATCGCACCAGTCCCCCACGTGTGGTTACGAGCTGGGTGATCACGAATCACGGTCCACCACCAATGTGATCGGCCGTGACAGGTTTCGATCCTCGCTCACTACACGTCATTCATGTATATAACATTTTCGCTAGATAAGCAGTGGATAATATAATTAATTTACAACAAGTGACCTGAAAATGGCAAGAATATGTTGCCGTTTAGGAGGAAAATACAACAAAACACATGATGGATTTGGGTCACGTCAATTATTGCTCTCCGATTTGAACAATTCCAGTTACATCATCCGGCCACGTAAGGAGTGATACCCTATCTATGAGCAATTGCCAGTGATTGGTCACGGTAATTGGAGTGACTTAACGCGTTAATTTTGAGAACGACGCGGTGGATTACGAAGCCTAGTTGCCAACTTTACGATCGTTGGTAGCTCTGTTTGTCTACCCGCATTTGGCAGGTTCAGTGGGACTTCGCAAATCACATTGAATGCGTCTCCGTCTCTTACGGTGTCCCGGATAGGCGAGATGCGTAACAGCGGCACTGTCCAACTAACCCGGTTGGACGGTTGAGAAAACTGCCCTCTCGTTTAACCCATGCCGTACGCCAGACATGAGCAAACAAAAGAAATGTCTCTTGCCCGTAATGCTTTGGTACCATTCTTCAACGTACACTGCGCTCAAATAATCCGGGATCACTTTTTTGGAATCGAAATTCGCAAGTTAATACATAGATATGTGTTAGTAGGCAAGTAATGTAGAAATCACAAAACTGGAGAAGAAATCCGGCACATGTACGCACACTGCTCGCCAGTAAAAGTGGCCGTGAAATTTGGAAGCCAGTGAGGCAAATTAGCGGACTCAAACGATATGTCACCAAGATTAAGGATTCTACGCTTTGCACTGACGTTTAATGAAAGCTGAATAAGGACACGCCTATCAGTGATTTATTCTTTGGACATGTGTGGAGCTAATCACGGGCAAACGTGATAAAGACCGTGGCCCAAATGAATTGCCACCAAGGATGCCAATTGGATTTGCTCTCAATTTGTCTCCAGTGTTTGCCAGTTCATTCAAACCACTTTTAGTTCGTAAAATATCATAAATTATAGATTATTGCAGTATCCATCACACTGATGTTTAATAAAGACACTTCAGACTTGCGATGAATATGATAGGAAACAACTGTTTTGAAGATATCAGAATGAATCTTTTTATATTAAAATTCCTTCAATATAAGCATTCACTATTCCGGTCCGATTGGGCGAGTTTTGTATCATTTGCCTACTAGCGATCATTTAAGTGCTAAGTTGCGAATTTTGACCACGCAAATAATCCCGGACTAAAAGTGTCCCCGGATTTTTTGAGCACACTGTACACACCTAAACTATTTACAGGTATGGTTGAAATTCCCCGAACAGTCAGTTCTCGAACTAATCAATCTCTAACACAAGGTTGCACTTTGGTATGATCATCGGAGTTATGTGTGAAAATTGAGACATTTTTCCTCTAATGGGATAAATTCCTCATTCAACTCCTGGCTGTTAACAGGAAATTGTGAATATTGAGTCATTTAATTTTCCGGTGGCTTTGCTGTTGTAATTTTTTTGTAACAAATGCATAGATGTGTCTACGGCTATAGGCGATGCGTCCTCGTGTAAAACATAACCGGGCGCAATAGTCCTCAACAAGATGGTATTCCTAGCTGAACTTCTGATCTGATAGACTGGGCAATATTTATTCTTTGTGCCCTGTGAATTTTAAAGGGGTTGACAACACTGTCATTCGTAAGGAGGAAAAAAAACACGAAGGAATTCTTTCCAAAAGTCATCACACACCAGTCTATACGGGCTGCAACTAATCACTGTCAAATTTGTTTGTGTAGCGTTGTCAAGGCTACGCTCGACGACGCAAAATTCAACAGACTCCCAAAAATAACAGCCAGAGGTTGTTTTAGGAAAACGGTCTGGCGAAAGAGGAGTTTTCATGATAGACAATATGGTTAAAAGTAGCGAAGGGTCAGTTGTGAGTGACTAATAAGTTCGAATAAAAAACCACAGAAGCGACCGAGTCATAGAAGTAACGAAGCGCGCATAATCACAGTGGTTTATCATAGCGCATGTTTGCAAACCATTCCTGCCAAACCTACTTGAGTGAAACGACGACGAGATCTGTTATTACGAGGGATGACACCAGAGGTGTGTGTTTCATACGCATTCAATTGATAGCCCATACTCCGTTAGAATACTTCTGATAGCCCAGAAACACAACTACTCCTCCTTGTAATCCATCGCGATTTCCTCTATTTGCTGATGACAGATATATCACGTGACTGTCCACTCCGTCCCCACTAGTCTTCGAGTAAAATCTTACGTGGAGATGCTCGGGGCTTTGGATTCTTTTATTACTTGAATAATCATGATACCCGACAAACAGTATAAACAACAAGCGTCACTCGGTTCACTGCATCACAGAGAATCATGGGTTACAAAACATTTATCATGCAAATTACCCAAAGTCATTTATGTTAGTCCAACAAGAACCGGTCAGGCGGTCACCAAAGTGTTCGAGATTGCAAGAAGTCTCTTAGTTTCTGTGCTCAGTATCCTATGCAAGTAGTCTGAATTATCGCATCATGGACGGTGCAGAAGTTGGGGTCTTTTCAACAATCCTTCAGAGGATACCCAAGACGTTAGCCCGTCTTGTGTCTAGCGTGTGGGAGAAATGCTTTGTCCGGAGCACACCAAAATTTCCTAGTTGAGTCTGAGTTATCATGTGAATGCACATGGGACGCATATATGTATAGTGTCAGCCATTTACGTATATTTTTTGCGAATGGGTTTATACATGTGACAATTCTGCTTCCATTTCATGTGTTATATTAGACGAGAGTCATGTAGTGTCTTTTGCTACTTTTACAAGCTGTTCTGTGATTTGCTAATCAAACCTATGAGTCACCTTCAGTTGACGATCATTTATCGTCAATCGCATTGCTTGTCATTTGAAAGTCATCTTTTCAGTTAATTGGTATATGAATGATGCACCGTAGGCACAGAGCAGCTCCCACCTGTTGCTATGTAGAGTTATAATTACACAATATGATCCGTCATGCAATGTGAACATTCAGCTCATCATTGAGAAGTACTGAAACATCTTAACAACTGTTTCATCCCCATCTCGTCATCAGCAGTGCACGTCTATCGAGCTCCAACTGGGCCTCGAATCCGGGGTGAACGATTGTGAGCCGAATACCTCACCCCCCGGCTAGTTCTCAACGATTTATTGAACTCGTACACAACACGTGATATAGCACCATTCAGCACTAATTTGCTCACTAATTGGTACTAAAGTAGTCAGTTTACCAATTCCATTTTTGTATTCTTTATAGGTTTCTTTGCCGCTCAAATACTTGTCACGAGATTCACTATTCCTATTCTCAGGATTAAAATCGGTGATATTTATAAGAGTTCTAATTATTCCATTGCTTTTTTAGTCCAGCGGCGCCATGCACTGAAAAATGAAGAAACGTAGGTATCGATTGAAAAGAAGAGATTGAATAGCATGGGATCAGGGCGTGAAATACGCTGCACTTGGTCAGAATGCTTCATAAATTACTGCCAAGTTTGCACGAGTAGTTCACAGTCTCAAAACACCTTTAGAGGGGTAGCGTATGTACGACTGTTTCTTCTTCTTCAGTATCATCCCTTCTAATTGTCAGCTTCCATGACTCCCTTTTTACTTGTTTCTTTGAATGCGGGCTCAGTTACTACCATCCAATGTGCCGGTTACCTCGGTCCTTTCTCTCGAATTGTCCAATCCGGCCGCATCAGCTCGGCTTCTCAACTGCCCGGTCCCTAATCCGACAATGATTCGCGTGTCCACGACTGCTGCACCATCTGGTCTGGATTTACACTCAAACGTGTGGCGACTGCAGGCTGCCGGTATGGTCCACTCCGGAGCTCACGGTTCCATCGGATCCGTTCAACCGGAATTGGGTTTGTACACCACAGTCAGCGGGGAATCGGACGGCGATAGTAATTGTGCAAGTGAGTCCCAGCACACAGCTATAAACTCTTCTGACTGTTTAATTGTACTCCCTTTGGCAGATCATGGAGTGTGTAAAATTCCATCAAAAAAACGACCGGTTCACTGCTGCTCTAGCCAGATTCTTATCTGGTCCGTTGGCTACGATGGATTCAATAAAATACCACACAGAGATGCTAACAACATGATTTGTTCGCTTATTTTCTCTCTTTCGTGATAACCCGAAACGAACAGAAAATGATCGGTTTCGGGTCTGATTTGGTGTTCATTGGCTAGAATGGTTTGTTCCAGATATCAGCAGGCTACCAGCTACTATGGCTGTTGAGCTCGGTTTAAACGGTCACGTGCACAAACGGACGCAGTCTCGTCCGTGCACGTATACTCCACGGCCAGCCGATCAATATCTCACACACGTGGCCTGAGCGGGATTCACGAGTGGCGCATGCATGTAGCTTGGACTCGATTGCGTGCTTACTTGCGTGCTACAAAGCCGATATATTGTGTTATCGCGTGCTCTTGTCAGCTGCGGAGTCACTTTTCGGTTTGTTCAAATAGTCCATCACATATCGCTGATTTTCAACCCCGAATGCGTTGGGCAGAATTGCGAATTCCACTGGTCGCCAACAGACAATGTGATCCTATTATTTTTACCGTTTGATTATGTAGCCACTACATGGTAAAAACGTCTGTAAGACGCCGGACGATATTGATCAAACCCCACCGGATGTAGTTTCGGCAGAAGCCTTCAACGTTTGCGAATTTAATTACTGAGATCTTATCAGGGTTGCTGTCGCATTTGAAGTAATCCCCAAAGGCGGAGACAATCAGGTGATTGTGCATGTATGTCGGTAGAAACGTAGGCAGTCAAGTGCACGAACTCGGCAACGGCGAGCGCAAGTGTAGCAGTATCAGTTACAAGAAAGGCCCGGTTGAATCTTGAGACCATTCATCCTGTGATGGGTTGGATTACACGGGTGCAAGTGTGCGTACCCGGTTATGTCTCTAGATATGGGCAAGCGCGTATGTGCATGTGTCCGGTGTTTGACAGACGATTTACAAGTGCGAACAGGCACGTCGTGTCACTTACATGCCTGATTAATCTACGCGTCAGAAGATGAAATCACGGGAATCACTTTTCATTGCGGTGTGAAGCGTTTATATACGGCTCGAAGAGCCAACTGTTCTGTCACAGAGCAAAAATAACCTGTCACTATAAGAGGCTTTGTATTGGTACCCTGGCAACAGCAGCTGTTGACAGAGGGGCATGAATATCTTCGGGCAAGTATATCACCCTATTTCTCATCGTTTTTCTCTTCAAACTGGACAGTAAATTTATTGGAGGATTGTTTTGTAAATGTGACTCAGAGTTTTGTTATCTCCTCAACCGTGTGCTCCTGTTCACGCCGATTTAAAAAAAAAACCCTATCTAAGCGCCCAGACAGGTGAGCTTTAAAGAACCAACATTTTCGTCATTCTTTTTTCTCGCTTTTCGAAATTCAGGCACAATGAGCCCGGAATATGCAACAGCTGGCAATATTGCCGATCAGATTAGTTTCAATAATGCACTCTCACAATTGCATCATCAGCATCAACAACAACAACAACAACAACAACAACAACAACAACAGAAACAACAAGTCGCCGCGGCTGCCGCCCTGTTTGCTCTCAATCCAGCTTGTGTGCCCAATACTATGCGAGGTCAGATGACCTATATGCCTCCGAGGCAGACTGGCCTGATCAGTCCGTCGCTGACGTTCAGTGCGCTGCCCGTTCCATCGACAACCATGAACGCGCGTCATAGTATGGCCGAGGCGGGTTCGCTCATTTTCTCCAACCCGAATGGTGGTGCACCGCATCTGATTCCCGTCGCTCCGATGGATCTCTCACTGGCCAATTCGGCACAGTTTTATCAGCCGTACAGCACGAACAGTCCGACCGTGAATCATCTGTCCGATAGCTCGAGACAAATGTCTCCGATCGAACCCACACCGATGTCTGTTGCCAACCCGGTCCTGTTTACTCGCATTTACGGAACCGCAGCTCAGCAACAGTCGCAAATTCAACAACAACAACAACAACAGCAACAACAACAACAACAACAACAACAGCAACAACAACAGGCACTAACCCGATCGATAATGACCCCTCGATCAAAACGTCAAGGTGATGCACCGGGTAAGATATGTCCTAACAATTTCACACTGTGTATTTGACCACTGTTCAAATATTATAGGTCACATGATAAATATGATTTATTTTCAGTGATCAATCGTCAAATGGTATGAAAACAGAAATTACGATACATTCTGACGCCTAGTTGAGGCTCGCATTATTTTTTATGATGACTAAATGAATTCTGTGCTTGCTGAAGTTAGCCTTCTCTGTTTATCCCCCATCCACCCTCGGAATCCATGTAAGCAGATGTGATGCGCAATTTGGTTGCTCTATTTGAATTGTCCTCTTGGGATAAGTTCAAATAATGTGGAAAGTTGTAAAAAATGGTAGAGTTATCGCAGGATCCTGAAAAAGGTTTGGCTGAACATTGAACAAAGAGACAAACATTTATGACATTGATAGTACTGACGTCGGGTGCTTAGACGAGGTCTTGCAATGGACCGAACGATAACGTAACACTACGAACACATGAACAGTCTACTTGAAGTTCGAATTTTTTTTTTCGATGTAACCCCGTCCATCTCAGATACAACAGACTTCTCAGGCAGTCGTTCCACAGACTCATCGAGCCACAGCCGGGAGCATGGTCGAGCGCGCTATCACACCGGTAATACAGATGACGAGGACCCGTGGATACGGGCTTCGTTCGGGAAATCGCCCCGTTTCGAGATGACCAACGGCGAGCACTTTTTATCCGGTCTAAGACCTCCCGTTCCTCCCAGTTCACCTCCTCCCCCGCCACCGTCACCCCCGCCGCCTCCTCCTCTGCCTTCATCACAGCGTGAAAGCTCCGATAACCAGACTGCCAATCCGGCATGAGTGCGACTCGTGTTTGCCGTTTTCTTTTCTCGCTCCTTCTATTATTGCGATTGTTTATAAGAAGATAGACGGCGAACTATTGATTAACTCGATCCACCTACCCAGCTATCCCCTTCAAATTCCACTTGCTTGTTATCGCTCCGTTTTTAAAACCGGTGACCAACGAAGTTCCTTGTTGTCTTTCCACGTGTTGTGTTGCCGGAATACCCCAGGCCGGTCTGAGCGCAACAAGCAGTAGCACACAACTCCACACACACACACACACACCTGTTAAAAACCCGCAACCAACCGCGCACGTCGTGATCCGGCTCAACATATTTTCTGCCCACATATCGATCAGGTGGTCTTTCTCATCGTCTCTCAAAAGTGAGTTGGTTTGAGTGTACGCACAAATTTAAAATCTAAGGCGATAAAACTGCGATCTTTTTCATTCGGATGATTAAATTATTTACTGGTCGTTTTTGTGTCAGTTGCACGGCCGTTGACCGAATTCCGTTTTCATAAACTAGCTACTCGTAAGTAACACTGCCAATTTGATGAGAAAAATTGGATCAAGGAGAGTAGTTCTGATTGGTTTCAAGTGGTTGACGCATAGTATTGATCTCGCTCCTGAGTAAAGATAACCAATTCCTACCCAGAATGTACAGTTCTCAATGTCTGTCTCACCATTTGTGTGATGTTTCTGTGACTGCATAAATCTTTCTTTCTTATAGTGTGAAACGTGTTTGGCCGCAGCAGATTTCGTCAGTCAACCACGGATAAAGCATGTTCAGACAAAAAGACCTGTCTCCTCTCATGTGGAAATCTAAGAAGACCCTGTTTTCAGCTTCCAAAACAGTCTTATCACTCTCATATTGATTCCCTTCATGGTCACGTTCCTCCTTCTCACACAAACGTGCCCATCCCCACGATTCAATTATCCACCCGTCGCATTTCGCTTTTGTGCCTGAACGGCTTCCATAGGCGGTCAAATTGATACATGGTTTGTAAAGAAATCAGATGTCGGTCAGTTTCATCCGTTCATTCCCGTGTAGCTGAATACACAAACGAACACATGCTTACACACGGATCATGAGACTGGACATTGGCAGAGCTATGCTCATTCACCTTACCCATGCCCCAGATACTTAATTGATAATTCCATCTTGCTTAACCAGACGGATTTCCATGACTCATATGCATCTCCAATCATTTAAACAACCAGTCAGTCAACCATTTCACTAATCACGCAGTTCAGCTATTCGCATCCATATACACACAGAGATCGTGGCCTGTTATCCACGTATTTTCCACAACTTACCATTTAACACGTAATTGTGACAAGCTGAATCTGGTTTGTCATCCATTATCTGATGTGAGACATACTTGAAATTCACACCCCTAAAAATCCATCTTTTTCTGTCGGTCATCTCGGAATATTCGCGCATGTATTATAAAACGAACCCGTCCGGCTTCCCGAACATAAAATACGATTTTCTCATTTCGGAAAAGAACTGTTTTTTTGCATCAGATATGAACGACTGCATAAATATATAATATATTAATAATAATAATATTCCACCCGACCGCTTTCAGATATATTCGAACTTCTGTGTTTCTGTGGAATGTTGGAAAAGCCATGTTGATGTTTATTACGGCATCATAGCCTCGTATACAGCAATTGTAACCACATGCGGGTGTTTCACGATTTTCAGAAGTATGTAGTCCTTTTTAGGAGACCTTTTGTCCTACGGTGTCGTGATTTCATACACTACTTTTGTTTGGCTCTACCGATCAAAGTCAATCTTGCATGATGAGGACTGCGTAGCCTGATTGGTGGTCAGAACTATTAGGTAGCTGTCTAATTAGGATATTGAAATTTCTGTTTTAAAGTATGAGTTGGCCTCTGAGGCTTCATGATAGAAATGACGGTGGCTGTTTCTTGCATGGGGTGGTACTGATTAGTCGAAAATGCAGCTGACATTTGTAGCAGAGATCACAGCCTCCGAACCGTTCGTAATTTGAAACCCGAACGGTCAATTGAGATCGTTCTTTACCGATTACGTTACATTCTACGCTGAAAACTGACAGTGTTGGGAAGGGTTGCGAAGCTTCGCGTCTTCAATCCTTGTTCATAACTTATAGGTGATCAGATGTCCGCACCTGGCCATTTCGAGGTATCATCTCTAGCTGTTATAGAACAGAATTCCAGATAGATAAAATTCTGTTTGACCGTTATGGATCTACCGTCCTGCAAATTGGGGGTGATTCATCAGTAGACAGAGAGAAAATGTTGCTCAATTAGGATTGTATTTTGTCGTGAAATCCTACCTGCAAAGTCACAATAATCCCGGTCATAATCTTATCGATACAGGTAGCTATTTACAATTGATTCTTCTATACGATGGTGATGACAAAAGTAGTCAAGAAACCAGCAGAACAGTTGAGTTGTTTAGGCCTGTCAGACTGAGCTCGTATGTTGTTGATTACTGCACTAGATGCGGTCATGTTATGGAACAGGCTCGGCTGTCTTTCAGTAGACTCCACAGTTCCTACTTGCTTAAGACCATAAACGTATGTGGACCAGTGTATGGACTAATCCTTGTTGTAGATTTCGGATAGTAAACGGATTATATAATCCTAAGGTCGTCACTCTGAAGTTGGTCTTATTCAGACAGGAATTCCACTGATGAACTGGTCAGTCTTTCTTTGAGAAGGTGGAGCAATAATCCACTGTTCATGACCATCTCGTTCTTTACTCAAAGCAGTTGAACAAGTAACGAGCGTTTTCGTGCATCATTCATGATTCTCCACCATTTTTTGCGAACACAACTGTTGGGTGACGAGACGGATAATAATAATGATAATAATTACCAATAGAAATAAAATAATAATAGCGATATTAGTAATAATAATAATAATAATAATAATAATAAAATAATAATAATGATAAAGCCCTATTCTTCTTAGGGTTTGCCGGTTCGGTCCTTGACATATTCCGACCTACTGATCAACTCGCAAGCCTCACGATGTCCCGATAAGTTGCGCAGTGTATTATTCATGCTGACATACTCTGTAGCCGGGTGCTCTTTAAGCGCACTTCTTTTAGACAAACGAAGAATCGCTTCAGATGGTCACTCATCAGCCGACCGGTGATCCATCGCAAGCTTCGGTTTGGATGATTCGCACCGGGTAGTTAGAACACGCGGTTAAATTGTGTTTCACGAGAATTTATCTGGTTCATCACAACGTGGTTTTATGGAGTTAATGGTATTTCTCACCCGCAACTGTGTGGATACACATCGAGGCGACACGTGCGGATCGCACCATAGAACCTCACCAGTGGTTGTGAGGGAGTTGCGGGACCATTCGTAGCGAACAGAGACTGATTCCCTCCTGTTCGGTCTGAATTTTGTACTTTCGGAGCTTTTTATCACAAAAGCATTGTCCAACCCAACATCTAACCTCCACTGAGCGCTGAGTATTTTGTCAAAATCATTGAGAACGTTTCAGCTCATTACTGGAAACTGAATTCACCGACATCATCCACCATTCCCGAGTTTGTATACGTCCTGAAATGAAGCGCAGTCAATGAATCAGTGGACATATTTCGCACTGGAGGGGATCTTCCTGAATCGGTGGTTATCTGAGGAAAGAAAGCCTAAAATCGAATCAATCAGTCGACCATGTGGTGCAAACTGATGGTGGGAAGATGATCGTCAGCATTTGGCAGTTATATTGGAAAGTGATTGACCGTCATGATAGAACGGAGAACACTCACGTTAGGGAGTGCGATCGGGGGCAGTGTCCTCTACTGATCTCTGCAGATATTGGCACGATAGTGCATCAGTGAGCGTTTGTACTCGGTGGTTCAGTATACAAAAGAGCCAATTTGAGTAATTTGAAAAATTCCTTACCCAAATGAATTCGAAATGCAATTATGTATTTTGCAAGGGCAAGGACGCCATGTTTGTGTTCGATCAATGTAGGTATGGAAACCCGATGGTAAACCGACTGAGCTTTGGGCTCATGAAGAGTTCTGTGTTTTTGTGAATTATGCTCGTACTCGGGCGGGTCTTCGCGGAAGATCGCTGGTCCTTGTTTATCGCAATTCACATTAATCCAAAAAAACGTATTAGTTCATATTCTCAGAGAGTCGGAAATCTCCCGGAAAACATGTCATCTGCAGGGCTGCAGTCCGCATTCTTCCAATCCACAGACAGAGTGCTTTGTGAACTCGAACCACAAACAAGGCCAGCATATCCCACAATAGTAGTGCAGTCGTGATGCGTGTGCCCATGAACCAATCAGTCTATGACACATCACTGTTCACACCGACCGCTGACGGACAACCTACTGCTTACCCTTCACACCAACCCACCAACCAATCAGGCTTCTGATATAATGTGATTCGACTTAACTAATCACATCTGCACACCATTCTGGGAAACCGATAACGACGCCATATGTGTCCATGTATTCTTTGCCTTGTGCTGTATAAAGTGTTTATTTTTGGTTACAGTTGAATACAGTGTTCCGCACTTTGTTCGTGGTTACTTTTCCGCTAGGATTGAACGATTGAGGTATCACTAGCCGGAGATAATCCAGAGGTTTACGCACCGATACAACACATGCCAGAAAAGTATTCTCAATACTCGGTGGTTTCTTTTCAAGTACTCCTGGCTATTTTATTTCTGTTATTTTTTAGAAGCCCTATCAAAAGCTGTTCAGATGAAGCCGTGGTTATCGTGAATGAGAATGGTTTAACGTAAACGGGCATTTAAATGCGATACAACTAAGTCTTCAAATACAATTTATCCATTTTTCCCCACAGTGAATTACACTGTTTTGTACTCTAACAGGTGAAAAACTTCATTCCTCCCTATCTGGTCCTATAATTAGGTTTCTCTCTGAATATATAAACCATCTTACTCGTAAGAAAGAGACGGGAGACGTCAACGTGGAATGGCTTTGCACAGAATGGCACCATCTGTCCCGTGAATTCCTTACAATCACTGTTTTGCTGTCAAAAATCTAAATTTAAACAACCGGACTCAGCTGTCAAGGGGAATCATTATGATGAGCAATCCTTGATTGTGACTTCAGAAAAAATCTACAGGTTGCCTAATATGGATAAGTGGGATAATACTGGACTTTCATTAAAGTCTTGTTTTCTGACAGTTCACTTATGTTTCGGTATTTTGTTACCGGCACAAACATATATCTTCAGTCCTCAAAACTATCATTACCGACTTGAGCTACTCATGAGTAGATGAATTATGAGCGCATATTTCTAGTGCCCATCTGGTAAAACGATCATCGGCTACGCCACAAACAAGAATCTTTTTGGCGTCCTTGTTGGCCTGTTGAAAACCTGATATTTAAGACTTAAAGTCTCGGTTGTGTGGAACTCTGCAACCCCACAGAGCACGATCTTCCGATTCCATTCAAGCGAAACCCCGATTAGAAAGGTGGTGGACAGAAAAGTTTGTTGAGCAGTAGGTGGCAATGGATCAGCCGAAAACAGTTGTAAATTATGCTGATTAAAGGAAAGAGGGTTCTTCAGGCGGCAGGGAAAATGCACGTGTAGCTCACTCAATGAAGGGATGTCCAATGCCAAATGAAATGAATAGGCTGAACTCTGCATATAATTACTGAGAATTAAGAACCCCACAAACGTATGGACTGTAGCGTAATATTTCGTACGCGCGGAATCACGTACAGTACAAGTATGTAGTACAACAGAGAGAATACAGTAACGCAAAATAAAGAGAGTCAGACATGAATATCACAGGATTTCAGACGGATTAAACCCTTGGATCATATAGGAGGGCTCATGGATATCGTTCGCGTTATTCAACTGGAGTGCATCAAGAAGGAACTTCTAAACGTACAACAGATGCTGAAAAACTCGACCACAACAGCAACTTGCCGCTTGAGGAAGCCAGCTGGTTGTGACGATGACGTGTGCTCACGAGCACAGAACAAAGTGGAGGACAGAATGAAGGCATTCGAACGCGGCTAACCCTTGGAGGAGATCGCATCAGTCTGATTTGAGGTCTAACATTAGTGTGTAACAAGGGGGGAACGGATGCAAAGCGAACCGCGGAACCAAGCGGATGGAACGAACAGATGTACCGAAGCAAGATCAGGCAAACCGGAGGAGAGAAAGGTACGACGGACTAGACGTAGTCACCGATAGATCGATGGGACCAGTAGTTCGAATCAGAAGATTTAACCCAATAACACAGGACTTTGCGTGCATATGTGACAGATAATAGGTGTTTGAGTGTGCGTATGCGGCTCTGTCTGCGAGAGAGCGGTTAACAACTGATCGTTCATACATGGAAGGAGGTAACTTACTTGCCGTATAATTGTCGCCATCAGTGACGCCATCGTATTGGCACACTTTTCTTCTATTTATCTGATGCCATTATTTGTAGTGCTCTGATAACATTGTCATATTCTTGATTGGTTTGATTTTCCATTGATGTTCTTACGGAGGGATAGCAGCCAAAACCTCCGCACCTAGGGCATGGTTAGTGGTTTTTCGAACTGAACTGAACTGTACTGTACTATACCCACTGGATGTGGCTGCCCTCTAAATCTTTCTCTCTACTGTCCGCTAACAAAAAAAACAACAACTATGATAGGTCCCGCAGTGCGCTAATGGGGAACCCTTGGAGGACAGATGCCAGCCTGAAAATATTTCCCCAAACATTGTGTACCTCTCATGAGCAGACAATATGTTCAACAGAACAATTCTACGATTTATGACAACAAAGGTAATAACAATAGCATCAATAATAATAGTAGTAATAATAATAGAAGTAAAATTTTTGTACCATTTTCTCTGAAGTATCGGGCAAAATTTTCGCTTTGAATCACTTAGTTTCTCCACATACTTACTTAACTGGCTGAAAGACCATTTCTCGGGAAGAACACAATGTACCAAAATTGGAGGAACAGTTTGCGGACATCTCTAAATCGGTGTTGGTGTTCTTCAAGGAACTATTATTTGTCCATACTTATTCACCAGCCACATTAGCGGCTTAGCTGTAACCCACCCAGCCCGTCTAGTTCAGTATGCGGAAGACGTTGTTTTAGCTCGGTCTGTCTCCCAGCAGTCCGATTTAGATCAGTTTCATGAGATTATTACACGAATCGGAAACTTTTCCGAACAGTCTGGTTTTCTGTTAAACAATAGCAAACGTCACGAGTGTATTTCTTCCATTTTGAGATATCGTTTTATAGAAGACGGTGCCACTATTTGATCTACCGTTCTTGCACGTGTGAGCCATGTGAAATATCTCGGTGTAACTTTACAAGAGAACTTGCATTGGTCTTTGTATATAGAAATTCCTGTTGGAGAATTGCGTGCATTGTCCTTTCAAATTCGTAAACTTCGACAGCTTAGTGTTTCACAGTTTGTCATGTCTTCCCTCGTACATCAATACATATTTCCCTTAGCTCTATATTGTTCTCCCGTAATTTTTTCTGGCCTGTTGAAAAAGCACTATATCACCCTTTGTAGAGGTCTGCGCATCGTCAGTCTCGTTTGTGGTATAGTCTAAAGAGACCTCATATTGAACTTGTGTGGTAAGCATATCGTAGCATTTATTTTACTTACCGAAAAGATCCTTACGGGCTGCTGACATCCACTGCATTGAGACCTTTCTGTGAGCCGGTCACACCCGTTGCCCCTTTCCATATTTCGACTACTTCCTTCGAAACTATCGCTGGATGAAAATTGTGTAGTTCCGCACCTTGCTCGTGTTTTACCAAACAACGAGGAAGTTTTATCCGAGCACATAAACTGTTCTGACGTTTAAAACGTTTCCCCATTTTTCCCCGACAGCGGAGAGGAACTGTAAAAGCATGATCAAGAAGCGGCAATAATAATAATAATAATAGTAACAATAATAATAGTTTCATAGTGGATATCTGTGACGATTCAGCAGGCTTCACACGTGATAAGGTCAGATACAGTTTCATGGCTGCGTATGTTGCGGAGCTTCAACCAATCAGGATCACCGAGGGCAGGTACCGCAAAAGCTCGCTGTGATTGGTCATTTTGTAATCTGCCAATTATTTTCTTTCATGTAACGTATCCATACAGATCGGTTCCGAAATGCAATTGCCATTCGGTTTCTTAGCCTTGACGATCTTGCTGCTTCGGTTTGCACAGCTGTGGACAGGAGTGTTTTCAATACTTCCTATCAGTTCGGATATTGCGAGCACTAAGGTATCACTGAAAAATTTACCTCAAGGAAGTTACGCAATTCCAATCTGCATGTTTCTGAAAACCAAAAATTCATTTCAACTGTATGATTTTCACGGTTTCCACATTGTTCACATACTCCACAACACTCACCATAAATAAAGGAAGGTTATAGTCTTTTATTTCCTCTGTTTATTATACAGCAAATTTTGCAATACTTCTGGATGGATACCGAGATCATTGGACGGATGTCGAATGGAGATGTGAGGGGTGATGTATGGGGTCTCTATGTCTGGGGTTCGCCGTGATGGCTAGTTGATTACCACCAGTTCAGATTTCGAAACATACTCACACATAACTTCTTCCCAACTGACTTTATTCCCGTAATCGTTGTGCACCACATCATGAAATGCAGGCAGACACTCACGTATCGCGTGAATGTACTGCTACATCACGGACGTACACACCACACTGATTTGGGCAATGCCCGTGACACACAGACTAGACCTTCTGATCAGCTAACATGAATGGGTGATTGGGGCTAGCGTAGCAGAAACCACGAAGTTCGGAATTGGAACTACCGTTGGTTTTTTAGAGGCCAAGGAGGGGCAAAAGACATCGTGTAATCCGAAAATGTACTACATTTAAGCAAGGAAAAACGTTCGAGCACAAAATTCGATGTCTGTTTGAAAAGTCGCCGTTAGCACACAAACAATTCCGTGCACGAATCAAAATAGTCCGTTCGTTAGTCTACAATGGGCCAAAGAATCTTCGTCGTTTGTGTCCAGTGGTCGATTTCTGAGTTGAATCAATTCCGTCTGCTCTGTTTGTGTATCTTTGTGTACGGGTGTACCGTCGATGACAGAACGTTCTCTGGACAAGCAGATCGCTCGTTATATCGATGTTATTCATGTACGTCCTTCAGTGAACTGTGCTTGTCAGACGGACGAGCCTGAATACACGAGTAGCTGGTTCTTGCGGTATTCCTGAGAAGAATCGATGGATTGCTTTCTCGTGGAGTTTACACGATTTTGAGAATGCTATCCAACTACTGACTTTGGGATTCTATGTCACCGTGTCCACGTGCGCAGCGACAATCCAAACGATCCAAATCACACAAGAAAAGCCCGAAATTTGACGTGTTCATTCACGCGACTGATATCCGTAAACGATTTAAGAACACTAACTCTTCAGGCTGAGAGATATCCCAGTTGTTGCACAGAAAAGGTTGGCAAAGCAAATAAATTTCTTTTTGACATTTCACTTCAGGCGTCTGCATATATGTGGGCTGGTAAGCGTAGTTGTACAGAGTCAACTTAGCAGTTAGTGGTTAACCGTCGGTATGGGATGTCTCCTGGCTTGGTAAAAAACTGACCGGACGAATTTGGCAAATAGAGATAATCATGTGCACAGTTCGGAATATCGGATCACCTTGATTCATTTTATCGGAGCACACGGAAGACATTATTTTCTAAATGCAAGCATTTCTTTTCATATTCTCAATGTGTGTGCATCGGTTGGTATGAGCCAATCAGATCGGCCCAACCGTTTCCAATTCGTTCGACACCGTCTGTCACTGTTGTATGAACAGTTGTTTACGGTAAATGTTTGAGGAAGAGAAACGTGTGAAATTATGCGCGGAGTTTAGGTAAACGCTTTGGGCAGGAGATTGGGGTCGGAGCACTCTCCTCTTACGACCATATCAACAACATTGACGGTACTGGGTCGCCCTGATTACGTGATTCAGGCTTCAGGACACTATTCACCATGACCCATTTAAGTAATATCTTGATAAGAAGCCTGAATATTATTATTATCAGAGTTTTTGACACGACCGTGATGTCAACGACATTTTCACTGTTGTGCAAGTGTAGTAAGGTACTGCTTCAGATTTCTCAAAATGAGCCTTTACGAATGGAGACTGGACAGTATTCTGCGATTATTTTGGGCATGTGTTTTATCGTTTGTCCGATTTATTGAGCACTGAGTATGCACGTAAATTGATTTAGAGTGAAAGATTGGAACCAACAAGGCAACTTATCCCTGGTCTGTGGAAAAATGAATGACATTGTCTCGGTTAGATACAATCCTGGTGTGCGCTACCACGTAGCACCTATCAACGGCTGCTGATAATTATCACTCAATAATTCACAAAGCATACAGATATATAAGCCAATTGAGATGAGTACTGCTTTCTCTTTAGCCTTGTACACCTTATCTTGACCACTCTGAAGTTTTGTCCAGACTGTCCGGGCCGTATATTTTCCTGGTTTCGTGGACTGGACAACTTACCAGATTCCGTGTATAACATGACAGAAGGAGCCCATAAAAAGAGGTGACCTTTCCAAACCACTCGCACGTATCAAGCCAGCAGATATTATGGATTCGTGGTTACTCATTATCGGCTAAGTCGCTTCGGCATCTTTATACCTATAAACCTATGTCTTTGTTAAACAAATCGAAGATAAATCTATTCGCGATACTGGCCGATTAGTGAGGCGTTGAATTTGTTCGTTTTCACATGGAATGTATTTCCGTGACTCATAACTACTAATTGCCAATATCCGTGACGAAAGAAATACAATGGAATAAGATGGAATGAAGAGCTCTGATGAGAAGAATCCGTTTTATTTAAAAATAAAACATTGAGTGATTCTGAATACATTTCATGTTTCAGTTAGCCGACATTTCGGTTGCCGCGGATAACCTTTTTCAAGACAAGTTTTCAACAAAATATTTTAAAAGCCACAACACATGGCGCTCCGATTCTTCGGTACACTCTGAACCTCGTTCGGACCGGATATACCAAATATTTCATATAGTTTGGAAAATCAGCATAGGCTTGGATTAGTACCGGAACATGTGATGATAAGCAGAGTTCAACTAACTCAGTGATGATCGAGAGGTGCAAAGGAGTCATAGTGTTCTATGCTCATTCTTTGAGGTTTTTAGTCCTGTCTGATACGTCACGGACTGAGCACTTCTACCCAACTCTTGATGTAACACGTTCACACATTCTCATGCACTGAATAGCCCTCCCATACCATTCAACAGACTCACCGCTGCGTCAGTGCGCAAACCTCTGGATTATCTCCGGCCAATGATTCCTCAATCGTTCAGTCCTAGCGGAAAAGTAACCACGAACAAAGTATGGAACACTGTATTCAACACTCTATGCAGCACGAGGCAAGGAATACATGGACACATATGGCGTCGTTATCGGTTGCCCAGAGTGGTGTGCAGATGTGATTAGTTAAGTCGAATCATAGCATGTCAGAAGCCTGATTGGTTGGTGGGTTGGTGTGAAGGGTAAGCAGTAGGTTGTCTGTCAGTGGTCGATGTGAACAGTGATGTGTGATAGACTGATTGGTTCATGGGCACATGCATCACGACTGCACTACTATGTGGGGTATGCTGGCCTTGTTTGTGGTTCGTGTTCACAAAGCACTCTGTCTGTGGATTGGAAGAATGCGGACTGCAGCCCTGCAGATGACATGTTTTCCGGGAGATTTCCGACTCCCTGGCACTCACAGACAGTCTTTTTGTAAGATTATGGGCCGGCCCGCTGCCAGTAGACGGCCAGTTTCGTTCAACAGAGAGCACGATTGTTTGGCGAACATCCAGCCTGTCTTCGTCAGTGCTGGGTTGAGGAAACAGTTGGAGCCAACGAAGTGAACCGAGGGGCCAGCCGAATACCAGCTGTTGTCTGAACCGAATCAACCAACTGCGTTTGTATCCAGACTAACCCCACTCAGAAGAGCCGCTGGTGAATAACGGATGGGCCAATAAGTTTGCGCGCCAGGATTTGGTTATGTTGGCCAAGCATCTTACATAAACTGCTATTTTACTACAAATAAATTGAGTTGGTTCGAAACCAGAAGAGTTTTCTCACTAGATCTGGTGCAGGGATTACGTAAAACATTTCCATATTGATTCTATGTCTACAGCTGCTTGGCTAACGATCATGGACACGTAAACACGTGACGTACTCATTCAATCTTCTCCATGGGTACCTTGACGTAGTGGATACGATTCCATAACAAAGGGATTACTTCTCCAAAACAACCTCCAACTGCAATGCATCTCCTGGGATACTCGCCATTAGTTAGCGAGACTAATTATATATAATCTGAGTCGTCACACTGTATCCTACTACTTACATCCATACAATTTAATTTTCCTGATCTATCTATGCTGGTTTTTACGCCTTTCCTTCATATCTCGTTTCCCCTTATCAACCAACGGTTTATGCATATTTATTTTCGGAAATGACACATCCGAAAACAATTATGCATGTGGCATGAATGGAATTGTTAGGGCAGCGTTTATCATAGTATTAACATCTAAAATTTAAAGTAAAATGTTATTTAGTTCCGAACGGACTGTGTACACTATTTTGAATTGCATTGTCATATCCGGATCAGCTCCCTCAACCGTATGCACTAGAATAGATTGAGCACGGAACTGTGCGCGTACGTAACTCAGGAAACCGGATTCTCAATTCAGTCTCACTGCTGCTCGTTTATAAGAAATAGTGTGTGATATCATTGACAGATGACGTAACAACGAATCCCGACAGGACCTGGTTGAATATGGGTGATCGGATTACCTGGCTTGAGGTATATCTGATAGATTAAGCCCTGTTGTTATGAAGGAACCAAAGTTTTAGCATAGCGTTGGACCGCTTTCAAGGATTCTCGAATTACCACACGCAGGTATCAGAGAATATGGCGATTCCTGAGAACGAATGGTCATCACGATAGAATGAGTCTGAGAAAAGCCCCACAAGATAGTAAGAATTTCCACACTTTGATACCTGGGCACAAAGTTTGTTTGATATATTTGACCGTAGATTAAAGAAGAATCATATCCTTTTTTGATGTGGATTAATTCATCAAACAGGTTCCGTAAACAACTGGTGCCGCGTAGTTAGTCAAGCGGTTACTGAGTGCCTTCTGAATCCTGTTTTACTTCCAGTTATTTCATTCACTAATCTTTCCGATTCTTTTCTTGGCTACTCTTGATGTGGAATTGTAGACACTGTCTAATCATAGATAAATTTTCACTGGAAATAATAAGACATTTCGTATAATCACTTTGAAGTGATGCCTCTGAGTAGCATAATTCTTGAGTAGTATATTCATTTCCAACAATTCTGTTTCAATCGAGGACCGAAGACCACGTGGAATCACGTGTCAACCGGCTTATGAACCACTTCATATGATGATAATGCACGAAAATCGATCACCATTTAAAACGGATCGCTCTACCTGCCCTCCACATATACGAAGAACTGATAAATAACTAATGGGTTTTTATCTGCCCTGTTAACTGGTGCCGATCCGGATGACGTAACCATTTAGGTATGGGTAATCGAACATCACAGCCTCAAACAATCAGGAGTAGACGAATAAACAGAAGCTTATCACAAATTGATGCAACATCATGGCCGGCCATAATGCGGCCTCGTCGATCAGGCAGTGTGCAAGCCTATCTTCAGTCTCCATCGGCCACACTAAGACAGTATTTACAGCTACATTCAGAGAAGTATCCAGCTGCTGGTGATCCCGATGTGGGAAGACCGTTTGGCTATGAGAATTCCTATGAGCAAATTCGTGAACTGTTCATTAATCAGTCCGACTCAGCCTATCAATCGGCACATGCAGCAATATTGGACAAACATTCGGAAGGATTAGGTCGAAGGGAAGGTCGCTGGTTTCACGAGATGAGATTCCGCACTGAGAGAACTTCGCGAGATCGAGAAACTAGTATGGAGGGAGCTACGACGGCGGCAGATATAGAGGGAACAGTGGACACAGAGGCTGTAGTCAGCCGCGTATCCAGCGAGAACGATGACACAAAACCAGAACACGTCACAGCAGAACCCACATCATCTTCACAAAATTTCAATCGGATTGGAGAAAGACCATTGTCATCCACGTCCATTGATCGATATCATCGCGATTCCTCCTACTCATGTTGTCTCGATCGGTCTCGAAAAACGCACAGCTGCTACCGGTTTGTCGATCCACGATCCGAAGATGCGAGCGAGGCACCTTCTAGATCCCCGTCAGCACACCGAAGTCAGAAGAATGTAGTGAGTCAGTCCTCACAGTGCAGTCGTCATCGATTTGACAGAGGCGATTGGAACATGGATGGTTCATCTACTTCAAATGCCCTGAACAAATCGGAAATAACACGACGTTGTTCTTCCGCCTGTAGTACGAGAAATACAAAATCAGAGTTGCTCCTTGGTCTGCCCCGTCAGATGGGATTCAAAACACAGCCTGATGGACTGGTAACATACACAGCATTTCTTCGTTCTGGTCCATGTGGGACCCCTGTTGAAGGTTGGTTGAACGAGCTACGTCGCAAAGCATCACGTCACCTGACCGGATTATATCGTCAATATCAGTGCACTGTACGTATTGAGCCAAGACTGATTCCCTATCGGGGATCGTATGTACACGCATTGCTGATTACGGGGGCGAAACAATCTGATTTGATTCGATGTCGAAACGCGTTACCTGTGTGCATTGAGAAACATCTGATCACTCCGTATGCACATCATGGCCTCATAATAAAGGCACGTTAAACATTCTTCTTCTTCTCTACAGAAGCGTGAGCGTATCGGCACAAGTTTCGTTTGTGCCAATAAGAATAGGGCACCGAAAACGCAAGTAACGCGTGGGCTAATATGTTACCCTATTTTGGAGCATCGGTTTCCGTCTGACAAGTACGGCCATCTTTGAATTAATTCGTGTATTCATTTACAAAAGAAGAATCCCGTGTCACATATCATATCTGGCCACGCGAGATATAAATGACAAACAAGACTATCTGCCTTGAAGGACCACTGTTCAACCAGCTCAGCCAATCATGTGCCATCTTAGAGTGACAACCAGTTAATGAGACGAACGGATTCTGTTGCCTTGACTAATTTCTGATTCCGTTCCAACTATTTTATCTACTTGATACGACTGAACAATGCATTTGCTTTGTCTCACCAAATGGTCATTTCAAAGAAGACAAATGTACTGAAAACACTGTAATCGGTGAAAGCCAGTACCGCATTAACATCTTGCGTTTGCTTAAAAAGTGATAGCAAGTGAGACGGGGGAGAAAAATCTTTTAGTATTGCACTCCAAACCGATAAACTAGCGAAGTGAACAAAATGGACGAGTTTTTCTGCCGAAATAAAGAATTACCAAAGGATGAATCTCTATCGCCTAGATCTGTTAAGGTTTGAATTTATCCTGGAGATCGTTGAGGTGTAGGGAAATCCTGGAGCTTCGATTTTGAGCCGAACTACCAACAGTCTTGCACTGGGCACGTCGGTTCTAGTTGCCATCTCAGCAAAATTCTCTGCTTGGCAACCAAAAGATTATTAGCTTGGACATAGCACAGAGCGAATTGGAAATTACAGTATCAAGTGGAATAAGAACAAAAGTGAATGCGCAAAAGTAAATGGTCGCCACCTGCCGCCATTTCTGTCAGTATCACTAGTCACTGAGCAGCAGGATCTCTTGAACTCTGCTCGCGAAAACAAACACGGTCTGCATGGTCTAATCCACGGATCTAGCTTTTCGTATTTTTCTACCAAGTTGTAGTTTTATCACTGTTGATTATCTCCTAACTACTTCACACATCAGTGAACACCAGACACCGAGGAAGTCTATCCGGGCACATGCGTAATACTTCTCCACCCCTGTAGACTGGTGAGCTTACGTTTTGCATGCACTGGTCCGATTCCTGTGCGTACCTACTATCTCACGTCTAACACGGGGACTAGCGAAATGATGTTTCCATCAGTGAGTTGATCTACATTCCAATGAGATCGGTGTCCTTGTGTTTTCCAACGATAGCAGTCAAGTTTCTGAGTAGAATAATGAGTATTTATTTTCAACTGCATTTGGCTACACTTGACCTTTTTGCAGGACAAACAAATGTATGATGAATGTCTACTTTCGACCATTGGCATTTTCGTAACTTTGCAAATGTTTTCCCGCACATGAACTATCGGTGGGGCTTAGGAAGATTCATCCAACGGCTGACCTGAAAATACAGCCAAACAAGGAACTAAGCTTGATGCAGCGGAAAAGGCATTGAGCCAAACAGTCAGTAGATTCATACAAGCGCTAGTAGTCTGTGATGGCTTTCCTAGGTGCAAGTGAGCAATACTCATTGAGTGTCAAGACCTGAGGGAACGATCTGATCGCCCAGATTTATTTCGATTTCAGTGCAATGGATGCGGTGGCTTTGGCTACCAACTCGTTATGGGAAACCCAGTCGGAGGTATGAAAAATGTACGAACAAGGGGAAAACTACAAACCGTGGTGCCAAGTCGACGAAAAACGTCTTTGGTCACAACTGAGCCATTAGTCGAGTTACCTGACCACATACTTCAATATGTCTAACCACTGACCGGGGGGATTTCTGGACCCTACCCAGAAAGTCGAACAAGCCCTTCACGGCCAAGTCCACCGGTTAGGCTTTTCAAACCTTTTTTCCACGTCATGGACTGGCCACCCTAACACATCTTCCAACCATTATTCGTCGAGGTATCCTGTCAGGGGACATGCGCCACACATGTCTCAACCACCTTAGTCTGTTGAGCTGTAGTGTTTCAATTAGGGGTTTAGTTTGTGTGCCTAATGCCTTGAGCTCAAAGTCAGCATTGCTGTGCCGGTTATTGCGACTATTTGCGCAGATAGGTTTGCGTGTGTGTGTGTGTGTGTGTGTGTGTGTGTGTGTGTGTGTGTGTGTGGAAATAAATCCACCTCAATTGAATAAGACTGACCGCACTGGTCAACTTGTATGCATATCTTCAAACATAGTTTCCACGGTCCTACTAAACTATTCCAATCTCGTAAAATAAATACACTGGAGAAAGCTTTTTGAGATGAAAAACTCTCCCGGTAGGCAATCTTGTTATTAATGTTCATTTGTGTGCTTTCCATCAAACAGTCAGTGATGGGGCATCATTCATTTTTGTACAGCGAATCAGTTATGCCCAAGTGTTAACTGTCCGGTGATACAACTTTATCACAAAAAATGGTAGTCAGTCGAGGGTTTTGGTTATCGCGGGTTACCTCTCTCAAGACCAGTTTAAAATCGAAAACTGGTCCCGAAAAAGATTACCCGCGATAACCAAAAACGTCGACTGGCTACCATCTTTTCCGAGAACGCCGTATTACTGAACAATAAACACTTATCCGCAATATACCACATGGCGCATCGCTTTTTCCATACACTCTGCCAACTGATCTCGGCTCCGGTAAATGAATTAGTTATACTTCGTGTGTGAACTATCGATCCCCGAATGACAGCCTCCAGTAGTCGGGCAGTCTTACCCTCAGGTTGGAGGATGCATTCCCAAGCGCAATTTTTACACCAAATTATTTGATTCATTCGTTCACAGTATGAACGTGACAGAAGCAACCAATCAAATTTTAGTCTCGTAAGATGGGACGAGGGTGGGCGTCAATCAATCGGGCCGAGGTCGGAGTACGATGGATGGGCCCAGGGAGGCATACAAATGAGAAGCGCGAATGAAAGACCACGTGACTGCGTCTGCAAGAACAAATGGGTAATGCATAACAAAGCACCCAGGTTCAATACGTACGGAAACGTGTGTGAGAGAATACTTGATTGAGACCATCCAATCAAAAGATTGTCATTGTGTTGGTAAATCCAGTCACCTTATTTCATGTAATTTAACTCGTGCGGGATTTGACTGTTTATGAAATAACGACTCTCAACTCATCACTGACAACTACTAGTGCCACTGTACAGCTGCTTCATCCTTCATAAACCAATTGGGAAAGATCTGTAGTGTGAAGGAGAAAATTCATACTTTCAAAAATATGACAATTTGGAGTTACTCGAAAAGTAAAAGTTTCTAAGGGAGAATAACAATTTGAACGAAACCAGTAATTCAAAATTAGGGGAAGGAGAGAAGGCTCGACCTATCTTAGGCAAATCCCTCCTTGGAAATGGTTTCCATTATGGGCATAAAAATGGGTCTAGCTTTATGCTTCTTTTAAGCCATTTGAGACGATGTGAACACCGGCGAGGCATTGAAGTTCACCGGCTCATTATCCTCAAAAGGGATGTTGAACGTATACAGCAGCGAATCCAAGGTAGTTTGGTGCTGTAGAATTGTCACCTTGGGCTGAAAGTTTCACGAAGAATCCAGACTTTCCATCAAAACGGTACCTCATAAAGCACGTGGTCAATTCGCCGATTGATGATATCTTCCGCCTAGTTACTGTCCCCCGGCCCGTAATCTTTAGCATACACAGCAGAATCTGAATTGAACAAGCTAGTGTTATTACTTTAATTCGACTGTCAGTTCGGGTTTTGATTGGGATGATAGACCATTCGTAATTAGCCTCCCATCAGATCCTCCACTACCTGTTGGCCGTTGGGTGCTGCCGGGGTTGGTTTTGTGCAGTACACAGAAGGGAGCCTCTGGGGCATTTTATTAGCTGTCTCCTTCCCAAGGGACTTGATGAATGCCTGCTTGAATATGTTGCAAACTGTTTTTCTAGGGAGCTACAACGAACACGTGACAACGAAGAGAGCAGATGTTAGATCTGGGAAGCAAGACAATATTCTCTGGAAAGTGCCGAAGAGTTCTGGAATCCACTTCAGGCCACCATCACATTTGCCGAGTCACACTTCGTCTTCTCCATCCTTAGGTGACCTCTATGCAGATCTTCCGGGATCGTATTACACAGGGGAGGAGGTATGTCCAACAGGTCGCCAAGACACAGTACTCTGTCAGGTTGCACACGCCATTCCTCTCGGTCCACTAAAAACTGCGGATACCTTCGTTTCACCTCCGGTTGCCAGTTTTTCTTGCTACTAGAAACCAGCGACTAGTAGTATCTTTTGGTGCGTTTTAGTAGCTCCTCCCTCAAAGCAGGAACAGCTGATGGCGTGAAATTGTATTGTTCAGCTACGACGAATCGTGATTACCCTGGCAGACAGTCAGTAAACGGGATCGTTTTACCAGGCAGATGTTGGATGTCATAAGTATAAACAGCAAGAGCAGTACCCATCGTTGCATCACGGCGGTTGTAGACCTGGCAACGGACTTGTTCAGGTCGAGTAGAAATCGTAGAGCGTGGTAATCCCGGACAATTGTAAAGTTTAACCCGAACAGGTACTCGTGAAGAAGTCTTAGCGTTCAGAATCCAGCTAGCGCTTCTCTGAATGTTTGGGCGTATCCTTTCTCAGCAGCTTTCAGAGGTCGGAAAATACGGATGATCGAGCATCCATATTATTTACGTAATGCACCGATTCCAATCTTTGATGTATCCATGACTAGCATCACTTGTTTGCATGGCGCAAATGGAGCTAACCTTGGACGTTCAAATACGCTGTTGGTGAGATCCCGCAGGACTCTCTTGCATTGGTCAATCCATTACCTTACTTCGGATGACTGGGTGAGGAATAACGGCTGAGTCCTTGTTGCGAAATTCGGTATGAATCTGGAATAGTATGGCAAACAAATGAAGATCGATCTCAAGTGTGCTTGATTATTCGGTGACTCCACTTCGGCCAAGAGTTTAAAGCCACCAGGGCCCGGCTGATACCCATTGTCGTTCACTTTGAAACCAAAGAAGTTCAATTCACGGACACCAAAACTTGAATTTCGAAGGCTTGATTTGAACATTCTTGGCCGCGAATCTTTCCAGGGTCTGTTTCGAACTATGATCATGTTTCTCCTCTGATGCTCCGAAGACGACCACATCATCCTGATACGCCATTACTCCGGTGAAACCTTCAATCACCTTACCAATAGTAGCCTGTAAAGTGCTGGGTGAAAAGTGCAATCCAAACGGTAGAAAATTATACTGAAACACGTCTCTAAGAATGTTGATGGTGGTAAGTGGTTTCGATTCTGGATCCAGCGGGATTTGTAGATATACGTCAGCTAGATCATTCATCGAAAAGTATGGACTGACGAGTATAAATTACACACAATCTTCCGGTTCCACAATGCTTGTCTCGCATCGTCGTGCTCATGAATTCCAAGTGAATCTGTAATCCCTACATACAAGTGGCGTTTCATCATCGCTTTTCATTGCCACAGCTATCGGAGTCACCCAACGAGAGGAATTGATCTGAGTGATCTCACCATTCTGCTATATTTGCCTCAATGCTTTCAGAACAACTCTTTGACCAAAAGGCAGCACTCTTCGTTTGATGAACATCCTGTGACCATCGGCTTTCAATTCTGCCGATTCCACCGCCATTCATCCACTAGTGTTGGCGCGTTGTATCGCCAGTTGTTGAAGAACCACGGGATCAATGAGAATCGTTGAAGCTGTGTAAAATGAAAGTAAGTGATTCATGGCTGGTGATACATTCACTCCCGGAATAGACGGGCCATCACGTGAAAAATCAGGAGGCGGACTGACACGTACGCCTACCTCTTGGATTGTGCCATTAGGGTCGTTTCACTCAACAGTATGAGATGGTGACCGGTTACACACTTGTTGCTCAAGTCAGTCGGTTTCATAGTGGGCCGAGTACAAGTCATCTTCTACACCTTATCCAGAACGATGAACTCACAACCCCCATATCCACAATGAACTCATGTTGAAGTCACCATTGAAAGGACACCGGTTTGTACAGAAACTGATCGCTCTGGCCTGAGGTTTTCTGTGTGTATATGCGTTTGGTATCTTCGGCTAATATGCTGCACTTGAATCTTCGGGATACCTTTCGCACGTGAGCAGTTTTACCACATACATGGCATATGGCTTGACGGAATAGCCATGTTGAACGTAAACGGAAATCTCCGTATGACTCACATCTGTTCACGGGTTGGTGAGACTGTGCAGCACCGGAAAGGCTTGGCTAGTTGATTTGTACTTGGTCGTTACGACGCGGGTGCACTGGCTGGGACGTCTTTTGTTAACACAGAACTGTGGTATCGAGCTTGGTGGCTGAATGTTCGTCATTATAAAGATTTATTGAAATTAGACATGGGAACTAAGTTCGCCGTATCGCGAAACTTCCTTAAACTGGTTTAGTTCGGATCCCATGATATCCAATACAGTTTTGTCTTGTATTTACCAAACAGTTCGTTTACTTTCCATGCACTTTGACCACTAGTTTCCACACCGAACACCACCCCCTCGCTTCCACACCCGTGTGATAATTTGTCTGTTCAGTCTGATTGCGTCACGCACTTTTAGCTTTGTTTCTATGACAGGTGTCGATTGACCTTAGTTAGCATTTGTCCAATTTCCATTGCATGAGATTCAGGCTCTTCGTACCAAAAAGACATTCTCCGAATATATTTCAATGTCCGATGGATCACGTTCATCTGTGTGCTGTTCATCCCATTGGGAAGTGACCGACGAGGCTAGCCCAATGATTAAAACCAGGACAGTTGCCGTGTATCATTAGAATAGTGGTTTGCGCCTTATTGATTATTCACTTGTGTTGTTCACACCCGGCTGTCCGGGTTGCGACAGCTCAGCTGGTGGAGCATCTATTCGGTATGAGGAGGATCGCCGGTTCGATTCCGACTGTAGGCGTCAGACATTCCGATGTGAAAAATGCAATAGGATTCCCCATTACATGAGATTCAGGCTCCTCGTGCCAACAATACGTTCTGTGGTTTTTCCAACTGTTGATATAATCCGTTCGTATGGGACTCTGATTCTAAACAGATTTTATCGCCTTCTCCCCGGTTTTGGAGTAACCCACTGATATCCATGACCGGTTGTGTTATTAGGTCATAAGTGCCTGGGTTACTTGACAAGGTCCAAATGTTTGGAAGCAATTTTCTTTCTCTATCCGCCTTATCTGTATGAATGACTAAACTTGACCTTCCCGTTGTGATCATGCGACTTTCTCATAAACATGCTATTCCGTTTGTTCTTCACCGCACTTGTGTGAGTGTGTTCCCTCGGATCATTACTTCTCTTCTGACGGCTGATTGGTCAGAAAGCCCCAATGAATAAGGACCTTCTTTGTAAACCGCCTAACTCACTCCTGCATTGCCGTCTCGAGAGCTTCCTATCTGTTGTTTTGTGGGCACTTTAAAAAATTTGTTGACTGTAGTGATTCTGTGGTCTGTTTGCCCACAACTTGGGGCACGTTACTGTTATTGGGCCCGTACCTAGCAAGCGATGCACGGGGCAGCAGGTTTCGCCCGTGGTCCCAGATCCGATGTCCATCAAAGACACTGGGTTTCCCTAAAGTCAATCAGTCTAGAGGAGCCAAAGAAATGGAAATAGCAGCTGCTTCAGGTAACAGTCAAAGACTGTCCAAACTCATTCGCGACACCAGTAGACGGCAAACCCAGGTCAGTGAAACGATATGCGACAGAAATGGAGAACCCATTCATGGCAAACAGCAAAGGCTCGACCGTTGGGCCGAATGCTTCAAAGAGCAGTTTAGCTGACCGCGCGCTAATGTAGTTACTCCTGTGTCAACAACGACGATTCCCTGGGGAGTATCACTTGAGCCCCGTCTGATATGGAAGTGAAGTCATGAACTCGATTACTAAAAACAGGGGAAAGCGGTCGGTCTCGACGGACTCCCTCCAATTCTTTTCGAAGTGGGTATTGGTGCGGTGATAAAGTCACTTACCACCTTGCTCCGTGACCTTTAAAAGGAGGAACGTATTCCGTTATTATGGGATGAGTCATTGATTATGCTTATCTTCTAGAAAGGAATACGCAATGATTGTAGTAGTCGTCATGGGATTAGCTTAGTTCCGAAAGTCACCAAGGTATTAGCCTCAGCTTTGCTGTATCGTCTTACACCCGCTAGCGAGAGGAACGCACGCGAACAACAGACCGTCTTCCGCCCACGTCGAGGTTGCATCGACCAGATTTTTGCTCTTCGTTGAATACTCGAGGTGTGTCACACCAACAGTCGACCGACAATGGTGGTTTCCCTCGACTTGAAGGGTGCCTTCGATTCCGTTGACCGGACAGCGCTATTCAATGCTCTTCACCGGAAAGGTATACCCCATATGTTCGTGAATCTACCGAGGTCTTTATACTTTCACACTTCTGGCTGCATAAGGGTTTACTGTGAACTACCCAGTCCATTTGAAACAACCAGCGGTGTTCTACAAGGATATCCCATTTCTTCATTCCTGTTCAACTTTGTCATGGATGATATAATGGAGAATGCCTTTGCAAAATCCTCAGAATGTGGGCACCGAACTAGGAAATAGTGAAAAGATGTGTAACTTAGATTACTCGAACGATCTAATCTGCTTACTTGAACGCACGGAACATGTTCAACGTGCATTAGATTGAATCGCAAGAGCTGTAGCTTCATTTAGCGTGTATTTTACACCCTCAAAGTGTTACTTGATGTTTCAAGACGGTACGTCAATGGTTCCGAGCATGATGCTAGATGGGGAGGTGCTGGCAGCTGTCGACCGCTTCACTCACCTCGGTAGCAGCTTGACGACGGATGGGAGCACAGAAGTAGAGATGAGCACGCAGATATCCAAGGCTCGAGCGGCGTACGCTAAACTGAAGCACCAGTGGCGGCGACCTGAGATTTCTTCGAAGTTGAAAGGTCATGTATACTGTGCCACAATGCGTTCAGTTTTGTTGTGTGGTTGCGAGACTTGGGGTATGTGTGTGGAAGTTATTCGTCGTCTTGAGGTTTTCGACCACCGATGCTTGTGTAGAATGATCGAGAAAGCAATGCTGAGGTCAGAAGTCGAGTATTGAGTACTACTTCAGGGAGTTCTCTGTCACAGCGTATCCAGCTTAGTAGGCTTCTTTGGTTAGGGCGCGTGTTACGTGTGGCAGACACACGCCTACCGTACCATGTCCTATTCTCCGTTCCTCCTCAGGGGTGGAAGAAGCCACACGGAGGTCACCAGATGACATGGCAAAGGGGAATTAGAAAATGTACAGCGAACTTGGGAAAAGTAGGTGCCTCACATCTTCGTGGTTGGGGTCCAAAAGACCCCTCACCCAGTTGGCTGGAGACACTGAAGGATATTTCAGTAAACTGTGAACAGTGGCGATCGTGTTATCACTTTCTGTCAGATCAGAACGATTGATCAATGTGTGTTTGTACAGTTAGACTGTGCATTCCGTGTGTTGGCTACTAGGGCGTTCTTTCTTTTTCCCATCCGTGTAGGTCCACTCCCTGTCCACCTTGCATAATCATTCTTTTTATTTCCACGTTCAACACGATGAGGACGGCAGTGGTCAGTTTAACACTGTACGATGATGAGGATGACTGTTATTGTTTGATAATTTGTCCTATAGTACATGTAGTAAAGCAAACCTTTGTTTTCTGCCTCGGGACCCAAGGTTCGTTTATCTTCCAGTCACTCAATTACGGGACGACAATCCTGTACACAGTGCATGTCTAATAGACGAAGCTGCGTGCTACAGCCTTCGTGCAGCCCATTCCTGGGTGTCCAGTATGAAAGGGGTAGAGGTCTGATGTCTGCCGGAATGTTGACGGGGTAATGATTGTGTCTGCAATAATATGAGAATAAAGTTCGCAGGGGACAGTGGTCGACCGCAGGTGTGAAGTTTGGTTTATTGGTCAATTGGGACTTGGTTCAGTTATTTATTCTGCCTATATTGGATAGCTGGACTGAACCTCGTTCCGACACCCACTCACATTAAATATCATCCAGAGCCACTGGAATACCAGGGGTAGCATCACAGCTTTGCGTATCATTCTCGATGGACATTGCTACTGTTATTGAGTCCTTAGGCAATTGAATCGGTCGTTGAAGATGGGCAAAGTCCGGCTGAGGGTTTTTAAGCATCTCCGCCGTGTCACGGAAGGTCTGGTTTTGGAACTGAGCAAGTAGAACGTCACTGGTATACCGGACGTGGTCAGTAAGATATAACCACCAGGGCGAAAACCGGACTTTAGTCTTGTTATCCTGGGGTGGGAGTTCCACCGTAAAGACGTCTTCTTAGCCTTTGTAATCTTTCAGGAGACACATTCGCTTTCGGATGGTTGTGAAAATCGGTATCCTGTACGCTGTATGGTCAGTTGTGACAGAATCACCGGTAGTCTTCTATCCTGTGTTTAACTGCCTCATGGACAGGTGTTCCATTTAGCTTAATTACGCATGTACCATTGTCTTCATGTCACCGTCTAAAAATTCCTGTTTTGCCGTGGGTCACAGGTTCCTTCTCGGAATATTTTGTGGCTCCTGTGATTGATCACAAGCACTGAAACAATCGGAAAAAGACGTCAAGTGTAATGAACAATAAAAGCACAGACAGGGCACACGGGTGAACACCTCATCCTATAGTCATACAATTTTCAAGCGTTGAACCCGGATCAGTACTAGACCTTTCACTGGCTTCAAAAAGAACACATTCAATACGCAACCAAACCTGTACTGACGGCCCAGCATGACAGAGAACTAAGGAGTCCGATAAACAAGGAGCTTAGTCGTTTATATGGTGTTACACGGGCTGGACAACCGACCTTGTAAATCGATGCGAAAGTGAGGGAATCTACCAATCAGGAAGGAGCAACGGCACAGAGGCGCAAAGTTCAAATACCCGAAAATACAAAATATGAAGTTACTCAAAAAGTAAACGTTTTTAGTGAGGAAGAAATAATAATGACTCCAAAATAAATCAGCACCTTGATGCAGGGAGTGAGGAGGGAGGGTGGTGACTTGACCGTCTCCTCAATAAGTAAGGTGGTCTTCAAACCATCGGCCCTGGAATCCTCAGTTCAAATCCCGTTGCCGCGGATCAACTCTAATCAGCAGTAAAACATTCCATGGCAAAGATGAATTGAAAGTAGGTTTGTAATATAAACGATGCATAGTATTTGTGCGAATATGGTAGACAGTAAAAAGGATGAAGACAGCTGCCAGATATGCGCTGCTTTCAAACAGGTTCACCTGTCTAACAACTCCGTCTTGAGAGTACATGACAATAACACCATACATGACTTCGTCGGAGGGGAGTGGGGTATGGAATAAGGGAATGAAGGAGAGAAAATGCACGTAATTAGTAAGTTATCTGTTATCTATAAAAATGAATTAGTATTTTTTGTCCAAAAGTGTTTGGCTACCAGATTGTAGATAAAAGTAAGTCTCGTAGGTTGATCCACTCACCTATATATATATATATATATATATATATATATATATATATATATATATATATATATATATAGGCGTTTCCTTTCAGTTTAATGAAGAAAAGTCAGACAATTATTCAAGGATTTAAAAAAGAAATACTGTGGAGATTTTTCAAGCATCTTTTGGGACGATCTCACTTCCAACTTCTGGATCTGTTAGTTGCTTGTATTTTTATCCAGGCGGTTAGTCGCGGTAAAAAGGGGTGAACATAACCACTTCGTGACGGAAAAGGCAAGACAACAGTTCTTATTCTCCGAGGAGCACTGGAGGTTTCTGGGCATACCATACTTCACGGCTACCAAAACTACAGATTTCGTTTTTCTTCGAGAATCAATGCCTCTGATCCAGAAACCGAAACGGTAATTTAACGGGTAATTTTTGGTTCTTTGGAGCTCATTGCGGGTGCATCTGCATCTGCATGCAGCAATCTATCCTACAAGGAAGTGGTTGGGGAGTTGACCGAACTTGAGAACGTGGCCGAAACGTCAGCCTAGAAGTTCATGGTCGGATCTGTTACGCCGCTTACTGAAGTTTGATTTCTGTTTTTATTCCCCGTTTGTAAGTGCAATGGTGGCTGATTGATTTTTGTGTTCATTATTTAAACTCGTTGATCGAACGGAGTCTGCGGAACATAGAAGGAGAGGCATCCTTTGTGAAAAGGGTTATTTGTTCTTAAAGGGCGGTAGATACCCGTTACAGTGTGACGGATCCTCTCGCTTCTGACAGGAGATTAACCTATTCCATCAGTGGCATATCATCCACTAGCATGGGTAACCTGTAATGAATCTGCAGCACTTACGTGCCAAATTCCTTTGTTTGCCTTGCCCCAGTTCGCACATTCCACTTGATTTTCTGTGTGACTCATTATTAATCTATCCGGTCATCTCTTTTACTCACACGTACGAGTACATACACACACAGACATAGGCACGCATTCACAGTTTATTCCTTACACGTCCTGCACTTGTAACCTTTTGGTCTGATGTGACCCATTTCAGCCCAGTTTCACCATGCTCCCTTAACTTGTTTTCCTGCCCCCACCTCTGATTGGACAGCGTGTGACTCTCCGACCAATGTTTCGGTCCTGCCAAGACAGTTGACTTTGTTAGGCGGCCAGAACTATGGTCGACTAAACAAGCCTGCTGGCCGTAGATTGTCGCTGATTGTTTCCGCACTCTTTCGATGATACGGAGAGCCCGGTGAACTCTCTGAAGGAAGTCACTAATTGAGGTTTGTACAATTCGTTGTTTTGTGTTAATCATTTCCGTGAGGCAAAGCATATATATGCATTTAAATCCTACGTCAGGTTAAACTTCGTTTTCTGACTTTGCGCGTAACTCAAAACTGGTTTTGACAACGGACACACTCTATAGTATTCGAATCGGCTTGCGAATCTAACAGCCCGTTTGGAGTTTGATCCATAACATTCAAGTTTTCCGTCTTCTGTAAGGTACTTCAATGATTCTGATTTGTTTGAAGCAACCGCTAACAAGTGCTAACGTGCTAAAGGATGAAATGCTACTATGCAAGTTCTTCATAAATTCTGATTTCCTTCGAATATTCCATGAGTGGCGCTGCAACCTCGACCAACATTGCTAGTTTCACGATAAAAGAGCCCAAAGCCACTGATATACCCCTTAATATGCCACCGGATTACATCGGTAGCTTCACACGACCACTATTCCGCTAGACAAAGCGCTTTAAAGGCATAATTAGCAAACCCCTGTGCCATTGATTATCTTGTCATGGAGAAAATGCAGCGTATTTTTCCAGTCCGAATATAACTACTGCTATCGTTTTCAGTAACAAAAATAGAAATTCAAACCTTTAGGGTGGGTACACTTCTGGAGAAAGCAGCACATCGGACAACCTAATGAGCAGAACCAAAGAAGACTGAACCGTCACTAGGAAGTTCTGAAACTGTTGTGCCGGGTTTTGCAACATATGACAGAAGTGATCAGCGGGCCAAAAAGCTTCTGATCACTGATCTTCGCATATAAATTACCAGCCATCGGAGCGTAATTGGGGCTCAGATAAAGGCCATCGCATTAGTTTATTTTTGTATGAGCCTTTGCTCTCGGATGTGACCGTGAACCCATACGTGTCTGTGATATTCATGTCAACTTTAAAATGCCGTATAAAATGATAGAACTCATGCTCTGAGGACCGAAAAACCGTAGGCGCGTGTAAATATACTGCTAGTTTTACTTGCGTACATTCAGTTATACTGGAAGCTGTTCGCGGTATTATTTGTAATCTAGGTACTCACCAGTTACGTAGCAATGTGGTTGTACCAGGATGATCTGATTATCAAGTTCCCAGTACATCATATAGGCTGAGTATTGAACAGCAGGTTATAGTGCTCCATACCTTATGTCAGAGAGTTCAAGTCTCAATGACCTTGAGTGTTTTCGCGCACTGTTTACTGAAAGTTGACTTTTTGAGCTTCTCTGAGTTTATGGAGAAGATAAACCTGAGGTAAGTATGACACTAGTATTCAAAGCTGCTGCGTAATAAACAGTGCATTTACACATCTCAAAGGAAAATTTATGTTTGTGAAATCAACACGTCAACTTCTAAACCTAAAGCGCTAGAAAAGTTCCGTTCGCTTCTAGTTTCAGCTTATTTAACCAATAACTTGGCATTCTATGGCCCTGTTCTCGGTTGATACCCCGAAATCTGCCACTGCCGGAAGGGAAATGATTCGAGATATATTTAATGAAGAAAGGTGTTTGAGAAATCATGTAGCCGGATGGTGCAAATCCGAATAGAAGTTCGCCCCCAACAGCGATCTCAGCTGTAAGACCCAGCCGGAGGTCCCAGTACATCCTACGTGGCCAAGTCCATAGATGAAGTTCCGTACACCTCAACGTAATATCATGAAATGACCACCTCGACTTGTCCTCCAAACTTTAGCTGTCTTGCAGAATAATATAAATCAAAGGCTTCTACCTGTGGCTAAGCGTAACATGCATGCCAACCACAGCTATCGGTTCATACTGGAATTTTGGTCTAGAAACAGATCTTTGGTCTTCGTCACTCTACGTGAATCTCAGCTACACTGATAAGATGGTACGAAGATATTTATACTCAAACGTCAATTGTCTGCGTATGCCATTTTCCAGTAACGGGCACGTCTTAAACAATTCGTGAAACTGATCTGTTGCAACTTAAAAGTGATCCTTCAATGAGAAGCGGATGTTGCATGGATGCCACAGATGATTCAGGTTGAGAAAATCCAAACGGCAGTTTTACAATCGCGACCATCCGGTAGCCGGCCACCAGGCGATATGTAGTTATAAGAGGGGAAAAACTTGTATAGTTTGACTAGCTGTGATATCAATCCACTCTTGCCGCAGCATTTTACTCTTTGAAGATGCGAAAGGCAACCAAAGGTTTGTCTGTTTATTTGTTTCATGAAGGAAAGCTAGCAAATTACTCGGATTCTCACTCAGAAATAAAAATTTGTCCGCTTTTTCCAATCCAGGGTGTTGACTCTTTGAACAAAGATCGATACCGCTTTTTTCATTCGAGGATTGAACTGTTTTATTTGTTATCTTAACTTTAAACTTGCAAAAGAAGAGTGACAGTGAAATAAGCACTTCTGGCGAACACGGGTTAAAGACCATGATGAACACGAACCCGATTTGGGCTATGTCGACGGTAAGATTACAAAAGACATCAAATTCTCGCACACATCGTTTACTGAGAGTCAGTACTAGACAATCACTCGGTGAACCAAGTGGAATGCCAGTTTTTTTCAAAGAGAGCGGAGAAGATGGGTTTGCGGAAGAAGCGAATGAGACCTGTCGCGGAGTAAAGACTATGATCGATGCAACTTTGGCCGGGTCTGATGCCAGCTTGCTTCTCGTGTATGCCTTTGGCCGATACCGGATAATCGACGGAGGAAAAGCCCTGGCGAGCATTTTCGATGGGATACTTAGCAATCCAATTATTCGGTGACTTTTGATCGAAGAACTGTTCCCCTTTTTCAGTCAGTACATTCACTGATTTACACCATACCTTACGGATTCGTTTACTGTCTCGAATTACCCTCAGGAGCTTTATCAACTGTGGTATCAAAAGTTGACTCCATCAGTCAAAAGACGGAGACAGTCCATCCGGTTCAGTACTTTTCGATCATTTCATTCAAAGGACAGATTTCTACGTGTATTGTCTTACCTGGGGGAGTCACTAAAAAGGTTTACTTTGAAGGTGGACTATTTTAATTTTATTTAAATGCTCCACTCGATGTTCCCCGTAAAAACTATATCCTTCAACGGGACTTTAAGCCTAACTTTAAGTGGAAAACAGCGAGCTTCAATCATTCCAAACAACAAACGAACAAACAGTTGTGAAGTGTTTCTCAGTTAATTCACTTTGAATGGTCAATGTGGATACTTGTCACACAGGATGAATACTCATTCGTCTTTTGCGAGAAACTCCTTTACTCGGGCACAATATTCTCAGGTCTTCCAATAATCGTGTAAGATGGAGTCTTTGCTGACTGACTGTCTTGACTGGAACAGCTGGTCTGGGACACCTCGATGTTGGTAGCATGACAATAAAGACTTTCCAAACAGTCTTCATTAAAAATTTCCATCCCGAACAGCTGAAGAGCCATTCTTAAAAGTATCCAAAGTACGGTGAGACTTTTCAGAGTGGAACAAAATGTCAGAAGAATACAACTAGTCACTTGGGAGAACTCTGGCAATCTATTGGGTACAAAGAGATCTAAAAGACTTAGAGATTACCGATTTAACTGCCAGCAAGGCTAGATGATCGCGGGCCTGCATTCTACGTCATGTTTCCCATGGTTTCCCGCAAACTGAACCAGGCATTCTGACGCGTTTCGCACATATTCGTTTACATCCAGCTGGGTACGCCACCGCATACCGCTAGTGCCTCCCAATGATGACTGACTGTTCCCTGACAGACTACCAATCACATGCATACCATTCCAAGTTATCCGCTGCTGACTGGTTATTTATATCGCGCTTACACTGTTTATACTTGAATGCTATTACTGAAGCATACAGTTCGCTGAGCACCGCCCTGGCTTTCGCATCTTCTTGACTGCGGTCCGTTGTTCAAGATTGGTGCACTTTGATTATTGAACTTCATGGCTTGGACACTGATAGTTCGTATTCCGAGTACAATTAATTCTCAGTACACCTATCCCGCCTATTTTAGAAGTGGGAAATTCACATAGTTTATTGGACGATCCACCCCATACAGTGTCAGAGATTAAGTGGAGAACCAAAAGTAGTCTGATCTATCGTCATAATCAGCACTGTGTAGTACACATTTACCGAGCCCGGTCTGGGACTTAATCAAGACGTGTGAAGTTGTGAGTTCCTTCGATTAACCACTGAACTACCGGTTCAGATTGGCATTTTCTCAGTCGATACTAGCTTAGGACATCAACAATTCGCTTGCGAAAGTTGTCTTCTCAATGGGGGCATGTGATTGTGAAAACAGCCTACGGAGTCGGTCTACTTGACCAATTTCAGTAGTAGCAGTAGGCCTTGTGAATCAACCGAATAGATTAGGTTTCGGAAAATTGTAACTCGATGAGTACTCACTTCTATCACGAGCATAACAGATGATCCGTAAACAGCAAAATCGGCTCGTCTTATAAGAAATCGCACAAACGGTTCTCGACATCCGTTTCGTATATAGCTGTTATCTTCCTTGAATTTCGAAGGACAAGAATTTTTCCCCGTGGTTATTTTCTTCTGGCAACAGGGAATCGGATAAGAAAGATCTAGAAATAGATTGAAAAGCAATATAAAGGCAAAAGAAGCGAAAGACAACCCAATTCATTGTCAAACCGGGAAAACCACTTGCGTGGAGCCCTCAGACATATGCATTTGATATTCAACTAGTCGGCTGGTAATCAGTTCATATTACCGATCTAGTAATGCACATTTCTGATCTGGTATGGGACGAAGCACCCAGCTTCCATTCGAATCAGTTACTGACACAAAGGATTTTTATTAACTTCATTGGCTTAGTGTGATGGTTTTTTTGTTATTACCTTTGACCTTAAATCGCATTTCGATGGTTTGGAAATCTAATGGATTCATGGACAACATGAACTGAATAGAGGTAGCACCACGTTAGTGAAGCTGAAGATATCACTTTACATCGGTTAACGAAAGGTTTGGGGAGATTTCAACCAATTGGCTCTATACGACAACCTAATTCAATTTGACCAATATCCAAGCAAATAGTAGATATCTTCTGTGTTCTCGAAAATGGCACTAACAACGACTGCTACTACTGCTGCAACTACTACTACCACCAGTATACTACTTGCGAGTAGATGTTTGATCGACAGGAATTACACATACCGGGGGTGGGGGGTGGGGATGAACAAGGCCACGTGCGCAAAAAGAGAAACTCATTCAAACTGTACATGTGAAAGCGCATCACGATGATGATTATATATATATATATATATATATATATATATATATATATATATATATATATATATATATATATATATATATATATATATATGCACTCGAGGTGTTCTGTTATATCCCATTGACTTTCACGTTGTTCAAAAGCCTCATTCACAATATTCGGTTTACAGCCTATCACCTATCTTGTGAATTATAAGACTTTATACCGGGACCAGAATGGAATTGCCACTGAAGACGGAGGTTTGCGGATATTCCTGGAGGACTTCGAGGACGTGATGGAGATCTCGGGAATCCAGTCGGATCGGGGTAAGTTGGTAACCCTTCGAGAGCTTCCCAAGGGTAGAGCGCACGAGGTTCTGGATGCTGGACCGCAGCCAAGGACTGTCTTGTCGCAGGTTTCGATAACCCAACCTACCATCCGGAGTGGATGAAGAGGTTTAAGACCATCTAACTGGGAGTTGATGCGCGTTTGCCTGAGTAGCTGTCGAGCTCCTTTCACTCTTGAACCATCTCCTACACACCCTAGTTGAGACATCACGTACTGAACTTTTGACAGATTGATTTTTGTGTAGCCTTCCAAAACCCTGTGTCGGACGTTCTATGGACATGTTCCGAGTGTTGGAACTGACCCATGAATTGGCCAGTGTTAATGAGCCTCTAGTCACTGTGGCTGTTTAAGAAGACTCAATAAAGAACAAAGAACATGTGCGACCCTCATCACAGTTGAAGGTTTTAACTACTGTTGATAGAGCGACGGATGCTGAAGGACCAAACGACTGTCCCAGATGTCAACTGGGCAAAGGGAGAAATAAAGACGTCTTCCGACGCAATAATCATTAGGGTGGTAGTCTGCAGGGAAACTCAGACCAAAGATGATATTTGTGGTCCGAATAGAATATGGATACAGAAGCCCTCTTTCCCTTGTCCGAGCCAATACTATGTGAGACAATCCAACCATTTGCTTTTTGTTGACGACGGTCGGTGACCCGATTTTGGGTGTTGATGGAACGGAACGAAGTGGGCTTCGAATATGAAATGGAGTAATTATGAAAGATTTTGTGGTATAAGGCCATAAAAAATTGAAAATCTTGGATGCATTCAGTGTGATAATCACTCTTCGTGACTGGGCTCTCAACAGAAAGTTCTGCTCGGAGTCCATTGCTAACCGAATGAAACGCGGTAATGGGGGATTAGTGTGCATGATGATCACACCACTACGAAAAGGAATGAGGGAGTTGGAGGGTGCGACAGAAATGAACCCTCACTTCTGAATCCCAAAACGGGGTGGGGGGGGGGGTGAAAACCTCCCAGAGAACTGTGAATTTTTCGCCAAGGGTCAGGAGAATTTGAGCGTGTCATGTGCTACTAGGAAGTGGTATATAGAGAAGATAGTAATTATTGAAAATTACGAACACTGGGGCGGTACACAATGCGCTAAAGTCACCTAAATAGTTCGAACTGAACTGATATAGGAACCAAAAGTATACTCAGTGTGTGGTAGAGCCACTACTGATAAAAGAGCTTGTGGTTCAACTTACTAGCGAATTCCATTTTTCGAACAGTATCGCTCTTTTTGAATTTGGTGGAGTGTTTGAAATCAGTCCCGTTATTGTATCCACAGCATCTAAGCTAAACGACATTAGAAAGAGGATAATTCAGAGGCTGAATAGGTAAGTAACATTTCAGTGTTTGGCTTGATTCATAAAGGGCAACTAGGTTTGGGCTGAGTTACGGAAAACGCGATCATTTTGCACACAGTCGTGACGCCAAGCCGAGTGGCTGCGCGGAACCTGTAGAAGGCAACCGAAATATTCTTTGTCTTCAACTCGAACCTCTAAGGAACAAGGCTCGCGAATAGACCCCAATTCTAATCATCGGAATTCGACGGCCATCAGGTTGAGAAATGTAGGAACGGGGCTGGGGAGGGGGGTGGGTGGGGGTGGGGTGGGGTGAGGAAGAGATTTTATCGCAACTGCTATCGCTGGAAAAGAGGAACCGCACTAAGACTGCATCTGCGACAGCGCCGGAAAAATGATTATGGGAAGCCCTTCGGGATAACTATCTCGGGTAAAACAAGGCGGAAAACTCACATTGGGTTATTCCTACGCTTACGGTGGAAACAGATGAATCTACCTGCCCCGCTCCATAACTACAGGCAGAATCAATGAAATGAGTTGGAATTCTATTTTATTATGCTGTACTTTGCTTTGCTGTACTTTATCGCAGATGAATGCACTTTCTTTCTGATACACTGCAATGTACTATACTCGGGCATGCGAGTAAAACGGAACGAATGTATCATGTTCCGTAGACGCGTGATTTTGCGTGCGTGTTTTCCGAGTTAAAGGAAGGATTTTTTTGCACTACAGAAGAAAATCGTGTTTTTTTCGCTATCTTCTTTGTTCTGCTAGATAACGGAGCAGAAGCGATTCAAATTCTAAACCGCATGGACATGAAAGAGACTTATCAGATTAAGAGCAGTCAGAAAATATCCAGGCATTCGAAAGTTTTTCTTTCCAGACCAGTAGTCTTTATCTCAAAATCGTTTCGTTTGCGGGCTATTCGATCTGTCTGTCAGAATGGCAATGTCTTCCGCGAGCTCCAGGTTTACCATCTTTGACTCCGGCCTCTGTTTTTATCCATGGACTGTGGGCGAATGTGGGCTGCATAAAACCCAGCGGACTGAATATATGGGAAAGTCTGAAGATAAAGGACAGACCCTAGCGGACAGTGAAGCTAATCTTCAAATCTCTAATACTCATCACAAGCAGGGGCATTAGCTCGTGTTGCAAGATGATACCATTTCGAGACTCCAAAGTATTTCTTAGAAATATATTCAGATTATAACCTGCTCCAAAGTGACCCCTTGTTGATATGTTCAAAAAATATGCGAAACTCTATCCAACAGACTGTGAGCTACTGTTAGAACTGTCTTGGTAGCGTTCCAGACTTCTCTGGAAAGCAACTTGTCTAACCAATTTTTCCTCTTCTCACGGTGAAATTATTATTGGTTGAACCGTGTGCGCATATGTGTGTGTGCCTCTCTGTGTGCTTCCCTTGCACCCGCTAGACGGTTTGAAATTGTAATCGTAAATACGTTTCATTGACGACTGAGTTCGAAAGTTTCTTGCCTGTTCAAATAACAAACAAATCCTGACTCGGAGTATACTGCCTCAAGAAAAATCGGTCGCCAAATAACTCATAGATCCGCACCGACTCCCATAGTGAACACTGAAGCTCACTTGAGAAACACTCATTGCCCATTGTGATGGCCGATTGCACGGTGCCATCGATAGGCCCGACAGCACATCTGTCTCATCCAGATTTTGTATGAATCGAGGGAACAAAGACCAGAGAGAGTGTAGTTTAGTAGTTTCATCTATATAGTTGGAGTAATCGGTAGTTTTTCTTCCTATCCATTACGAATGACACGAGGAGAATTATGACATGTGAGAACAATGGTCACGTACCAATGGCATTATGCATACCAAGACAATGCTGTTGAGATTTCTACTCGCCATGGATTCGTAACCGTACACTGCCTCCCACAGAAAACTGTCGATGCGTTCAACAAACTGTTTGAATAAAAAAAAAGAATAAGAAAGACATGAAATCAATACTGTTGGTATGAGCGCATCACTACATTACACGTGAAACTGATTTGTTTAGTGTCAGATGTAAAGCCCAGAATTTTAGATGGATCAGTGCAACACCCAAGAAGAAGTGTACACACGTGATTATTGCTTGATGGGCTTCAAAGAGTCAGTGTTTTATTCTCTGTAGACAGATAGATCACGGATAGATAGATAGATAGATTGACTGATAGATTATTGGGTAGAATTATGCAAGCTCATTGGTACTATTTAACATTTGCATGCTTGAATTGTCCTAATATTCCTACCTAAGGGAGTTTACTCGAGAAACTAGAAATAACTACTAGTTTTGTTGAAATGCGAATGAGAAATTTTCTTCGATATGATATGACTAAAGTCCGAGGTCGTAAAGTTCTACGTCTGTTGATACGGAAAACAAGAAAGCCTGATTAACATTTTTTGGGAGGTATTATCTACGAAGCTATGAACAACGCAGAATTTTTCGGGCTCAAAGTGTAAATGTGTTTCCAGTCTGTCAGATTTAACTATATTCTAGGAAGACTGTTTTGCTGCCGGGCGATGCCCCAAGCCGAGCCCCACATGAGGATATTCAGCTCGCAGCCGTGGGCATGTCTATTCAATTTTTTTTAACGTGAATTTACAGTATCGAAACCCTGGACACGTTGAACGTTCTGCGGTCACACTTGCATCATGACAGTCCTGATTTGATTGTGGTGCAATTTTTATTTTCAACATCGGAGAAATCAGTATGTGCGCTTTTTCCACGTTGGACCAAGCAGACAAAAATGTTAAAGGAGTACAATGATAACCTATGTTATCCTAGCTTGGTTGGTTAATTCTATGGAGAAAAGCTTGAATAATTTTCCGAGGATAGAGACAAGTCAACGTTATTGGTAGCCGGAGAATAATATGAAAATCGAGCACTATGGAAGAAGTCTCCAAGAGAATGAATACCCACTATTTTCCCGCTTGTGGATCAAATTCTCACGCGTTTGTGGATTGAAGCTATGTACGAAAGTTCAAATTCGTTGGATTTATCGTGCTATGTACTTTGCAGAGAGCGAAGATAACCAGGAACTCTTTAGTATTGGTTACCTGATGAGTGGTGAGTGCGCGTGACATAAAAAGTTCGTGTCAGGGTGCAACGTCTTATGTCAGACATAGATTAATTCTGTGAACCAAAATTTCATTCAGATTTTGACCGTAACTGTGCAATCAAAAGTTATTTGAAATATCTGTTCCAATATTGATCATTTTTTTCTCTCATGGGGGTCACCATAACACAGAACAAATTTTCTTTCAGTAAGGCAGAGTCATGATCTCTATCGTACAAATTAATATTCAGTCCAGCCCTGGAGGATTTGCATGAAGACTCAATTATGATACCCCAAATCATACAGTAATCTCCTTCAGGCTAATTCTCACGGCTGGTAAATTGAGTGACTGGATTTTCTGGTTTCTCTTTGCTATTCATGGTGATTCACGCAAGGTCATTTGCGTGACAATTAAACTGATATGATTCTGGCTTACACTGCCCGACTAGGTTTGTCATTTTTGACAGCGGAGAAACAAATTTTAGACGAATCCGCAAGTTATGTGATTCTGATAATCTCGAAATTTGGAGGGACAAATTTTCCGAAATTCCTACTGCTGTACCTGCGATGATGCGGGTTGATACATTTTGAAGCTGGATGGTTCTAAGGTGAGTGTTGTTGTATGGGTAATCGAATGACAACCAGATAGCAACCGTATCGTAACCTTTCGTCTGTGTCTTAGCACTCGTGACTAAGATGGACACAGAAAAGTGACAACCAATGGAAAACAAGGTCGAACGCGACAGGATCTAAATGGGACGTAAAAAACAATGAACGTCAATGTCACGGGGTGTACAGTGTGCGGGCGTCCGGCAATGGAGCGAAGAAAGAACGATCATTTTGAACGGATGTCACCCAACAGGGATGGTGAGTTCTGCAGATTTTACTGTCATTTATTAGCCATTAAAGATTGTTTATTTTCCGCTGGCGATCGTTTAGTAGTCGTTGACGCTAATTTATGGATTACAGCCTAGGGCGCAGTAATAAAGCTTTTCCAACACACCTATACCACGCAAAGGCATCGCGTGTGAGATTCTAGTTCCAGTTACGTGGTTTGGTAGACTTGCACAAGCCACTAACTTAAGTACAAGGGAATTACAAAAGGAAAAATTTCAGATTAGTTAGTAAAACAAATATGGCATCAGTAATCAGAGGAAAGCAGGTTAACAGATCCCAGTAGTTTTTGGAAGGTTCAATAAAAAAGAAATTGTCTGTCACAAACAATACACGAAGCAAGCAAAATCCCATCCATTGTTTGTTTGCGTATCTACATCAGCATTTCAAACCTCAATTCCTTGATGGTTGAACCTTCCGGAAAGTTCTACATCATATCCTGACACAAGGTTACCAAGTCCCGTAATAGTGACTGAAATAACACACTTGATGTGCCTGTGTGGTATTGGTGTGTCAGAAAGGTTTGGTTACTGTAATCAAGACCGTGGTTCCTAAATAACCCTCAGTGGCTCGTGAACGATCTCCGAAGGCTACTGAACAACGGGGAAACCTGTAGATTCTGCAGTTGTACGTTGATGATTTTAACAGAACGTGATCATGTTGTGCCTCTTTGTCCTGTTCATCTGTGGAACGATTTTCTTTAACCAGGCATCAGTGCCACACCTTACAGGTACAGTTGTGCACGCGTACAACAGAGTACTAACCTGGCTGTCAGTGAGAAGATAGCTGATAAGAGCTACCGATCCATCTCGCTTCCATGCTATTCTAAAGGGTAAATAACATTTCAATCGTATCAAAGCATTTATTTTAGCCTGATGAAATGACAACAGCTGATTCAGCTCCACTCCGGAAGGTGGAGCATGTGTTGATATAGAGTGCGATTTGGCTTTGACAAGGCAGTGCGATATAATGCGACAGTCGAAGTGCTCACAACTGCTTGATTAGGAAATTTATTGGTTTGAACACAGAAGTCAGTAGCATTAGGTTGGGCTATCTATTCCGTAGAATTTCGCTACTTCTTCTCTAGTGCATACTACAGTCAAGGCCATCATTACTAGATGACAAGTTGGACCTTCTCATGAAACCAAAGGCAAACACACAGTTAGAAACGCATTACCTTATTGATCGCTAGGTGGTTTAAAGTGGATTGATAAAGCAGTGAACAGAGCCTACGATATGAGTAGTATGGCACTGCTTCTGGATAGCAGGACAAAATTTACCTGGAAGCACACGACCGGTTTCGCGGTTGCTGCTGCTCATCAGGTGTGCGTACCAGGTACTCTTTTGCTCAGTCATCCCTAAACTTGAGCATTCTGCGGCTGGTTTACAGCTGCAGCCCCTGTTTACGATTCAGATGAAATCACGACTGTTATTCAGTAGATTATTTACTCAAGAATTTTCTAGGCATTTTTACACTGAGTTATCTTAAATGATAGGGTTTGGGACAAATACTTTAAACGTAACTCACTTTGTATGTTCTCTCACACTGTTTTTTGCCTACGTGTAACATAAAAATGATTTCGACCATTGCTCGTCACGTGATCGAAGCAGCCACGAGGTAACTCCAACAACCGTATTCTCAGTCCTGGTAAATCACCGAGAGAAAACACTAATCAAAGATACAGTGACGCACTGGCATGTAAGTGGTTTTGCCTGTTCAAGCTCCTACTGAGCTTAGGCCTAGAGGGTTTTCATCCGTGTTTCACCCTTGCGATACGCCTACGTACAACGAGGCTCACGGAAAAGCTCTATGTCCAGCAAACATAGAACAGTCCTGCCAGTCTCTCTGTCTACATCGTTTGTCGTCGGTGATATGGAAGAGTTTCTCACTGTTGTCATCGTCCTTTTCGCCATGTAGTCACCGTTACTCTTTTTCGTTACAGCACTAGTGGCATTATCAGCCACTCCGTGTCCAAAGCGTATGATCTTCACTCGAAGTCTGTCATGGTTTTAGCCGAACACTAGCACACATTGGCATACCCAGCTTCGAGTAATTCATCTCATAATTCGTAACTCCTTTGCCTGATGTCGTAAATGGACACTGATGAGAGTGCACGAACCGAGTTTCTTTCTCAGTGTTTGTCTTTTGACTAACTTGTTGAAGTTTAGTACCGGCATCGGATGTTACTTTTGTTGATTCACAACTCAGTTCGTTTATGTACACGTAATCATTTGATAATTAAACCAATATCAAACAAAACCGTAATAGAATTATGTTCCACATCTTCACTACTCCTTTGCGATAAGTTTTCCTTGTTGCGAACACGTACGATCCCATGCAATTCACGGATAATTGGCTGGAAGCCTAGCTGTAGTCGAGTCAACTGTACGATCAGATTTGACGGAAATGGTTTGGCCAATCACCTAAGCCCTCAGCAAGGTGGTTTTCACACCCCATCTCACACGGTCCATGCAGTTTCATTCGTTGATTTCTATTATTACTATTATTACGAACACTAATGTTAGCGATACGATTATTATTATTATTGTTAATATTATTATTAGTATCAGTAGTAATAATAATAAAATGCTTTCTGGCCGCATTTCACCCCGTCAGGTTCAGCTGACTAACATATACAAGCTGAACTTTTGTGAAATCGCTTTTATAACAGTTTGTTTAAGAAAAGTGTGCACAGTTACATGATCCCAGACATTCGATTTCATAACGGAAAAATCACTCGGAGCAGGGGCGAGCAAAAATGGAACGCACTGGAGCTGCCAAGCTACCGCTGTTTTCAGGACTCTCCTAAATTACACGAGCAATTTTACCACCCCCGCCCCCTCGTTTACAGTTAGAAATCAATAAAAGTGGCGATCTTGAATAATGCACACCAACTGCTGGTATAAGCAGACCAAAAGACTGAAGAGTAATGGAACATGGCTGGAGTGTCGGTCGATGCCGCAACCGAACTAGGTGATTTGAGGCTCAGTAGTGAAAATCATTCGACAGCTATGGCTAGTAGAAGAAGTGAAGGAGGTTATTCGCAGAATGACTCAATGAAGTGTGCCGAGAAACAGGTAGATCATAGTGAAATTTCGTCAGACAAGATGACCCAGACAGTTAGCTTTAGTTAGACGAAAACGGCAAGAATGGTGGCCATAATAAGGAGAATCTCAACGACCGTCAAAAGAGGACAGAAATGTGTGCGCACCAAAACGAACTATTTAAATAGGTCGGTAATGGCAGGTTTTGCCAATACAGTTATGCCTTTCACAGGCTACTTTGTTATTATGATTCTAGCACGCAGAAAAGTCAGTGGACCATAAACAGTTGCCCGTCCACTTTTCACAGTTGACACATTGTAGCGGTGTCGCTCTCAGGTTTCCGCTTGCATTCAAATATGTTTCCATGTGCGAATAATATCGTATCACGAGGTCAACTTTCGTGGGTTTTTAACCTACTTGAGCTGAGTTCACTCTCCTTCTAAGTGAATTGTGAATTGTGATCAAATAGCCATACTATATTCGATAATTGATTGGCCCTGACTTCGTACTGGCTTAGCGTGGACATGATCCAAAGTGCTTCAGATTGCCCGATCGTAGCTTCAGTCTTTTCACAGTTTTATGCATTAGTTTATATCCCTCAGGTGCTTGCGGGTAGTGGGCATTACTCGGACATAGGCTCTAGCTAGGTGAGCATGGAATTTTCTCACATGTACACATTGTATAGAAGAGCAGCATGTGACGTTGTTCGTGCATGCTCACTGCAAGTACCTAAATTGGTAGAGAGAGAGAGAGAGAGTGAGAGAGTGAGTGAAACTCATTTTGCACACGCGTTAATCTCCGGTTGATTGGGACTGAAAAGTCATATTTTCGCAGTACATTTAAATCAAGATAGTGGAATAGCTGTATGGGTATAACTTACTTCATTCCTCTTTGAGAAGTACATGACCATAGATAGTGCATGACCGATACAGACCATACCAACCAAAAGACCGCTCTGTTCATGGGACGAAAATATTCAGTGATACAATTATTGCCTGGTAAAAAATAAGCGTACAAAAAAGGTTATTGAGACTTCAAGCAAATTCTAATAAATACCAAAACAGTACGTACGATGTACCGATTATCCAATGAATTTGGATATCGTTTCTCAATTCCGAGTTCATTTACTGAAGCTGAGAAACAGTTTCAATTCTCTTCAACAGACCGGTGGTGTTTGATTGGTCCAATCCTCTACTATCACCAATGAGGTAAGAGAATCGGACTGCGTCTGTGAATTATCACCCGGACCAGTCCCATGGTCCAGGTCTTCCTACCTTATCCGGCTTGACTTTCCGTGTCAGGGGCACAATTTCCGGTTAGCAATGGCAATTTATATACGATTTTTAATTCTTTATTTATGATACACTAGTGGTCAACTACTTCAGGAAGGGGATCGTGACCAACCAGAAACAGCTAGATGAGGAAGTGACCTGTGGTGGCGGCGGCCCCCGCAGGATTCGGACGCGGGACCACAAGGTGCTCAGTTTTCCGTGCTCACCGTTTGACCATTGTCAGCTGTGAAACAGCCCGTTTCATCACTTTGATGCGGCGAAAAATTGACCAATTATGTTTGCTCTCTTGTGTCGGTGGGCAAACCTTTGGATTATCCCCAGCCAATGATTCCTCGATCGTACAACTCCAACGAAAAAGTAACCACGAACAAAGTGCGGAACATTGTATTCAATTGTAACCAAAAATAAACACTTTGTATATCGAGGCAAGAAATGCATGGACATTTATAGCGTCTTTATTGATTGTCCAGAGTGGTGTGCAGATGTGATTGGCTAAGTCGAATCTTAGTATGTCAGAAGCCTGATTGGTTGGTGGGTTGATGTGAAGGGTAGGCAGTAGGTTGTCTGTCAACAGCCGGTGTGAATAGTGACGTGTGATAGACGGATTGGTTCATTGGCACAGGCGTCACGACTGCACTACTATTGTGGGATATACTGGCCTTGTTCGTGGTTCGTGTTCACAAAGCACTCTGTCTGTGGATTGGAAGAAAGCGAACTGCAGCCCTGCAGATGGCGTGTTTTCCGGGAGATTTCCGACTCCTTGAAACGTTTTATGTTTGAGTTCTTGATTGAAGAATCGGATTTGTATAATGAAAAAGAGCACTCATGGACTGCTTATTCTACTAGTCGTTGCCAACGGCATGCTACAGCAACAGTGATATTCAAGAGATGTTTAAATATATCTATTTTCACCGTAAATATCATAAGTCAGCATGAAGCTCACTCGAAGTCGTTCCATCGGTCATTCTTGAGCTTTTAGACGGTACAGCACCTTGATCGATTACACCTTCCGCTTGTCAGACTTGGAGAGGCAGACACTATTCAGGACTAAATGTTGCTGCCAATGGCAAACTTCTATCGAAGACTGCTTTCTTCTGCTTATGTAGTCTTGAAACTTCCCAGTTGTAGCAGAACACGCATTTGTAACACTCCATTCATTTTCAAGAGCGTAAACGCAACCAAACGGCAACCGGGGCGTAAGCCATGAGCAAGCGAGCCAGTGAGCAAATCAATGAGCAGTCGAGCAAAAGAGCTGAGCTAAATGTGCTCTCTCGCGCAAGCAACTGAGATCAATCGATACATGATAAGATCGATCAGTCAATACTGTTCACCTCCAGGGTCGACTAGGTGTCAACACCAAGAAAGCTTACATCCGTGCACGAGAGGAGTACTGATTGGTTGTTCGTGTTTGCGTATGAATTTCCTCAGATACTGCACACATTTACGTCGCTTACAATTCTGTCATACTGAATCAAAACGTGAAACTGACACCTAAACAACCCGGTACCGTCCAGGAATGAATCAAATCGTCAAGACACGGGGCTAAATGTTAACTCAGATTTGTTACTGTCATCGACGAGAGTTTTGAACGCGACCGTGATGTCAGCTACATGTTTCTTATTGTCCAAGTGTTGTGGAAAAGTGTTGCAGACGTTCAAAAATGTGGTTTGGCGAATGGAGACCAGACAGCATTCTGATATTATTTCGTCGCGTCCAATAAACTGAGAACTAAGTGAGCACACAGTTTGACACTGAACAAGAGGCCTGGACCGGTGAGCCCTCTCATCTGGTAATTTACTCGCTCTCTCTCTCGCGCGCGCGAATAAAGATTGCGTTCTCTTAAAAAAGCTACGAATAGTTAGCCGTTTCTTGAAATATCAGAGTTTTGGAAACCACAGTAACCATCAAATTTTTAGTGGAGATTTCGGCGCTGATATCTGTCTGCACTTTGACAATCCTGTAAGCGTGTTAGTGGGTAAACGTTTAAAGTAAGGCCTGTATAAATTCATGTATGGATCGCATTGTGCAACTTCTGTTATCACAGGACTTACACATCGCATTCGGTGAATGACATCAAATGAAGCCGACTAAATCAGTTATTCCTGTAAGCACTTAAGTTTAATCGCTCACAAAGTAGCTTGATCCGAACAGTCAGTATGGTCGGATGACCTGAGCTTTGTGCGTGAAAGGTGAAGTCCAAAAAGAAAATTAGCTAAAACAAGTATGTACTAAATTAAATTCAGGCTACTCACCAGTAGTATGATTACCTTCGAACGAGCACAGATGCCAAGGTATCCAATCAGGCTAACAAACAATGCGATCGATCCAATTGTGAATATTGCCAGTCCGACTTGCACTGTCGTTCAAAAAAGACCATTGATCAAAAGAGGTTTGTCAGTTGCCGTTTGTTCATCTACGTGGGAACCATCCCAGATATCCGACTAATTCATCAGATCTCGGAAAATGTGGAAACATTTTGACGAAAAAGGTACGGTCAGACAGGAAAAATTGCCAGTCCATGATCAAAGATGTTCACTGTACTAGTTAAGGAAGACTTCTGATCAACAAGATTGGAAAATCAGAAAATAACCCTAATAACTTGGCATTAGTCCCTAACTGTACTCTCAGAGGGCGAACGATGAACATAACTCTTGGCAGAATTGTACGACAAAGGCCTATTGCTAGATGATTTAGATGGTACTACATGAAGAGTGAACAAGGAAAATTGAAAAAATAGATGATAGAACTGTCAAATACGATGCAAAGGTTCATCTTCTTTTGGACTTTGGGTGGACAAGTAGACACAACCGAAGAGCCGGAGGATCATGAAACAGACGTTTCCTCGTGTATATATTTGTTAGTTTTTCAAACAGAAAATGCTCACGACTTAAACTGTCTTATCATGGTATTCCATGCACTAACCACTCTTAGAAGATCATGTACGCTGTCCTTAGAACTCGATCTTGTGATGTTAGACGGAAAAGTTGAAAGCATTTGTCATCATCCTACCGGGTTGGCCGGGGACATTTTTTATTCACTCCAACAAGACAAGAGACGGTTCACATTTGTGCATGGCTTTTCGTGTTTAGTGCTATCATACATCCCTGTAAACACACTGCACTTGACATCTTTTTGGGTATGAAACATCCGGTTTTCAGAAGTGATGCAATCAGTCACAATAACTATCCGCGAAACGGGGTTGTGCGTTGTCTTGCAATAGAATTGGCGTGTTTCAATCGCCTCGTCCGAAGTTCCATCATCATTCTGTTCAGCAGTTTTCGATAGACAGCCACTGCTGACGACTGAGCAGATCCAGTGGAACTTTTACGTATGAAGTCAGTACAAGATAACCAAATAATTGCAGCGATCAGTATTTTCATGGTGCAAAAGGCTGCTGTTGCAGCACTAGGTTGGTCCAATACTAAACCTTACAGTCTCAGAAAAGAGAGAGAGAGAGAGAGAGAGAGGGAGAGCGAATAAGTTCTGTCACTTAGGCAGGTGCGGTAGTCGGGTAATTGAAGGCTACTGTTTGCACTTACAAAAGGCTCATTTGAATTATGCCAACTTTCATCATCTAGGATATAGATGTGATATCGGTTTGATCGTTTTGAGTCTATTCGGGGTTGCCGTAGTTACATCAGTTCTTCTCTACGGCCCAATAACCTAGCCACTGAAAGTGGAGCGGACAAGGAAACTGATGAATTCGGAGTTTTAACTGACCGGACATAAGGAAATATCTTTTCGGTAGTGATATTGGACGTAAAGTACTAACTATGTACATAAGGCAGACCATTAGATGAACTCCGAAGCTCACAAGACCAAAATGTTTGAACATGGTATGTGTTAACTCCGGATAGATTTCTCCGGTAAGTAATGTTCGCTGAGGCGGGTGGTGATTTGGGGAGATGATTAAGGCTTGCCAACCCGTGTATAGGAAAAATGGTTTGCAAAAGCTGACCAGTAGATTCACCCATAAAGAGGGTGGTTGGTTTCCTGGTTCGAGTCTGAGAGATCCAAGTAGAATAAAGGGGTTAGGGGCACTGAGAAATATGACGATATTCCCTGACTAATGACGTTTCCCCACTACCAATATCTCTTCATATAGTTTACATCATCATTTGTGTTTCTGTTCCTATTATTTCCATGCCACTGACTTTGTGTTTTTTAATCTGGGCTTCGTTTTACCCAGAAATAGCTAATAAAGTTATGACACATTGAACTAGAAACAAAAGCTAAGACTCGGGTTGCGTTTCTGCGTCTCTTTTTTATCCGGTAATTACGTGGGACACTTGTGGTTATCAAACAGAACCAGATTATTATCTTGTTTCACAATAAAATCCAAAATTTGCTAACCTCTCTACAGGAAGGCAAAAAAAGTGAGTTTTGTGGCAAGTTATCTTAAGGAATTTCGTTTTATTCAAGCGGTCTTCCAAAATCCGGCTTCTGTGTGTCATCGATTTTCCTAAAATGATCCATTCTCTTTGAAAGAATAATTTTGAACCTAGCTGCCAGTTCTTACGACACTTAAGATGTACTGTACTTTCTTGGGACGTGATCATTCACCCTTGTGCGTAAAATGGCCAGAATAGAGGTTTTCAAATGATCCCATAGTGTGTTCGGTTACCACGCTGTTGCAGACAAAATTGTTCAAGGATTTCATTTTCTATTTGTTTGTGGGGCATTGGTTCAGCAACGGAACTCGCATGCAAATGTAACGTGAATTTTCAGTCTTCTCATGAGTTCGCTAAAATTCCCCTGAAAATAAAGACATCGCGAAATACCGAATTTGTCAAGAGCCTTATCATGCACTATCAATGTTCAGCCCAGCTTTGAGAATCGCGAAGGCATAATTCCGGCTAATCGATTTTTGCTTGGAATCATTCGCATTGCATATTCAGCCCAGTTACGTCTGGGAATCAAACCGATGATAGAGGACAGTGAGACACCCGGGTCAAAACCCAGCTATTCGGGCTGAATCCCAAAGGTTTGCCTCGTGTCAGCGCTAAATAATGATGGTGTTATAGTGAAGTTCGGTGTAAGTAGTATCTACCTATGGATGGACAAAGTGGCTTGGAAGCACACGACCGGTTTCGTAGTTATTATCGCCCATCAGGTATGCGTAGTTGGCAATCCTCTCTGCATTCAACCTCATTCTCTCTCTCTCTCTCTCTCTCTCTCTCTCTATATATATATATATATATATATATATATATATATAATCCTTGTCCGGATAGGGAAACAGACAATCAGACAGCCCCAGTGCTATCAGATCTCACTGTGATTGGTCAGTGCGTAGCCCACCAGTGGGATCAAATATCAATACCTACATGAACAAATGCGTTGTAAGTAACTCTAAAAGTATTACATACTAGAAAATTTGGACTTCCCAGTGCACACTGTGCTAAGGTACGGAATCGAGATTCTTCAGCTTATATGCTAATCCGCATGCAAAGACACATTCTCGTTAATCAACAAAATGCAAACGGCCGAAGTGCGTAGCGCTGGATAGTTTAAGTCACTATCCACCAAATTTTGTTTTGTTTGAAAGTCCTATAATGAAAAAGACCTCGAATACCCGCAGAAAATTAGTTTTCAGAAAAGAAATGAACTTGGAGAGATCGACTTTCGTTGCCATTTTAGATATACGGGTACCGTAAAAATTCTCTTGATATCAGGGTTTTTGGAAACAATCAATCTCCAGCATACAACGTGGAACCCTGGTAAAATTTTCTACGTTATATAGGAAACTTGCGATAACTTCTGTCTTACATACAAGGAGTAAATTCCTAATCTTATTCAAATCATGACTTTTAGCAGGAAATCGTGAATTTTATATGACTGGACCTTTCAGTGGTTTAGTCACTGTATTATCTTATTTCGTTAACTAAAGGATAAATGAGTCCACCTCCATAAGATATGCTGCCTGGTATGAGACATGACCTAGAGCATTATTCTTTAGTGAGATAGGTTTTCTACAGTAATTTACGATCTCGTGAACTGGGAACTCTTATTTTTCTGAGCCCAATAAATTCTATGGAGGCTCAGAAGACCGTAACTCGTGAAGAAAAGTTCCGCATAAACATTTTTCAACGATTTTGAAATCGTGAAATATATCACGTTAGTTGATATAAGCCACAATAAGCCACAATAAACCTTTTTAACAGGCTTTGTTAGAAATACCATGAACAACGCAGAGTTTACCGTGCTCAACAGATAAATCTGGACACTTCTTTCCATTTGTTATACAATTTTACAGAAAGAAAACCACTGAAAAGCTCAATATTTCGCGATTTGAACGAGGTTGAGAATTTGTCCCTTACATAACCCGGAAAGTCTTACGAGGGTTCAGTACCATGCATTGGAAATCGATTATTCCAAAGAGACCTGATGTCTAGTGAATTTTCACGATATCTTCAGCAATGGAAAGTTAAAGTCTCGATCTGTTCACGTCGAGCGTAGTGTGCAGCAATAGCCGGATGAATCCATTTCATTTTGAGTGTGACCGCAACTACGCATCAGTTAAAGTGGGGTTATCCAACTGTTGCTGCACCAAGCAGTTCATGTTAGGCTGGTTCGAAAATGCCAAGAATTAGATGAATTTTGATCTCCGTAAACTGAAAACTGACGATATTGAGTCCAAACTATCCATTTCGTCTGAACAATACATTGTAGATGGTGAATTTCTGTCTACTCTTCTCACTTTTATATATCAAACACACTGGCACACGGGGAACTGACATCGGGCACTGTTGCCAACCAGTCCGGTCAGCCTAGCGCCGCGTGTGTGACTCATAAACTTGCAGCCTGGGTTCGATTCCCAGTTGAGACCCAAATGGAGCTGATGGTTCCTAGCAAACCCGGCTGAAACAGATGTACATGGTTACCCATTGTCAGTTGAGTGCTAACTTTGTACGGTGAATCACTTCATAGATTTCGATATTGGTTGGATGTTGACTAATTTATTTACCTGACTTAAAGATTGATTGGTTTGTAAAGCATTGCCTGATTTGTGTCTGTCTAGTAGTCAACTGATTCGTTATCTGGTAAGCCTGAAGGTAGGGTTTTTATCCGGTCTATTTACTCAATATTTTTGTGTGGTTAAAATCGTCTTTGTGATGGCAAAATAACACTTCATCGTCCAAATCATATTTTCAGGAAGCGGAATAATTTCATCTTATCGATCCAAAGAACTTACGAGAAAGCTTTCTGATGCTTTCGACTGCAAGAGTTGTCAGTTTGCCCTCCGGATCTTCCAAATACTCCCGTAAGAAAGCCAATCCTCTTCGAAGCATATACTCAATTGCTGCTCGATTCCATATGATCACTCCACCAAACACCATCTGTAGAAAACCTCCTAACTGAATCGAAAAGCGGTCAATTACGATGTTGGAAAAATATAAACCATTGTAAAAATTCCCTAACGTGTTCAGGTCTATCCCTTTGATTAATTGCGATGGATAATGGGAAATAATCTCAATAACGCTCAACGTAGAAGCCATTCACTCGCTCACTCGCTCACACGCACCACACACACACACACACACACGAAGGCACGCACGCACGCACGCACGCACACACACACACACACACACACACACACACACACACAAACCACTCTCATCAAACGTGATTTGATACAGCTTTTGTGATAAAATGACTCAAATTTTAAAAGCTGTCGGTCTCGATAGAAAAAACCACCCAAAGATATCACACGCCGTGGACAAATTGTGCACCGGGGTTTTTCGATGCTTTTCACTTTGACCGGATGTACTTTAGATAAGCAGACTGTCTTCCACAAAAAGAACCTTTGGGGAGTACCTATATCACTTGATATGGATTGCAATACTCATTTACCTACCTAGTCCCTGGATGGTTATTTTAATGGACTTGGTTGTCACCACTTGTAAATTGCACCTCACCATCCTCAGTCAATACCATTTTGAGATTGATTTGCAAAATGATGACATAGATTAGGAAAACTTTAAATCTAATTTGAGAACAGAACACTACGGTTGGTTTTCGCGAATGGTGGATGAATCTTCCTTCGGTTTTCATCTACCGGTTTTCCCGTTGCTACTCAATCTTAGCAACTGAATTCTAGGCCAGTAAAATCATAATTCCCGAAACAGCTTGAATTGATTTACAAGTTTATTCATTGAAATGCCGACGGAGTCCTTTTATCTTCGGGCCAACCTTGGATGGTGACTGCCCTCAGGGATTGTAGACAAGGATCTACCATCGTGGCGTTCTGAATTCGGGACAATTCACATTCCATAATTGCAAATGCAATGTTAACCTTTTTATTTCTACGTTCCTATTCCGTATTCGGTAATTTGGCTTCAGTGAGTCTGTCAGCTACGAAAATCTGTTTTCCTTGCGGAGAATGTAGTTTCTAGTTATACTTTTGGAAAAGCATTAGAATCGATTGTATTCTGCTAGGTGCTTGATGAAATGGTTTGTCTACGATCATGATCAATGGCTTATGGTCTGGATACATGTGTGTAAGTCAGCGGAAGATGTAATCGTTATACTTCTCCAGAGTGTACAAAATTCCCAGCAGTTCTTTTTCTATTTGTGCATATTTCTGTTCCGAAATTGTTAAAGTCCTACTACGTTAATCAAGCAGGGGCTCATTTTGTAAGAGAATGGTTCACGAACCATGCTCATCACCATAAAACTGTATGCATAGAGGTAAGATGTGATAGTAATATGCTAGGACTGGGACCTTCACGATAAGCTGCTTGATGCGATCAAACGCTAATTGCTGTTCATCTTATTAAGTCCACTTTTCTCGCCTATGTTATTCGGTGGATCGGTCTCATCGATTCCGCCAACTCTGGTAAGAATCTGTTCAGATAGTTGATCATCCCGTTAAAACGTGAGAAGCCTTTCGTATCCGTTGGCGCCGGCATGTCTACAATCGCCCTTTCCTTTTCCGGATCCGGTATGATGTGCTGGACTGTAAGAATGTGACCACGAAACTTGGCTACCTTTACAAAATTGGCTCGCTTCAGCCAAATCCCATCTCTGACACCGCGATATAGAGAAGAACCGAACCTTCTGTTGTGTTCCTCGATATTTCTGCCGAAAATTAAAATATCAGCTGCTACATAGAGTACTCCAGGTAAGTCGTCCACTGCTTGGAGAATCTTCTTCTGGAATATTTCGCTGGATACCTTTAGGCCAAAAAGTAGCCACTTCCAACGGAACCGGCCATACGGTGTGTCAAACGTAGTCAAATAACTCGAGACTCCTTCCAACTCTACATGCCAAAATACTGAAGCCAGATTGACTTTCGTAAAGCAACGCGCGTTTGATAACTCAGGAAGAATATTGTCAAAAACAGGTCAAGAATAGTGATCTCGAATGAACAATTTGTTGAGTGGTTTGGAATCTATACAAATGTGAAGTTCCCCGGATGCTTACGTCACAGTCTCTATTTGACTCACCAAGTCTGTCGGTTACTCCACCTCAAACAAGACGATTTTATGATAAGGATGTCCAACTTGCGTTCAAATTATTGTGCAACTGCGTATGGGACTCGCCTTATTAGTAGTGCAACTGGTTCTGCGGATTCATATACGCGTGATGCCGCCATTCCTGGAAGATCTTCCGATTTCTCGTTGAAAATACAGGCACGTTTTTCCAAGTAATATTTGGCTTTGTCAGATATATGCCTAATGAAGGAATCCATTGCTTCCTCGGGAAAGCATTTTGACGGGGAATGACTGAGCTTCCTGCAGCTATCACAAGTTTTTTCGTAGGCTGGACAGTTGTATCTTCCCGCGAAGTGTATTCTGTCACAAAATTGACACTCCGTCTTTGGCATCACGCGTTTCCCTGATATCTTTTTTTCGAACTAAGCTATTCTGATGCATTCAACGTATCCATGCATTTTTCAGCACTTCCTCGTCACGGCAATTATAGACACACTGCGGGAGTGTTGATTTCGGAATATGCATCAGCCTTCTAATAACATTGAGGTCGCGTAACCCCATCAATATTGGATCTCGTACGAGGCTGTCTTCTAGACAGGTTCGGAAATTGCATGATTGTGTCACTGATCTTAACGAAGTCACAAAAGAGTCAAAAGATTCTTCCTTTTTCTACGTCCACTTGTTAAAAACAAATAGCTTGTACGTTTCGTTACACTCTCTCAGACAGTATCGTCTCAGTTTAAAGATAACCTCGGCAGTCTCTATCGAAATCACCCGAAAAGCTACTTATGATGCGAAGTGCTTCCGGTCCAAAGGTATGACGAAATAATACAAGCTGAATGGCCGCTAGGTCGTACTCCATTGCTCGCCACAGTCTCCAGCTGCCAGCCGATCAGCCCTAGTCTTCCACCACCAAATGCGTCGGTAGGTGGATCTACAGGCGATTATGAGTTTTCATCCCCGACATTGCGATTTTCACACCAGCTTTCCCTGCCACCATATCAGAAATCAGTCTTTCAGGATCAACAGTGAGTGCATTGATATAGTGTGCAACATGGAACTCTCAATCGGTGCTTATTACTTGGGGGTTTATAAAGCCATTTGCATCAACCAGATCGCCCGATTTAGGATGTGCCAAACAAAAGTCTCTTGCCGACCAATCAGTAAATACCACAAATGGGTGTAAAACAGAACCATATCCAACGCACCAAATACATAAAATTTACCCCTTATGTACAGATTTATCATCCTGCGGATCTTACTAGTCTATCCAGTCTTATTTTCCAATCACCTCTTTATGAATACACTGGTGCAGAGTAGCACCACAATCTAAATTTCCCCGAATGTGTGGAAACGGAATGATGTGCCTCAACCTGATTCACTGATTATTTCAGTTTTAATTTCGTTTGTATTTTTGTTTCTGAGATAGACAGTGAACTTAATCTGACAAAAAAGCCAGAATCCAGCTGACTGATATTTTTACAGTATTCTACGGTCGTCTCATATTAAAACTGCAATATAACCTTATTTTCAGAAATGAAAAACATTTTTCCGAGTTCATATATGTATTAGCTTACAGGTCTGATTAGTAGGACGACGGGTGAATTGATCCCAGTGAGAAAAGTCGTTCACTGCTGTGGTGGGATTTGAACCCACGCATGGGAGCCGCTGACACTTTTGTAACTGTATGTACTCTACCGACTGAACTAAGACTCCGCCCTAAACACCTTAAGAGTTTTTGCATATAGACTATACTTCTGATCCACCCAAATCACGTAAGCACATGACACTAGCCATAGTGAACTAACTGATAATTTGACCACCTACAGCAAGATTTCCTCCTGGATCAACTGACTTCCCGCAGTTGATTACGTGGGCATATTTAGTTGTGAGGTGAAATTTGACGGATTCGACAAATATAGCATTGATCCAAATGGTAAGAGTCGTCGATAAGGCTATATGTTAATGTGATTTGGGCGGTAAGCTGTATGATCCATTTGGAAAAGTCCATTGCTCTTTAGCATGATTTTCTGGCTCCGCCGGTAGAGCACTCGAGACACTAAAGCGCGGCTACGTCCATGCTTGGGTTCGAATCTCGCCGGGATCAACTGGATTTAACATTTGGATCGATTCAATCATTGTCACATCTGCCAGAACACACCCCAGAGCCACAAACGACAGATATTGTGAGTGAATTTAGCAAACAAATGGTTATTTGTAAAGAAGCATACGGATGATGATTATTATTATTCGGATGATGATGATGATGATGACATCGACAACCCAATGCGCCCAAAACCTTCACTCACTCCGAGCACACTGTTCACTATCAAAACGAAGCTTCCACTGATTGTCATTGTTTCAGTAGGGGGCAGAGTATGAACTGAAAATAAGCACGAAGAAAGCAATGTGAAATTTGGACGCTTGCTAGAAGTGCAAGGATGAAAATGACCTTTTTGTTTTTTATTTATTTCCTTTTTATTATACAATAATAGTAAAATATTTCATGAAGGGGGCCGCTGCCAGTTTCTCAGCCTACCAGTTGAGGAGTGATTGGCAGCTGGGCGGAGATTCGAACGCGGGGTAGAAGGGCCCAAGGCCTCGTTGTGATAGCCGTTAACAACTTGGTTCACTGGTTGCCTTCATTATCTATTGGCTCTGTTTAGTATTGTTTGTATGGTCGTACTTACTAATCCGTGGTTTCTACACGGACCTGAGCGTACCCGTGAACTTTACCAACATTTAATTCAACGGTAAGGACGAGAGAGAAAATCGCACAGCGCATTGGCACTACGGTAGTATTTGTGGAATATTCTTGACTACAATTCTCAAATTGTAATTGGGATTAGAGGCGTAGAACTTCGAGTACTGTTGTTCTGTACTACTATCGCCGTTGTTGTTCGCCAAGTTTGTCCTTTAGATAGCCACCTTTTCATCTCCAGTCGAGTTGGCACCTTCAGTGTGCAGTGAAGGAGTACAGCGTGCCGCGAGTAAATTTCAAATGTGACGCGAAGCAAGCAAAGTCGATGAAAAGGATTCGTTTAGCATGCATTAAAACTTAATCCGAATACTGAGACTGTGCGTTGTATGATTCACCGTGAAGTTTTGGTTTCCAAAGCTCTCCCTAATCAGCTCTACAAGACAATAAACAACTACATAAAGTCAAATCCACTGCGCACTAGAATTTTGGCGTCCTTATGCGAGGCTATGGAATCCTACTACAAATGTTTGTTATTGCATACGGAAGTTCGATGGCTTTCCACAAGTTAAGTTCTCACTCGCATTATATATTTATGAATCTAAGTTATTTCATACTTTGCTGCCGAAGATACTAATGATTTTGAGTTTCTGCGTAACCACTTTTGGTGGTTGCAAGTATCTTTTCCGAACGACATTTTTGATAAACTGAACTCTGAATTTGAGCCTTCAAAGAGAAAAGAAAGTTAATATCACCATCACTGGAAAACTAAAGACATTTGAAGACAAGCTGCAGTTGTGGATTACTAATTTTAGAAAACTCCAGTCGTGTAGAGTCTACCCGAATGGTGATAAAGTCTACGAGCCTGATGATATCCACTTATTATGACGCATTGCATCACTGAGCATTCATAGTGACTTTCGAAAGTGTCATAATGTCTGGACTTAGCTGTCAAGCACACCTACTAACCTGTCGAAATAGTTATTGTTTTCACACGAGCGTAAAAACCACGGCAACTCTCAGCCGAATCCAAATGTGTTTACTGACTTCAGTCCTGATGGTCACACGTCCACATATGCAGAACAGAAAGGCAGTTGTTTCATCGAATAGCCGAACATATTCCGGTATTGATGCGATAGAAGACAGTTTTGCCAAAATGGCGTAATCAGCAAAATCAACGCAACTTAGACCTTCGATAAAGTAGTATACGTGGGATGCGAGGCATTGCTTCGTCTTCAGAAACACCTTTTAAATCATGTACTCTAGCACCAAAACCAGACTATACAACTACGTCGAAGCTTTCATTATTCACAATCATAACATTGATCTATGCAAGCAAGGTCAGTAAACTGTCAGCATAGACGTACACGGTAAAAAATCTGTCCTGTCCTCTCCTTCTATTCTCAAGTTAAGTGATTTGTGTTTGTCCACGCATCAGCTTCCTCCGAAGTCCGTTTTATTTTGACCTTTTTGACATTGACCATGACTGCTCATGTGCACTTGTAAGGATATCATGAAATGATCCCGAATACTCTATGCAGACTAACGATTTCAGCTTCTTAATTCAAATTCCTAACTGAAAAAAATATCCCCAACTTTCGATTTACTTGGTTATAAAATGTTTTTGCCAGTAGTCTGAAAAATTTGAATGTAACCTTGCAGATGTAGCCAGGTTTGAAAAGAACATGAAGTTTTCTCTACTCATTTGCGCTCGAGTGAATCTGTTGGTGTGCGTTCTACACGGTGTTTTACTTTTACCCGTGCACCTTGATGTGTTGGATTCAAGCCGTCGCGTGCGCCGTCATTCTGTCTCAGACGCGCAATCACTGTGAAATATTGATCCATATCCCTCACAAACATGGATATGTTCACCTATACACGGATACAGTGTCGATACCAGTCATGCTCCATTCCGGACTGCGGTGACCAATCAGATACTGCACGTGTCCCGCGGCCTTGAGCTGCCTGATCCGATTGTACGCCTGACTTATATTTTGATTGGTACGTGACCCCGACCCGCGAACTTACATGCTTACATTTCTGCTTACGTGCTCGTGCTCGAGCTGACCTTGCGCCTGTGCTGACCTCATCTTCGTCTGTGCAATCGTGCTTACGTTCTGCCTACCGATTACGGGACATGGCAGCTCTGTTTGAATTCATAAGATGCTACTCTTCATTTGCTCATTGTTTTCCACCACGCCTAGCGTGGTCAATCTGAATGGTAAGAAAGATGAAAATTGTACTTTCCACTAAATGGTGAAGTCATGGAAGCCCGTTGTATCTATCTGATTGATATGTACACTACGCACTAGTGATGTATTACACACGAGAATCACAAAAGTGTTTCTTTGATTATTGAAGCACAAGAATCAAGCGGTTACCGTGATTTCGTAGTGATTCACTACGCAGTATGTACGCTCAACTGATCACTGATACTCACTGGGTGCCGAGAAATGTTTACCCACCCACCCCAACCTCCCATTGGTAACAAGTCATTAGAAGTACATAACCACCAAATTCTCAATTAAGAACCAATTTATCTGGACCGATCTGGGATTAAGGTGCTCCGGTCTAATTCTCAGCGGCTTGCTCCAAGTCAACACTGCATTGCATAGCGTCTGACTGTCCTTTGCTGTCTTAAACCTTGGCATAAGAGGCACTGAAGATTTCCATACATATGTCGGTGCTAGAAGACCAACGGGACGAAGTGTTTCAATGAACTTAAGAACAATTTTTAAAGGTGTCCACTGTGTAAGTGACAGGTCCACTGGACTGGAAACTGTGTGGACAAGATCCGGAATTATTTCCCTCTCACCACTTTCTTCACTGACAGTGGAGCGTTTATCTCTTATGACCTTTAACCCTTTTTGAAATAGACGTCTGCGTCAGTTTTGCTTGCCTGATTTGCAGGCAGTTGTGAATATTGTTTCGTCTGTAATTCGCGCAGTAGTGCAATGGCCAAAATGTAAGCCTGCATATTGTTGTTCGATTAGTGCGATTGTTGTTGCCTGTTAATACACTTGCTGAGTCTCAGCTCTTGGAGGTTCTCTTCCTTTTGTGCTTTTGCAGACTGAAAACGTGCAAGACCCCGGCGGAGGATCACTAGTCCTTGCATCTCACTGTGGTCATCGTTGAGGTTTGTTTTGCAGTTCTGTAATACCCACAAGTATTTACATAAAAAACCGTACTTGAGTACTAGCTGGCGTTAGTCGTCTTTGGGATTGTTGTACGCGGGACTCAGCTGACAGCTCAACGTTGGTTGCACGTAGACCTACCATACGTTGCTCTCGTGTGTTCATTGTCCAACTCTCTTTTGTGTGATAGTGTAGTGTTACCCCACTGTTGTTCACCGTTCTGTGTGTGAGAGAGATAGTTTCCATTGATTGGATTTACTGCTCACGGCTGATCAACTCGTTTTGGGTTACTCTGTGTGCTCAGGATGAATAGACCGTGTAACTTGTCTAATTGGGACCGTGATACAATTTATGAGACACAAAAATGTAACTTTATCAATATTCAGTAGTAATGCTGCTGTCACTGATCGATAAACGTATAGAAAAGAACATTTTCAGTTTGATAATCGAATCAGTTTGTTCGGGAATGCTAGGAGTTGAGGATGGGCCCTGGAGAAAAGAATAAGCGGTGATTTCTATATTCACAACAATCTAATTTATGCATCACGAGTGTGAATGGATGCTCGTTTTAGATAAGCCCCTTAAGGAAGCAAAACTGTGACACGATGATAGTCGAGAAAGACATTCCGTTCTGTTCAGTTCATCCAACCACTAACCTCGCACTTCTGTGATCCGAATTTGGTTGCTACCTCGCAGAATCGTTAGACCAAAGACAAGCAGAATAGAAGCAAAAAGTGAAAAAGAGTCGAAAACAAAGTGATAAACAAAAATCATGAAGACTAATGGCTGAAGGCAACTACACCACTGGCCGTGATACCTAACCATTTCACTTGATGTCTCTAATCGTCTGGTAGGTAGGCCTCGTGGACTCCAACCCGGAAGTCTCACACGTCATACGTAGCCAAGTCTACTGGACGAGGTTTACGTATCTTCCTGTCAGGCCTCGGACTGACCATCTCGACCTTCTTCCAACCACTACTCGCATTGGAGAACAGCGTACGCTGAAGAGGTCTATCGGTGAACATGAGTAACACAAGCCCCAACCACCTTAATCTGTTTAGATTCAGTACTTGACCCAATGTTTGACCACTGGTTCCCAAAACCCTACTCCTAAACTCAGCACTACCGATAGGACACTTCCACCATACTCAGGCAGTGCTACGGAGACATCGACGTTCAAACACTGAAAGTCTGCTCCTATCTCCTACCCTCATCGGCCATGTTTCTTAGCCGTATAAAAGAACCGACGTAACCACCGCGTTGTACACTCTACTGTTAGCAAAAAATCAAATGTTACACCGGTTCCACGCATGGCACAGGCCGGCAAAAGCCAAACGCGCCTTCTGTATACGTGATGACACTTCATCCTATATTTGACCACCTGCTGAAAAGTAACTGCCCAGGTAACAAAACTTATCTAACTCAGTTAGAGTTTCTTCTGTCAGGAAAAGGGTTGTTGTGGCGTCAACCGGGTACTGAACCTTATATTTCGAAGGTACAAAACGCACCCCAAACACTACTACACTGTTGTTTAGGCTATCTAGGAAAGCTTACCACTTAACTAGATCTTGAATCAGAATAAAATTGCAGTCCGCGTATTCCAAATCAGACCGTTTGCTGCTTAAGCAAAGATCAATGCTACTATTCTAACTCGGAGACAAGGATATCTCAAATACTAATTAGACTGCGGAATAGAAAAGGAGGGGTGGTAGAGAGCAACCCTTACAAACATCATTTCTCGTGGCAAACTCCGGTGAAAGATTACCGTGAGCACGAACTCGGCTTCGGCTGTTCGCAAACAAGCGCCGGAAAAGAGAAATAAGTTCTTCTGGCACATCTTTCAACGGGAGAATGCGTCACAAAATTGTGCGGTCGACCGAGCCCTATACGGCTTTCAGATGAAGGAGTGTGGAGATTTTGGGCCTACGGAAGATGTGCCTGTGCTCTAGAACTTGACGAAAAGTAAATATGTGATCGATACAATCGGGTCTGAATCTGGCTTGATTCCCACGTGTACAACATTCACCGGTGTTTGATAATCGGTGCAGAATAAGCCTGGCGAGCAGTTTGCATGTGGTACTTACCGAGCTAATTCATCTGTGGTCAGCACACGAGGAGCTGCCACCATTCTTGTAAACAGGCACAGTTATCGACCCATACTATTCTCTGGGAACCTGTTCATTATCCCAAATAGCCCAGAGGAGTTTCGTTAACTCCGAAACCAGAACTTCGTCTCGGTGCTTGAGGAAGGACGGAGACAACCCCTCCGGTCCAGCAGCTTTGTACTATCAAAAATAATCTATCTTCCTCATAATCTCCATTTCTTCGAAAGCTTTTTTTCTTCTGAAGAATCGTCTTGCGATTCTAAAAAAGGACCCTTTCTCCAAGTTTACTCTTACTGATTTATATGAGACTAAGGTGGTGAATCTACTGTAGAGTGTTCAAATGTAAGAATAATTGGGATGAAGAGTACCAGGTACCCACATGTGATAAGCTTTAACAACCGCGAAATCGGCCGCGAGCCCATGGGAAATTTTGTCCTGTCCCCCAGAGGCAATACCATACTAAGTGAAAGAAGAACTTCCATTGGGATTTTATCTCCCAACAAAAAATATTTTTCGAGGAGAATATATTTGAAGATGTCTGCTTCCGTACAAAACTGGCTATGTATTTTCTTCTACCTGTGCGACATCAGTTTTCTGGCTCGTTACCAAGCCTGACCTGTAGGGATCTCACGAGGTTGACCACTCCAAATCTCACGATCTGGCTACCGACTATCCGCAGTAGTGCAGTGGGCCTTTGAGGCTGTGAGGCATGCCTATTCTGCTGCACTCATGAGTATTCGGGTAATAAAATATGTGAGGAGAACAAGTCCTCTTGGTTTGGAGTGTTCTAATCATATTACCCGAATCTTATACGAGTCAGTCAGGAAACAGTGTTTGAGATTTTAGTTGTTTGGGAGGTCGGAGATTTTCTGCCTCACACTATGACATCGATATTGTTCACCGGACTGAGACACTGATAAGACGAGCAGTTATCCTGATACTAGCAAGCCTGTTTTATATGAAATTGTGGTGAACTTTGAGGTGACTCTTTGAAACACCACACATTTTGCTCATGAGTCATACTCAGTTGTTTCCAAAGTTATCAAGTTGACACAGGTCAGTAATGATCATTCGGTTAAATCTGTGTAACCCCCACTGCCGTAACTTTTTGTTCCTGAATCAACGGATGAAAGCGATCCAACTGGAAAAGTCTGCAGAAAGTAACCAGAAGATTGCAGAACCAATCAGTTTGAACCACTAACAAGTACGGCACGTTCTACAGAAGTGAGACCTAATCAGATAGCATCGGGACAACCGTAAGAATTCACGTCGGAAGATCATTACTTCCCGAGCCCACACGTATTCCGCTCTTGGGGAGAAAATTCTACAGTGCCTCACTGAAGCCCGCCGGTAAAATGTTCCTGATACTGGCAAGTTGGGGCAAGAAAATGCCCACCGAATAGCCGGTAAAACTGGCGTAGACGGCAATTCCTATTCCCTTTGATATAAGTGTTGGTACTTGCTTGTACACTTACTGAGCTTCGGCTCATCGGGTTTTCATTTTTTTTCTATGGCTTCGCAAATCTTGCACGTGCAACTCCCACCCAAGAGCGCCACATCAATCACTTCCGACGGCCCAGGGTTCGTGTCGAACCGCCGTCCTTGTCGTCGTCGCTTCCGTCGTGGTGTGGGTGTGTTCTTTACCGTTATACAAAGCAATTGGGGTTAGTAACAGATGGCAATTCAAATTCAAACGGCGGGGAATCCTCGGAAGTTTACAGGAAAATTCTGTCCACACGTCTACATACTAATATATATATATATATATATATATATATATATATATATATATATATATAATATTGCTGTACATCGTGTGGAAAATTAAAATTCTCAGTCGTCGGCAAGACTGAGTTGATTCAAAAATCGACTGCAAATTGGAGTTGAGGATAGCCAGAGTTCTTGGAATCTGAGAATTACATTCGAGGTGTGGTTGAGAAGCTGGAATAAAATGCTGGCTGCCAAGGACCGAAAATGTTTATTATTGGATACTCACAAGACACATTCGGAGCTACACTCAACTGCGTAAAAGTCTGTTTTTCTACTACTGAATCACAGCCAGAATCCAGCCTCTAAACTCAGGGATAACTCGAAAGATGAAACTGATTTATCGAAAATCTTTTCTGCTTCACTTTACGTGATTGACGGATGAGTCTCGTGGAGCCGGCGGAGTAGCAGAAGAAGTCCGTCATGTCAAAAATTTATCGTTTTAAGGGCTTCATTTCTCGATGCAATAAGGTGGCTTCAAAGTGCATCAACAAATGGAAATGTTCAAACAAAACTTCCGTAAAACAGTTTTTCAAACGTGCTGAGGTGTACTAAAATGTAGTGGAGTAAGTTTCCATACCTACTGTTTTTTATGCAGTTAGTGTGTCGAATGACGGTGGCCGTATGAGCAAATAATCACTGTTCCTCCCGATCTAAAAAGATGGTCATCTATTGAAACCAGTGGGGTTGCATTCCTGACTTAGACGCTTATTCTCAGCTCATATAGCAGCTGCTTCACGGAGCAGTCATGCTGAACGCTACCATGGTCCTCCTTGTAACATTTAGTCTATATATGAACACGATTTGGTTCGATTTATGAGACGACATAGCTTCGCGAAGACGACCTAATATAAATTTTTGTAACAACAAAAGTCAAGAGGTTCTAGGATGCTATTTAACCCTCGTGAGAAGTAGTTAAGGCAGAAAAGTTATGAATTCCGATGAAAGAAACAGTTTCGTCAGTGTAACAAGAGAATGCCAGATAATAAATGATTCTTCTGGTTAAATTCTGTAGAAGGGTTGAAAAACAAAATACTCTACTTTAGGAAACCTCGCTTTAAAAATGGCGCTATTTATGTGACCATATCCTTTTGACCACCTCTCTCTCTCTCTCTCTCTCTCTCTCTCTCTCTGAACACCCCATCTCTCAGTAAAAAGCACTTTGGACGATCCCGGGCTACTGTTCCTTGCTGGCAGAGACTACTGTGCAGCACGGACAAATATACCGGGTACTGAGTACGACCACTTCCCGGTGGAACGAGCAGCATACGGCTTAACGCAACCCATTGAAGGCTGTTTTACGGGAAACCAGTAACCAGCGATATCGTGAATTAAACCCGCGAACAAAATGTCTAAAACTGACCGTGGTGACTGTTTTGCAATTGCTGGTCGGGTTGTGTCATTCTTAGACGACAGGAGAAACTAATCGGTTGCCACGCTGATCATGACACAATGATTTTACCGGCCATGACATAGTTCTCCCGACCATTTCCACTAACAAATCTTTACTAACTGCCTGTGTTCATGTCAGAAAGACTTACTGACGTCATGTCTTCCAAACCCATTCCAAGTAAATTTTAATTCACTTTCTATCCGCAGTTATTGCCAGAGCAACAGTTTCGAAATGAAGCAAAAGTCCCTTGCACTAGATAAATCAGAAAATCTCTCTCAAAGCAGTATTCATATAAGAATTGTCAAGGGATAGCTATGGTTCGGCAAAAAATAATCTCGACACGTGGCCTTCACTGTTTGTCTTTGTCGTAAACAGGTGATCCACGTGATTGGCATTTTTAGATCACCTCCCCGTCGATTTCACCCTGCTCACCTAGTGCATGCACTTTCGAATGGATAATAGCTTACTCTGTCCCAGTTAAGTAACTTGCTAGTATTTTTTTGAAAAAGTGCGAATAAAGATGAGACATTTCTAAGCAGCTATGTTTTTATGGGGAGAAGTACCGTAGTCTCAAGTACTGATTGATAAAGGGAGGAGTTTACACAAAGCACAGCATCAACTTGGATTCAGTATAGACCTTTTGAACTTTCTTAACAGCCACCCCATCTTCTCCTTGTACGGACCAAAGCGAATTGAGTGATTCGGTGAATATGAACTGAAAAGAAGTACTATCAGTGGGTTTCAATGACCCTGTCCTATATGTCGCTTGTGTTTCTGTCGCTTCACTTCGGAAAATAATGAGATAACTTTCATCATACGATTCAATTGCTGGGGGGGGGTTGACCATTTTTGCCACCTCCGAAACCGGTGGCAAATGATCTTTATTTGAAGTAGTGTTGACGCTGAACAGTTTCGTCGACAACTAATTCAGCCAACCTGGTGGTTGTATGTGAATAATACACGGTCATGCGACCCAGGTTAGAGTCTCAGATAGGACTGGGCGGTTACGCTTTGCTAGGGATTCCCAACAAAGACGAAAAATACGTATAATTTCATAGCTTTTAATGATGTTCTGAGAACTGATAAGGCATAATGAATCACTTAAATAAAAATATACGACTGTTGTCGGTCGAAATAAGTGCTTGAGGATCACAACTCTCTTCACTGTTGAGCAGTTACCACGTGGACCGCATTGTGTGATGAATCATAGAAAAAAGCCAAACTACTGGAAAGTTTCGGTAGTGGAAGATGTAATTGTCATATGAAATGATCCATCAGGCAGTAGCAATGCTTGATAATTGTCCCGTCCTTCTTGTAAATCAGACCCAGTGAGCACCCGCTACTGAGCCCCAACTGGGACTCGAACTCAGACCGAACGATTGTAAGTTGAACACCTAAATACTAAGATCTCAAAGGTTTGTTAAGCATCAACTCCGCGTGATATAGGTTCCTTCCGTCACTGAAATAGGACGGTAACAGCCCACCACCAGCACCGCGATCGGCTACTGTGATGGAAGTCCTTGTACGATGCCTACCTCTAACGAAGGCTTGGTATTACAATTAACCTGCACAGCTGGGATACTTGGTCAATTTCAGTAGTAGGATGACTAATCACTTCATATAACGGAAAATGCCGGATGCATGAAGTTTTCTGCTTTGTTTTTGACTGAAGGCACTACGATCAAGTAGCTGAAAGAGATCCGAGTATAGTGCTGATCCCAAGCAGAATTGGACTGTTTTCATTTAACTTCCGGTGATTTGTCGGTAAAATTCCGGTGATCTTAAGGTATCGTCGGTGACATTCCGGAAATGCCATCGACTTAGCCGGTTGTGGCATTCATCCCCCTTTTTTTCTTTTATACTCGTAAATTTTCCCCACTTACAATCACCAAATAATAAACCATATTCTCCATATGTAAATTTTTCCGCTTACACTCCTAGTGCTCTCTTTGATGGTAAATGTACGCGGTACAAGTACAAAATTGCACAAAGTTGGTATACAATAATCAGAAAAGGATTTCAAGACCAGCTGTATAGTTGGTTTCCCATGAATGATCATTGTTTTCTTGTCCACCGATTACTGGCATGTTACCAGGGAGTGGGCAATGTGACACTGGGGGTAACACTTTTAAATCTAACAACAACCGTTACTAATACTACTATTGATAGTAATAGTAATAATGATATTTAAGAACTTAGACTTACATTCTATGAAGATTTTAAATCTGATCTCACTCGAAGTCGTGGTTTCTAATGACCATTTCATATATATATATATATATATATATATATATATATATATATATATATATATATATCCATGAATAAACTCGGTTAGATGCATCAGATTGGGCCCCGGCTATTCGACCAACAATCTTTCTCTTCAAATCGACATGTTCGCTGGGTGTGTGTACAACGTGAGATGAGCTCTTAAACCTCGTTCAGTCCACTCTTCCCGAACTTTCATCTCCCACGAGTAGCGAAGTTTTTGAGTGCATGAACACGTTTCAACCTCATGTGGTAAACTTCATTCACGCTCAATCGATCGAATTCTCAACGCTATACGCCGCAGATGTAGTAACCGTGAGCAGACAGTCATCCACATATCTTTCCAGATACAGATATGATTGTTCTGAGGATTTTTCTAATATTGCTCTATCAATGGTGGACCCAGATTATCGACACTACACGTCCATTTCCCATGGATGGTACGATTCAAAATGATTTCATTGGGAAACGCTGGTAGTGTTGAATCTTTAATTTCCGTTTCTGTTTTACTTACTGTCATCTCTATTTTTCAAGTACATCAAGCTAATATTGTTATGAAGGGAATAAATGGACTTACGTGACCTATTTCGAGCTTAGCTAATGCTTCACACATTGATCAAACTGGACATTCTTTGGACTGTGCCTCCGTCGCTGAAAATGAACGTCTCTCCCTTGGGTTGACGGCTATTAGACATAACCGTTTCTACTTCAATTCTATCAAAGAAATACACTTCGATGTCTGAAATAAGTTTATGGATATTGTTCGAATTTCCACATGTGTTGATTCTGATTTGCAAGCACTTACTGAACATGTGGTAAGACGTTCCGAAAGTTTGGCAACCCAATCTCTCAGAGACTATAAAATCCTAAAGCCTCACTAGCATTGTGGTGAGCACGACGATTGTTCATAACCTAATTATTCATTATCATGCATTTATACCACTACATACTCAGAAGAGAGTGTGTCATTGGCGGTCGAACCAGGAACAGCTTGATTCGAGGTGATAAAACCGAATTTATACATGGGGTGAAAATAAAGATGATTGTCAGCAATGAATGAATGAAGTGTCACTAGAACGTCATCCTCAGAGTACAGTACTTTCCGTAGTCAAGGAGCCAAACATTGCAATCTAAGAGCCTTGCACCACTGCTTAAGAATCACTCATCAGCATCTCTTGGACTGACTGTCCCACACCTCGTGTAAACTGCGAAATATGGGATATTTTGACACACACATCTAAGAAGATATTTTAGCCGAGATCTAAATTCCGGAAAATGGTCCATACAGGATTTTCGAGCCAACAACAACATGATAGCACCTCAAGGCCTAACAAGACTGTAAAACCAAAGGTACCACATGCGCAAACATAAAGATTCAATTGCGGTGGCATGTCGTTGAAGCTTTTCGAGATCGGTAACGCCCAGACACGTGATTTTACCTACTTGGAGTACGGCGTGATCGCCTTGGCTCGATGCGACTTAATGAATGGCGTATGAGGTTTGTAAAAACCAACCATTGGTTTTGGGCGGTTCTTGGTCGGAGGTCCGTTTTAACCCAACACAATGATGTGAGAATCGGTAACTGTGTCATTCGTAAAACGAACTAGGCAGAAAGAAGATGCCTTCTCTGGAAGCTACAGAGGACAGAAATAATCTGCTTGAACCCAGAGGACGAAAGTCCTATACGCAGAAAACTGTCAGCAATGAAGATCGCAAGCGCATTGTTCAATGTACGAGCAACCGTGACGATTTGAAGCTGATATCCCAACATACCGGAATAAACGTAAAAACAAACACAGGCATGGCAAAAAGAGATCAAGAAACTGAACTAAAAGGAGACCTAAAGAAAAGGAAATTTTCCGGATAATATTATTGCTAGGCTATGCAAAAATGAGGACGAGAATCCTTCAATAACCCTGGGTCGGACTAAAACAAGATCTGAGTCTAAAAGTCTCGGGTTAACCATTAGGACGATCTCTATTGCTTGACACGTTGATAATCATGACCACATTATGCAAAAAACTTACAATCCAACCCAACGCGTGCAACGACATTGGTATCAAGACAAAGCTTGCTCAATATGCAGAATGTTAACAAGCGCAAGGGTGCACTACGGTACTACTCTAAGTTGACGAAACCAATTACAACGTTTGATGCTCTCGCTCGATCGGACGATGTGTTAAAGGAAAGCCATGTATAAAATCCTTGCAGTCAGATAAAAGGGCGAACGTGAACATCACTGTAAGCATTTCGACCGCTGGGATGTTACATCATGAATGTCACGCAAAAATAAACAACCAAGTTTTCAACAGATTCTTAGCAATGAGCCAGTACTGAGATAGTGTTTATTTTTGACCGTGATCCTATACATCGACGAGCATGTGAAGCTCTTTTGGTCATTGGTCATTATTTCCTCTTTATCCCCCTCATACAGTCCATTTTTATACCCCAATGAGTAGACATTTAACTGTTTTGAAAATTTTGGCAAAAGTTTTATTGGAAGACAACAGAGAAAAGCTCAGGAGAGTACCGGCCCAAGCAGCACTTCCAGCGCGCTTCCCATTGGGGGCTCTTTGGGCCACTTTGGGCTACGTCAATAGAAACTTTGGGGAACGCTACCTGTGCCCCATTGGGAGCTCATTGGGCTACGCCCATCGTGTGAAAATATCTCTGGAAATGAGTACCTCTTCTTTTCCTAATCCATCTTGATTTCCAGTTTCTTGGTCTAACTGCATATTTTGTTTCATTTCGATCGAAACCACTAATTACCGTTCATTAGAAAACAGTTTTTGGAAATCACGAACTTTATTATAACATGGTGTGCTGAAAATTCGTACAGATTTGAACTTTCAGGACTGCTTTACCCTGAACTGTCTGATGATATTCGTCACCGGCTCTGAAATATCAAAATGTAGAAAGGCGAGACAGTCACACTTAAGGAAGCGTTGGAGAAAAAAGCATTTCGCGTGCAGATTTTGAAAATAGTTTGATTAACAACTATTTTCAGCAGTACGGAGAAATATCTGATAACCTATGTATCGAAGCAACTATAATCAGCAATATAGGGGAATATCGAGAAATAAGAAAGCAGTAAGTTGAACATCTCAGATGTTTGTTTTCGAAAAACGGAACTGAAATGTACAATTACGAATAAACTGTGAATTAGATCTGAGTTGCGATTCATGATAAGTTGCCACTAATCTTCAGTAAGCCTCAAGAGGTGCTGAGAACGTTAAATGAATGGAGTAATTCCAAAATAGAAAGCCGATCGAGATTTATTTCGAGGGAAACGTTAATTTACATCGCGATCCCTAGCGTCGATAAACCAACACTTTGTACGTCTTTTAATAACAGACATCGGTTCTACTGCGAACCTTGGGATGGAACGAACAGAGAATGAGGTTTCTTCAAAGACAACATATTTCGTTGGCTAACTCTTGGCGGGAATAATGAGCCCGTGTTTTTGAACGGCTCTTTGTTGCGTACTTCCAAACTGGTAGTAGTACAATGCCACTTCGTCCCCAAAGGGTACTGTCTGTTGTCACACTGGAAGAAAAATACGTAATCTAGAAAAGTGGGGATGAAAAAACACAAGTTTACCTGGAAGTATGCAAAATTTGAAGGACGGTGTCATAGGAATTATTGGAAAGCGAAACATATTTGCAAGCGATGGTGTGAATGGGTGCTGTAAGTGTATCTGATAGCACGCCATCCACGGAAATGGGTACAAAGTTGGAGGGAAAAATGGTGAAAAATCGCCCAGAGCAATAAAGATGTACAATATTACTCAATTCTTGATTTTACGGGAAGTTTTGTTGATAATGGTAATTTTTCTTGATTGCATAGCAGAGTGAAAAATACATAAGGAACAGGATGAATGTTTATGGCACAAACGGGAATTAAAATGGCCTCCTGAGCAACGGTATCCTTAATTTCGAAGCGTATGTTGTTCACTTCGTGAGCTCTTCTGCATAATTGTCCCGTTGGTCTTGAGGTTTTCTTGATGAACGACTTGAATTTTCCAAAATGCTATCCACAAGGCATACTGGAGAAATTTTCCAGCGTTGACAATGTGCCGGAAACTGACGCAGTTCGGGACTCGTGGCATGCTACGTATGCACCGAAACAAACCTTTTCAAAGTCCAATGAGAATGTGCCTTGTGTGTTAGGGTCCTTTGGCACTGAGATAATTGGAACAGGTTACCAAAATTCAGGGATTGAACTACTTAATAAGGATTTACTCCACAAAACGGCCATGGGTTCCGAAAGATGATCAATCCCAAACCTGAAAACTGCAGGCAAGAAGCCATCCAGACCTGAAGAATACAAAGCTTCAGACCTAAGAAGAATTTCGAATACGTCGGGAATAGAGAAAGGCTCGAAGTATAAACTAGCATACGGGGGAATACGAACGAGGATAGTCATATGAAGGATGTATAAAAGCAGCTTTGAGGTGGTCTACATTTATGTGATTTTTGCAGGAGTTAGCCTTATGACCATCACATTTGTTAACAAGCAGCTCCACATCAAATACGCATCTTAATAAGCAAATAAAAGCATAGGCGAGTCTGCAGTCCTCGAACCGCCCAACCAGACTTGCCTCATTACCCGTAAATAAGCTTTGGTCACCAACCCTGATTACTCAAAAACAGATGTGCCTTTCCGACTTTCGAACATTGGATATCCACTCGGTCGAAGATTCCAGCACCGGTTCTGGTAATGCGCGTGTCATCCACTTAATATAACGAATTCGCTGGCATCGTTTTGGGTGTGTTGTGGGGAAAAAATTTGTCGTGTGCTGTGTCAAGAAGAGTGCAGCTGGCAAATGTAACGTTTGGAGAAATCGGATCTGGCATGAAGTGGCCAAAAATCCTAATCAGACCGAGGCTAACCGCTTAGGCTCGGATTATTTTCAGCTGATCCATCCAAGTGCTGTCATTTATTGGAAAACGTTACTTTTTAAACCAATCCTTTTACGTATGGTATTTTATAGCCTGCGTTACTCGACAGACAAATCTATTTCATCAATATATGAGGGCAAAATCACGACAGAATTATTGCATTCTCTATGCATCTTACAACGTGGGGATAAATTCAGTTTATTTATTCATCGCCTGTTTGAATTTTGTACCTACTCGCGCTTTTGTACATCAGAAACGTACGCTTCCCTTGTTCTCATTGCTCGATTTTTCGACTACCCGTCCATATCCAAGATAACCCTGCTCCGTCCTGAAATACCTTATATCCAACTGAGTTCAGTCCTTCTTGAACCGTATTTATCAGATGTGTTCTAATTCAGGCTAGTAAGTGATCCAGCCTCGACTTTAACTCGTCCATGGCATTCTCAGGATCTCGCCCTAGACCGAGTCGTTTTGTGATGACGGGTCTAGGTGACTGTAAGTTAATACACTTCTCGTTATGAGCTCATCGAAAGACTGTGGTACTCCATGCTGTGGAAAATACAGCAGGTATACTAGTGGAGACGCGATAGTTCTGATTCCTAAGTGCATTTGCTTTAGTTAACCGTTGATTTCAGCACCTGTCGAAGACGATAGTCAGAAGAAATGAGTGCTAGGAGATGTCTGAAGTTCAACACCTTATTGTATTACTTAACATACAGAAAAGATACAAAATTATGAATTAGCTGTTTGGTGATGTAAGATTAGTAGGCACCTTTGACAAACTTTGGTTTATTGTTTGAACGAATGCATCTTTCCCGTAGTATTTGCTTGTGCTTTGTTTTCAGGTCATCCTACACTGAATGCAACATGATGAATGTCAATTCAGGGGGTTTATGCGCAACAGTCGATCAAGGCAGTTGGGTAAGTTATTTCCTACGAAACATGGCAGATTCGTCTGGAATTCTGTTGTAAAAAGGTGAGGAAAGTTCGGTTATCCGGAGTTAGTTTATTTAACCGGCGTACAGACGAGGCTGACTTTGAGCTTGACTGGAAAAGTTCCTGATAAATAGTACAGCATGAATAGATGCTCGAAATGCAGTCCCAGTTTTGTCTGTTCTGAGAAGAAACAAATTGCAGCATGGTTATCTGAATATGATAAATAGCTTTACAGCCGATTTCAACTGATTTATCGTATTCTTGGTTTGTACTTTCACCTACGTTTCTTTGTTTGTATAGATTGACGTTTCTGTGGTTGTTTCTGCTAAAGGTGAATAGAAAAGCCCATTCGTAGACTGCAAAATGTCCACTCAACAAACAACAATCGAGAATTCTCGCCTTCGGTACTAGATAAGACACACCTAAGTAGAAGTGGTATTCAAGACGGATAAACGAATACCCGAAAAAGTATGTTTTTCCGGTAATTTATAATTGTAAACTAAATATATCGGAATGTATTGACACATGAATGGATATTTTCAAAAAAATGGAATTGATCTAGGTGGTCAATATTTTCACACTGAGTGCGATTCGAAACCACGAATAGACAAGTAAAATAGTATAACTGATCACTTTGTATGAACCTGTGCTACCTCATGTGCTTTTTTATTGGACAAGTAATGGGTTTAATTCATGGAGAAACAAATTTTCGTGGACACTTTTCATTTTGGTTTCCTTTTTGGGAGAAAAAGAACATAGATTAAATGAATAATGTAAATCAGCGCCTGCTGGTCACCTAAACACGTGTCATGCTAAGACCCTAAGAAAAAATGATACATAAAAATCCTATTACAGCATCGCGACGATTGTTTTTCACTTGGAGTCTTCAATTAATTTATTTTTGGGCAGATAAACCAGAAGCATTTTGATGTTTATAAGGTTAACGATACTGGGAAATATCAATGTTCTTGACAAAGATAAGTTCCAAGATAATGCGTTTTACTTACGTCGGCTTTCTTACACATGTTCGATGTGTTGAACATAAACCCTTATTACCCGGCACTGCCGTTACAATGACAGTTTTGGGACTGTAGTTACGTTTACGTGATGGCACCTTCACTGATATATACCAATGAGAATATGTTCACCATGTAATTTCACTTTGAACTGTCTCCGTGATAATTATCCCGGAAAGGACAGATAAAGCTGGGCTAAATTACTGAAATTTCGTTCAGCAGTAGCCAAACAGTACCCAACAAACAATCTATTATAAGCTTCAGGATTTATAACGGACACCATTGTTTCTTTGGATATTCTACCAAGACTGTTCGTTACACGAAGTCAATGACTGATAAGAAATCAATGGGGTGTTGACTTTTGTGCTGAACTTCCTCCAATTTATGTCTTAGGGAACCAGTGGTATTTCTGATGAGAACATTTTGTCAAGTCATCGGTCATTTACCATTGTTCTTTGTTCTCATTGCTGAGACTTGGGCCCCTACAGACAAGCCACTCATCACATGAGTCGATCGCCCTGCTGTCAATGGGCCCTTACAATTCAAGCAAATGACAGAAGGATGCTACTGCTGAGAATCAGCCCGGATAGCCTGACGATTGGCTGTTTGACTCGTAATACTTTCTTAAATACAGCAGGTTTGACAACGTGTTAAAAATTGTTGACACTGGAGGAATTCGAAACTGCTCATGGAAGCCACCCAACATCGATAACCAAGTATTTCCATGTATTCAACCGGTCTGCACTGATTAAGTCATAGAGGAATCTTACCACGGACTATCAAATTCAAAATCCGTTCATTTTGGTGAATATCATGTGTTCTGTAGCCGCCCACTAACTCTTGTGTGAATACTATTCCACTTTTGAACTATTTCCCATTGCTAACACGAACAGAGGTTTGGAAAAATGTAAGATTCATTATCACCGGTCGTCGGGCCACAGACTAACTAGTCCAAACTGGTCCAGAGTGATGTGTCATGATCGGTTGACTGTTGGCATAGATAGGGACTGCTTGGGGTAAATCCTGTCTAGTCTTATGGATCCGTTGTCCAGTCGAGCGAGATTCTATCCACTCAAACCTTGAGTTGCATTTTGGACAGACACTGACGCGCTAACTGTTAACGAGACTTGGCTGTCTTTCGCCGATAGCTTACTCAGTTTGAGATATGTACCAAATCTTTTTGTTCTTTGACTTGTGAAACATAATAACTATGTTTTGTCGCAAATTTGTCTCCCGGGAAAAACATGGATCTGTTCACATCCCCCTATTTCGTCTTGTTAGATATTTTGAAAGCAAATAAATATTCCGTTCACTCTTGAAAATCAAACTTTACAGTTTCAGAAGTTTTTCATTTCCAGATAGCAGTAAGCGTTCCAGGGTACATTGGAGAAGTTGAAATGAACAGACCAAAATCCGTCAAGCTGGATATAACGTTTCAAGAGACCGGTCGATCTTTGAAGCTTCATTGACGTTGATTTGTTCAAAGTCCGAGGAATCCAATAAGCCGTAGTACACTATGAAAGTGTTCCTTTTGAGCAACGAAAAACAAGCAAGCATTGACCGCACAAGCATTTCCAATATCACCAAATTTAACGCAGTCCAACAGAATCGAGTACAGGTCAATTTTATGGGTACCAGGTTCCTTGGTAATTTGACTTTCTATTTCGGATAAACTCTCAATTTCGCTCTATAAATTTTTGGCCTTACTGTTTCACTGGACTAGACAAGCGGTTGGTGTGGTTTTATTGCATCATACCTGGATGAATGTGTAACTGATATATATAACCCCATTGAAAATAAAACGGTGAAAAACTATCTCGGTCTCAGTGATTCCTAATCATTACAATACATGTGACAGCACACCCACTGGTTTTAAGGATCATTGTTTGCACCTTTTTCAGAGAAGGCTTATCCAAAGATTAGATGTGAGCCCACTACCACTCACTCAGTGTGTTAGCTTTCAGACGATCTACGACTTGCCACGGTTGGTAAGTGAATCATGGTGTTTAAATTGTTTCTGAATTTTTAGAGAGCGAGCGGGGTGCGGAGACGAATTACGGCGGCGCACGCTTTGACCAAGATAAGGTATCTCACCATTTTGGACAGCTTAGCATAAACCCAATTTTCAGGGTTAGACCCACCTAGCTGTGAAACGATGGCGCTGGTAACGGCTCCAGACCTTAACCACCCTAGATATTGCTTACAGATATGTTCAGCGAGGCCTCGGGTTCCTCTGCTGATGTACGTTTCCACGAGCCCGCCTGCCGGAATACACACAAAATGAGACAGCAGAGTCAGGCACATTGTCTTGTAAAGGCAAGCACACAGTTGTGAACAAGCAAGACGTCTAGGAGAACAGAAAACCTGTTTCACGTAACCTCTGCCAGAGTAACACCTATTAATGACAGGGATACACACGGGCTTTATCTCCACCATTATCTACCCTGGAATTTCCCTGTCTTTTTAAACCATCCGGCTGACTAAATGTTCTGCTTATCCACCTTGAATATATTCTACACCTCACGGAGTTCTTCTTTGATGACATGTATCGTTGACACATGTCAGTCAGTTGGACAAAGGATTAGATTTCTTTTGATCTTAAGCGGTAAAATCCTACGGAAATGTATGTTTTTCCATTCTGTGTCACACTTCTGCTCACCGACCATAACACTGAGCCAGCTGGTCGACTAGTCTGATATTCACAGAAGGGTATTTCATTCCCTTATTCCGTTACAGACCAGAAGTGCGAAATTTGGTGTGCCAAGTACAGACTGGTCAATGGCTGATCTTTGCCAACTGATTGGTCCGCTACACGGAACAGCAAAGCAAAACTTATCATCATGGACGTCCGTAGGCAGACCGCTTCAACTGGTTTTCATCATTCCAGGTTTGAAACATAAGTAAAACGGATTGTGAGTGCTTCATTTCAGTTACGCAACGCTTCTGCCGTCACATTTTCCTGTTCCACAGATTCAACACCGTGTCAACAATTTTGTTTGGCTTAGTTTGTTGAGATGTACGCTTTGACACATTTCACCCCGCCTAATGGCAGTTCCCATGGCTACTGATTGCAATGTAAATGTAAGTTTTCCGTTTTGTAATGGAAGACTGTTGTCAGGGTGCTGTCAAGAGTTCGATTTAGGGTTTAAAACATCTTTTACAATATTTTTCATATAAAAATATCTTCCTTCTTTAACCCAATCTAGTGACACAGTTCAAACAAACACGAAGTTAGAGAATACGGAACAGTCCGAATGCGAATGCACATTAACGATGCTGGATCTTCATGCTGGACCACGGGGTAATCAATGGAGAATGGGTTGATGCCAACAAACGGAATGCCACGTTAAACAAGACAGATCTTCGCCAAATGGAGATACGTGTGTGTGCGGAATACCCTCGTCAGTTCGGTAACCAAACTGCGTTGTAAATTTGCTATTTTTTTGCTGTTCTCGGTTTCCTTAGTCTTGCTCATGAACTGATTCCATCTAGTTCAATTACTAAATGGTGTTTATATATTAAGTATATATTTTATATGTCAAATTTGAATTCCAAACTTGAGATATTTCCTGATGTACTGATACTCTTTTCATTCCGCATTCATCAAAATCTACAACTTTTTCAGAGTCGACTCTTGACATTCCATAATCAAACCTTACAAAGTAACTATTAAAGATATTCATTCACTAAGCATTACGGTTCTCACCAGATATGAGCAGTGAAATAATTGGGCTACCAGTCAGATGGAAAGGCTTCACAGGGTGAAAAGCGTCATCGATTTCAATCTCTGTGATGAAGAAATCAAAGCGTCTCTCACAAAAATGTTATGGTTAATCAGTTGTTCAGGTAAGTGCTAGATATTCCAAAGGCGAAATTGTCAGTTTCAGATTTGTGTACCAGATAGGATTCGGTTGAATGGTCTCATTAATTAGAAAAGTAAGTGAACCAAACAACTATTCGACTATACTCGAAGTGAGTTCGAGGGTTATTTGAAAATGTCAAGTTGGTGTGAGATAACTCCACATCTTCAATGGCACGAATTATTCCATGGAACAATTTCGAGGTAGTTATCTGATTGCTCCGAAAACACAAGCAAAAATGATCCATTACGTTTTGTCTATCCCGACCTACAAACTGCATAGGAAGTAACGTGGATGGTATAATATATAATAATGCAATGAAAATGGCTTTCGTTCCAGATGGAAGACTTCGTCTCAAATCCTACATTTGTTGGCCACATTTCATACCATAGAACATGTGATCTTACATTCCGAACGCAGTAAGTTGTGTTGAGATGGCATGACAGTCACATTAGGCAACCGTAATATTATTCATTTGTATAGTTCCACTGTTTTTGTTTGCAATAAATAGCCTTCAATCAATAATATGGTACAAGTATTGAAATAAATGGCAATAAAACTGCTGATAATTTATTAAATAAAGATTTACTGTTGAACAGTGAATGTGGCGTCAGTTCAAAGGAGTAAATGTGGTTTTAAATAGCGATTGCTAGCTGCAGTCGAAATCTGCGTGATGGATGATTTGCAACTTGTAGTCCAACAGATTATTAGATTATAAGTGTCAGCATCAAATATTCATGAACTGTGTAGTGCATGTGCACATCATTTCAAAGAAACCCTTTCAGTCATGTTGGGTAAAAGTATGTCCTCCAACGATTTTCCAAGATTTTCATGATTCCATTGTCCAAAATTCTTCTGATTGCCAGTCTTGTGTTTACACCTCTGGATCAGTGTTGCATTTTCTTTCATATTTAAAACTGGACCAATTCAAAAAACTGATCGACCATACTCCGGATGAAACTGCGGATTGTCAAGTCCGAACATGGACATCCGCATACCAAACAACAGAATCTGAGTCTCTACTGACCACCAGAACCCCGCACATTGATAAATCTCCCTCCAGTCGAAGACATCTGACCATACTATTTTGAAGGGCGAGTGATATACATCATGTTCGGATAAATTCAACGGACGTTGAGGACAGATGGTTTTCCAGCCACTTTTTGATCACCTCAGATGGATATCGGATATCGGAGAGGTTTGTTTTAACGACCATTCCTAAAATGTGCTGTTGCCAGGGTGAATTTCGACAACACCTATTTCCACTCCTTCAACGTGATTAGATTTTGGAGTGGATCCCATAAATTATTGCAATATTAAATAACTGCCCAAATCCAAACCCATGAACTAGATTAGGAAAGGATAATCACACTCTTCAGGTTTCGAATAAGCTTACACTCGTTCAGAGTAATTAAATAGAAACAGATACTTCATTTTGAAACTCTTGTACAGCTTTGAACTCTTCCAGCTATTTACTGAATAACTAGGTCTATAATTTAGGCATCCAGATCATCGAATTCATTCCAACCAAAACTTCCCTTTTCCTTTGTGCCAATTTTGCAGTGAACTTTCAATGCATACCATGACCGTTCACATTTCTGTGTCTTTAAACACTCGTTTCAAGCCCGGGGACTGAGAGCTATACCTACAAAACCAGTGATCAAAATTGACAATGAAATATTCTGTCCATCTCTATGGCATATCTTACAAAAGAGACATCCACCAATTTGGTGAGTTCCAGATCACCGTATTTGTTTTCGCATCCTCCCAAGAAATGTTTCTTGTTATTTGAGAAAATCTGGCCACTGAAAGCTGAAAATAAAATGACATCGACAAATATGCCGATTCAAAATGAAATCACCAGTGTTACCTTTTTGTACAGGATCGGTAAACGATAGTTAATAAATTTATTTAACCTTTCCTGTATAATATGCCGTTGAATGACCCATTCACACCACATGTCACCCATTGTTCTTTGTTTAACTAATCTGTTTTGCAGATCCTAGCATTAAACTGTACATTATGGCACCGGGAGGGGGATCCACACTTCCACAACCAATGTTGTTATTTAATCGATCATATATTCGTGTGAAAGACATGTTGATTATCTGCCACTCAGTCCGACAACTGGCCACTTTTTCCTAACCCAAAATGAAATGCACTGGTCTAGATGACGGGAATGGTTTACCATGGTTTGTAGGGTGACAACCTACCGGTTCAATCAATACCATTTTTAAAATTTACTGAGACGAAACGGGATTCGTTAACTGCACTGTCGTCATTCACTAACCATTTCTGTCATAGATTTTGGTCCGATAGTGTCGCAGATAATAACTTACCAAAACGAGGACAAACGTTTCTTCGCCTTGGGTCCAGAGCGGAGTAGTATTGTGAGTGCCAGAGATCTGACAGACCGATGGAGTGGTATAACCCTATCTGAGTATCGCAGTCACATTGATGGGAAGAACCACACAAATGCCTTATATCTTCCATGGGAAGAAACACGGACGTTTAGCAGGAGTTTATCCGGAACGATGTGCGCAGAATTCACAGCCGACGACTGGAACTGTACGTGATGACTCTATTAGTATTTTGTAACACGATCCATGATGAACTATTCGCTTTCGTATTGCAAAGACCAGTGATGAAACTGTCATACTGCGTAATTGGCAAGTGTAATTATTACTTGTTTGCGGAATAAGCCCATCATAGTACTCAGAACACGAGTTGTAGGCGAACATATGTTTTCGGTGATTTCGTTCTCTAGCCATTACACATGGGTTTCCATCCCCTTTCACCCTGAATTCTCCGTACCGACTTAGTGAGACTTTTTCCAACTCTTCTTATTAATTCACTTTCATTTAAATGTAATTGTAGTGGCTTGAGAAAGAAATCACCGAAAACATAATGTAAGATTCTTCAAACTGCAGACACGATATCTGCCACTTGTAGGAAAGCTAGTCGAAGCTTATTCGAAATCGCTTATTTGTTCCAGTGTGCTTTGACGGAATTTACTACAAAAACAAGATGGTCGCAGTCTGGACGGACGAAACTAGTCTGAAACTCCCGTCGTCCAACTGAACAGATCTCACATGTGCATCACGGCGTGACTGCACAATCAGCCTAACCACATATTTCTCTCTTTTGCTCTGTTATCCAGTTCCGACGAATTCTCTTGCCAATTTAGTCATTTTGTGTTGTCTTCATATCAGGGTCATTACAGAACAAACAAATGTCGCATTTATTTTTATTGAATCACTGCTTCTATTAGATTTGAACTAATATACAGTCGTATGTATTATTCAAAGTTCACTACTTTCATTTATATGTACAAATAACAAAAAATATGCACCTGACGCCACTAACTGTCATCAAAATAATTTAGGTGTCACAGTGTCTTCACCAGGGTTCCTTTATTATCCTCGAATATCATATTCGGTCGGCGACTAATCGAGCAAATGCATCTCTCCCTCGGTCGCAGAATATCAGTCATTTATTTCAAAAATTTAATTTTAATTCCATGTCAATCCACTTTATGAAGAAATAAAAACACTCACCCTATTTCTTTTTGCTGCGAATTTCCCAAAACATTGGCCTCTTTAAACAGCTGAACAATCCGTTGTCTTCAAACTGTACAAGAACGGTAGGAATTTGTACATTCTATAAGACAGTCTCAATTTTTCGAACACACCGTAATTGTGATTCTGTGTATACGGAGCGTACGGAGCAAGCACAAAATTATGCTGAAGCTGTCCATATCTCAATATCGCCGTACTGTGAACTCAACTGTGCAATATTGTGTAAGCAAATCTGAAGCCAGATTCTGTGACCATGGAACTAAGATGCGGACGCAGTTAAATGCAACAGACGTACGGCCTACAGCATACAGTAAGGGTGCTCCCCGAAAAGGCCGAATTTCGCAAATTACTACTCAAACACTCGTTAGTACGCAAACCAAAGATATTACCACACAGCATCTAATTGAGTTAGCTAGAAAAATGTACGTAAAAATTCCATGGTGAAGAGGAAAATTAGCAGACTTGATCAATATTTTTGGTGTAGCTTAACAGTCCTAGGCTCCATAATAACCTGAAACGAGGAGTTTGTGGGTCATACATTCCTTCTAAGCTTGTGGGGTAGTAAGCAAGATGAAGTGTGACAAAGTCAGTGGTGCAAAATCGGATTGCCGCCAAGGGAAATTGCGGACAACGTAGACTTCGTCTCGTGTCTTTTAGGCAAGACGCGAAATGACTTGCGCTGGGCCAAGTGAAATGCTGACACAATGTACAGATCATTCGACTGAGTAATTCATGGATGGCGGATTATAACTAGGAGATAGATGACAATAGATCGGTTAATAAGTTATCCGTTGAATTATAAACTACACTTTATAAGAGTGGTAATTTATTTGGAACAGAAACATAGTGACAGAATGATACTCTCGAGAACTTCTGTCGTTGAAAGAAGTTGAGAATTTGTGACCACTACCATGTGTTAACTATTCGCCATAAGTAGTGGTGTCAGATAAATGACCTGCATTAGACAGCGGAGCACAGTCTGCAACTAATATATGTGCGACCTCTTCCTCTTTACAAAGTTTACCGCACCATAACAGCCCTGAATACAAAAGCCAACGAATTTATTTTTCCCACAGACTGAAAAAATAAATAGTGCATGACATGTGGTGACATCAAATGGACACTTAATTGGCGATGATAAGACTGATCGGGCCGTAAGTTATAACCTCAGAGGATGTTCAATACAATGAGAGCCCTTGAACTCAGAAGTGAAGGACAATAAATTGCTCGATATATTACGGAGCATTTCGCCATATCTTTTCTGGTGCGTGATTCATTCATAGTGATCGTTTTTAGTCCTTCCCATATCTTCCACGCAGTGAACGTGCAGTTAATACGTAGTAGATGTCAGTCTAGGAAAATTTAGGATATTTTCATATGGCAAGTGTGAATAAATGAACACTTACCTCTGAGAGTAAACTGGAAGCAAATTATAGTAGCATACTTGGCGGCAACCCATCTGGATCACTGACTTTATCCCACTTCATCTTGCTTACTACCCCACAAGCTTAGAAGGAATATATGACCCACAAACTCCTCGTTTCAGGTTATTATGGAGCCTAGGACTGTTAAGCTACACCAAAAATATTGATCAAGTCTGCTAATTTTCCTCTTCACCATGGAATTTTTACGTACATCTTTCTAGCTAACTCAATTAGGTGCTGTGCGGTACTATCTTTGGTTTGCGTACTAACGAGTGTTTGAGTAGTAATTTGAGAAATTCGACCTCCCACTGGAGTACTCAGTTTCTTTGTCCACACCAAACAGTTCGTTCAAAGTTTTTCCAAAATCCCATGGGGATGGAGGCCTGAGGCTGATAACTGTAATTGTATGCAGTAGGCAGATCACTATTGAAGAACTGGAAGCAGCATGCGGGAGTTGCTGTGCTCTTGTGCTGCCTCGTCGGTGGTTTTATTCCCGCACCGATTCACTTGTTGCTAAGTCGGAATCTTTATGATGACATTTGATTGACAGTAAACAGGAGAGTCATCTGGAGGGAACAGCCAAGTTGTATCAATAAATAACACAAGAAGTAAATAAAACACATGGATTCTGGTTTAATATGACACACGAAGTGGAAGCCTATATTTGCATTCGTGTTTGTTCAAACGAATGCGTAGACGGTTCTTCCGTTCTCTGGATGACTTTACCACTGGACGACGTAACACGTCCGTTACGGAGAATGATTGTTTCTAAGGGGAAAGCTCATGTAGGAAATTAACTCGACTATCTCTAAGGAAAGTTTAATATTGACACTTAATGACTATTCGAAAGCAAGCCAAAAAGATGCGTATGAAAGTGACTTTTGTGGACGGAGAATGTTATCGCACGTGTGTAAAACTATAACCACATCTGTAAAAGTGGGATCATGCGTGTGATCTGTTATTTTGATGGCTCACACCGCAGATCTTGCTTCACGTGTATTCACTATATAAACAAACAAACAAATCTGTTCTACCGTGTGGTAGTTAGGCCATCCGAATAACCATATAACTTGATAATATCCTGATTGTACGGGATATTCAAATGCCTGTCATAAGTTTCCGAGTACTTTTACACATAATGCGGCGAAGTTGTAGAACAATCACTTTTATTGCATGCAGCCCGCAGGAGATGAAGTGAGCCGTCGCAAGGCATGTCATGGTTGCAAAATTCGACACCCCAGCTGACCTTCGGGAATCAATGCGATGACTCAGCTTGGAGTTAGGTGGCCGCACTGGTGGTGCGGATCTCATATAACCCGTTTGCTCTTTTGGTTAGGGAGCCCAATACGAAATTATGATTTCATATAGATTTTTGACATATGGATGATATGATGGTACACAAGCCAGTGCTGGAACATCCCGTCACAAAAATACTTTGTAAACTGCAAGCCACCACCATATTTTTGGTGATAAGCCTGCTTTCAGAAGAGGACCAAGAAAGAAAGTGACTTTCAGAGTCGGAGGGAAGTAATGCTTCTTCCTAGTGATGCCATTTAGCTTGTCAGTGGTGTTAATGAACTTCTGTTTTTTGATGCTCAAACTGTTAGCATAATTTGAAAACTTGAAATTCTATAAACACAGTCCTGCTGTACACGGTTAAATGACGAAGGCATACGTTTGTGGTATTTCGAAAGCCTGTTAAAGGACGTAAGGAATTCGGGATTGTGAATGCACGGACAAACGCCCCAGAGAAGAATAACGATGGACACTTTTGGACCACAAAGTCCGTGACGAAGAACGGCGATCTCTTCCCGAGGGAACTGTAAGGCTGAAGGCATCCTCACTGTGACAGTTCCGGGGTTGTGCATTATACTGCAGTCGATTCGTGAAAAACTTCACATCTACTGTGTAAACCTTTCATGCTCTTTTCAATAAACAGCACATATTCGAATGAAGCATCTCCGGCGTTCTTTGAAATCCAACACAGAATGTCAAACGAAAATTTCACATCGCAACTGTCCGTTATTTACGAGCTGTTCACTGCCAGCACTGATGCCAACGATGTAGATATCAGAACAGTGCTGAAGAAAATGAGTAACGTGGTAGAACACACAAACACAGTGCTCAGCCCAGCCGAAAGGAAATACTCTGCAATTGGAAAGGAAAGTTTGGCTATTGTCTGGGCATTGGATAGTTAGCTGCCATATCTGCTAGAACAACAGTTTCATATTTAGACAGATCACAAAACTTTGGAGTGGATCTAGACGCCAAAAAATCCTGATGTTTCACTGACCAGACGGATACTTTATCTTTGCAAATGTGACTTATCATCAATCAAGTTGCCGGTGGAACCATTGCACGCCCGATTTTACATCTCGCTCTGAGGAAATAGATGTTGATATGAAGGTTCTGACTGCAGTCAACATGTTGTAACCGGAGCAAGATCCACAGCGACTGATACACCAAAGAAGACAAGATCTTCAACTGACTAAGTGATGAAAGCTTTGGCAAATGGAGACACAGCTGACAAGCGACGAACAACGTCTATAAGGACCGGGTTGGAAACAGTTCAGCCTAAACACCACTGATATAGTGATGATCCGATTGCCAGGGTAAAAAGGGTCCTTAGCTGTTGCGCCTGAAGCGTGCGCAAATCACCAATCAAAAAAGTCATGAATTGGCGCATATAGGATACAGCCGAAAATAGGAATTACTTCAACAAAGAGAGTATTGGCAAAATATGTAGAAGGATATGATAAGCTAGGTCCCGATCAGCGAACGATACTGGCTGTTGAAATTCAACACGCAAGTGGCAGAATGTTTCTGAGGTAAATGAATTGTGGTCCGTTGATCTGAAGTCATCGCGAGGTAATCAGAACATCTTGATTAGGACTGAAAACTTTCACGCGTTGGACTGAAGCTGTCAAGATTTCTGATCCACGCCCCAATATAGTCAGCGTGGTGGCCATCGAACATATTATGATCAGTCATAGTCCGAACGATTAACTGAGCATAAGAGAGAAAATTGGACTAGCCTTAATAGAGAACGTTTCATCTGTCCCAGCCAAAATTCCATTATACACATAATTCTCTCTGGTTTAGTGCTACTTATTTCTCGCGTATTCTGCTTGCTACACCGGTGAACATTCTTTGTGACCTAGTTAGTCACACTGGTGCATTTCTTCAAACTTACCCTGTCGCTGGTCTCCAATCTTGGCCTATCCGACCCACTCTGTTAATTCCCGATGATTGTTTGCCTAACTTGACTGGGCCACACCGCAGAAGAATTAGTATTTTCCCGTTTACTGTCTCATTTGTGCAAGTGACTAAAATTCGGCCTCGGTCTTCTCGATTGATCAGGCCATTTCCTCATGATAATACCACCACGTTTTTCATTTACTGCTTGTGCGATGGCTCCTTCAGGCAACCACGGCTCTTCAGACCATCGACTGATCAAACATTTCCAACAAATAACGACTCTCGTTATGAGCCACTTGACTTAGTCTTGTAGTACCGCTGCGTGCACTTGTAGTCCGTTTTTGCTTGGGCGTTTTGAAGCCATATCGGACTACCAAAATCACTAGTTTGGCATTGTATCTCGATGACAGGACAAAATTCACCCGGAAGCACGTGATCAATTACGCAGTTGTTGCCGCTCATCAGGTATGCCTACCCGATACTCCACTGCCCAATCATCTCTATACTTGAGCACTCCATATTTGGTTTACAGATGTAATCTCATTTGAATCAAACGGATCGCGCATAGAGGGGAGTCCAGTTTTCAGATACTATGCTATAATACTCGTTTCAAAATCCTGTACTTGGGACCATGTGTCTTCGTTCTGAAGGTTAGCCGTGTTAACTGACGAATTAACTTTGGAAAAATCGCCGTGTTACTCTAAAAATAGAATCTCCGTTCATGCAAGCTTCATGTGATTCAAATGAGATCAGAGCTGTTAACCTATCTGACTGTTATTATATTACTGTCCGTTTGCCCACACTATGAAGTGTGCTATTACCCTTGTTTGATATATTTTGTTCTATAGTACACTTAGTAAAACAAGCTTTTGCTGTCTGACTTCGGATTGGGAGTGTAGTTCTTTAGGAGTCATTCAATAATTGAGTGAAAGTCCGGTACATTGGACTACCAAAACTGACTATCGCCGACCAGGACTAGTGTTCTGAAAACGACGAATTTCGCGCCTACCTCGAGAAACCCGGAATTCGAAGGATACCCACAAATCCGTATCATCATCAAACCAATGATACTACGGAACAGTCCTATCGCACTACCAAGAAACGGTTGGTGATAGGAGGTGGAAATGTGGAGCAGACCATGCGGTTGTTGTTGTCGTCGTCGTTACTGTTATCACACCGTTCCTACAGGAAGTCCAGCACGAAGTACTCTTCATTTCTTTTGATGTATGGCAGCATAGGGAGGTTGTCCGATGATCTTAAAGTGGATCTGTAGCCGACCTTTTAGAAGGGATTCGTCGAACTCCACATCGTAACTTGAAGGAAACCCAGGAACCTATAAAAAACAAATCTCCTGTATGCATATTACACGTGGTTCAGAATGATTGACGACGCACTGTCCAGTGCTACTTTGGGATGGCGCTGGTGAACAGTGGGCCTAATGGACAAACGCTGGACCAATCCTTCACTGTAATGGGCTGAAGCTGGGTAAAATGGGCTAGCGCAGCGCAGAAAATGGTTTCATAATAATTGAAGAAGCCCACATTGACTCATAAAATTTTCTGGGCTGACTTCGAGCACTTCCGACTATTTGACATCCATTTCGTGAGGTGGAGACCGCAGTACTCTATCCATCTTGTTATACGCCTGCATTGCGCTAGGGTCGGGTCAACATCATCGAAGGACCACGGGCGTCCGTCGAAGCAGAAATTTCTGCTGACGCAGTCTACTATCGACCAACGGACCACAGCCCCGTGTTTGTTCATGGTTTTTCAGAGGGCTTAGTTTGCACAAGGTGGCCATGATATCGCTCCGACAGGATGAACCGAGATTTTATAATCTATCACCGACTTGTTCAGGTTGTTCTCGTCCCACTATAGGAAATGCAAATCATCTCGTTCCCCTACCGGTTTTTTCACCCGGAGAAACATTTCTTCGATGGTGGCCGACAAGGCCGCACTGCCTGCCCTGAAGAGACATCAGACTTCAAGCATCGGCGTGGACCAGCAGGGATTCTGTAGAAGATGACCATTTAGTGACTCTCCATGGAACTCTCCGTGCTCTTAAAGACCACCAACGGCTTTCCGGGTTTCTTGGGATGAAGGACCGGGTGATGGGGCAAGCACCACGTCCCTTCTCGGCCTTTGGTGTTTGCAGGCGCCTTCTCCACGTAGCCGAGAACTTCGTTTTTGCATAGTTAATTCTGCGCACCGTTTCCAGAGATACTGATCCCGACCAATGCGTTCTTCCAAGCTCATCAGCCTTTGGAGGGCGTAAATCCTTCTGTCATCCAAAAAATTGGCTTGTGTAGGCCACGGGAGGGAAAACTGGAACCGGTTTTCAGGCCCTCGGTTCCTTGTTGCGCTGCCTGTAATCCGAGATGGTCCTCTCCAGACAGCTATAGTTGGTCGTCCCTGATGTCATGGATCTTTCTTTCGTAAAGACGCTGCATCTGGTACTCCATGTAATCCGCTTCCGCTGACAAGTGATTTATAGAGCCAGCTCTCCCGGTTCGGCCGTAAAGTATCTATTCTGGTGTCGTACCTACGGCATAAGGTGCCTGGCGGTCACATACTCTCTGGTCCAGCTCCCAATGTGCTTCTGTCACATCGCCACCAACGGGAGAGTCTGCTTCGTCGTCCTCCCAGAATACGACGGTTACGTCTTGCTAGTGGGGCTACCTGGTTAAAATGGAACTCATCGAACTTGGTGCTCGCATGGAGAGGTCGACCAATGTAAAGACCTGCGTTGATTCGACTCACCCGCTGGTGTCTAGGAAGATGAGCCACAATCTCAGCCGACTTGTAGTTATTACACACTTTTTGCCCACCGTGCTCACCGCTAACGACGTTGTGCTTTTAGCGATCCAGTGTTTATCTGCAAACTGCGGATTCACCTGCTGTCGAAGAAGGCCAACGCTTTGACCACCCCTTTCGGGGTTACCACTCCCACGGCAACTACTCTTTGCCGCATCGGTTTATTGGCAGACCCTGACAATGGGCAAACCACACTGGGCTTTGTGTTCACATGTGGCTTGGCTTCTTTCCCCTGGTGTAGTAACCGGCGGTGTCCGCCTGGACTACCTTCGTGGTCACATCTGGTGCTTGTTAGGCAAGCTGCAGCACGACCTGAGGTGTTTAGGCAGGTAAAAAAGCTCCTACTGTCCTCGCCATTCCACAAAGTTCGTTTAATTCGGCTTTGATGAATTTCGGAAATTATGGTAAGCCGTGACTATTGTCTTAGGTCCTGCAGTCTAGGTGGGCTTTAGTCTCGCGTGAATTGGCGTGCATGTTTTTCCAAAGCTGATGTTTCGAGTGCTCCGGTGCAGCCTTTTCAGCTTAGCTGGTGCTGGGTCTATTTGTCATGTTTCTGTCACGGATGAGTCGACCAAATCCGCTGTAGACCATCCTGGTTTGCCTGTCCAAATATTCGGTCGCGTCTCCAAAGTCGGCCTCATGGTTGCTGCTGCTTATGCTCTCCGCTTCTTTTACCCAAGGACCCTGTAGCTCGGGAGAGAGGCATCCAACTATACCCTCCGATTTTCCCCCTCGCATCTAGATCCCCCTATAACCTAAATAATCGAGTGTAACACACTTTCGAGCTATGCGTAGCCAAATTCACAACGGGTTCCGAAATCAAAAGGTGATTATCCTTGACATTCTACAATACTAGATTATTGAATGAACAGTGACACCAAACAGGTACAAACCTCAATTATGAGATCACGAAAACTCAACGAACGAGAACCGAATTGCGGCTTGCGAACGAGGAACACGTGCTTCACGCAGGTCCAGAACAAGGATATGATAAAGTAGCGCTCTGGGCGCGAACAAACAAAAATTGGTGCATAAAAACAAACAGTGTGTGAAGACACGTCAATAGTGTAGGCAAATGAGTGATGTTAAGAAAACATGGAACTGCGACTGTTTTAGGGGGATTTTTCACAACCGGTCGTTACTTCGAGGGCTATCGAGCAGTTCTGCATCCTAATCTTGAAATCGATTATTGAGTAGACATCGCCCTTTGTTCGTTTGGCCTCTGACAAAACTCCCCCTACTGAATTGCGGGCAACCTTGAATGGCTGGCCACACAGGTCCTCCAGAACTTTCCTCACTTTTGTGTAGCCTTGGCCCGAGTTGAGCATGGCCCACCCCTCAACATCATCTCTGGCTCTACAGTAGTGTGTCAAGTAGGGCGGTCTTTGTCCTAGGTCGGTTACCTGTTGTCACTGGCTTCATGCTCACGTTCATTCCGTCTACAGTTTTCCTGAGCATCCTGGGCCCAGAGCCTAGAGAATAACAACTGCTGTTCTAGATCTTACATCCTCAACTTTATTAAATAGGTTTTTTGCCGACTGTACGCGCCCGCGGTTAGCTTGCTGCTCAGACTTCGCGTTCTTTTTCATCCGGTATGTTTCTCTTATTGGTACTGTTTTGGTGCCACGATATTTAGAACACACCTTCGCATCTGATAACCGACTCGCGTTTTCTCTGTTTTTCCGATAGAGAGCAATACATTGGCACTTCGCTGCGAGACCTAATAGGAGACAAGTTTATGGTAGAAGCTCAAAATTCTCCTACAAACTGAAGCATGTACAAACCTTAATTATGCCATCAAACTCAGAAAGCGAGAATTAAGATTGCGGCTTATGAGAGAAAAACACTTGTTTCTCGCAGGCCCAAGATGGGATACGACTAAGTAGCGCATTGGACGCGAACAGACAAAGGTAGCCCCAAAGAAACACAAGGCGTACGGGGAAAGACAAATGAAGTATGTGAGTGGTTTCAAAAAACACGAAAATATAGTGTCCTTGAAGGATTTTCTACCACCGATCGTTACACAGGGAGCAGCGAGTCAATTACTCCGAAATTAAAGTTCGACTTGATTCAGCCCGTTGTACCCATACAACCCGCCTCCGTGGGCATTTATGGTGTTACTGGATATCCACTTTCATCACCGGGTGAGACAGCACTAACTGTTCGATTGGAAAGCTACCATACCTCGGTACGATTCTTGATTTACGCAGACAGTCCATCGGTTCTGGGTTTCAAGGCCTTGCTTGCCTTGTAGTAATCGGTAACCTTCAGAACGACTTCCGACAATCGGGTGAGTCGGCTTTTCTTTCAGCTTTTGATTGCACAATGCTCGAATAACAAAGATGGCATGGCGGTTGAGCCCGCGAAGTTGGAAGTAAGTGTCGATTCGGTGTTACCGAAGAGCCGAGCTTTGCTATGCGGCCAGAGAGGGGGCTTTCTGAAAGTGCTTACCGAAATGGAGCAAGACGGTGACACTGCGCGTGCCACTTCATCCGCTTGGGCCACCCCGATTGTTGTGGCAATGAACAGCAACGGAGAGAAACCCGGGATTTGTTGTGGTTACCAATTGACCTTGAAGCTTCGTTTACGGAAATGCGCGGCGACTGCGGTGGAGCCTAAGGACTGCAGGAGATGCATGCTCGGTAGCAGGTATTTCTTAAAAATTGATCTGGCTGACGCTCATTTGCGAACTCCACTGCGCACTGAGTTCAAACCACCGACGAATAACGGCACTCAATGGGGCATCTTCCAATACAACTTCTTTTACTTTGGTCTGCGCGTGTCATCTGGGATATTCCGAACTGCAATGGACGAGGTGATCCGTGATATCGAGGGGGTGATTGCACATCAAGATGATGTGCTCATTTTCTCATCCATGAAGGAGGAACGTGACCAAAAATTACAAATTTCGCCGGGGAGGTTCGTGGAAAGAAATGTATCGATCGAAGTCCTAAGTGCAAATTCGGTGTCACCAAATTAGATTTCCTCGGTTTTACTGTCAACGTAAATGGATACCGGCCCGATCCAGGTCGTTTCAAACACCTGATTGGCATTGAGTCATGAAATATCAGGCGCACTTACGATCAACTCTTGGGTGTCTGCAATACTACTCTTGGTTCATTCCGAACTTTGCAACAACAACCGTTGCTTCTAGTTCAGTCGTCCGATGTGTGGCAGTGGAACGAACAGTGTGAATGGATATTGCTCGGTTTTATCCAAAATGTAATCTGCCGACAGATACTAGCCTCATTTGCACCATCTAAGCGAATCTTGCTGATCACTGAGGCACCTTAAGTGGGGGTGGGAGCAGCCCTGGAACAAGGTGGACATCCAATCTTCTGTATCTCTCGTCCTAATACTGTAGAGAGGGGTTGTTTTTAAATGCAGAGGGAAGCTCTGGCCATTTTTCGGGCGGTACGTCGACTACACAAGTAACTTTTTTGGACTACAGTTCACCACTTTCAAGGACCTCCAAGCCCTTTAGTGTTTGTATAACCCGGATAAATCCGTCTCCAAATCTGCGGCTGCTATGATCCAGCTTTGGTGCATTGCTCCGGCAGCCCATAACTATGACATTTTGCGTCGACTCGGCAAGACAGTCCCGCAGACGGACTCCCTGTCCCACTACCCACGATACTCAGCGGCGGACCAATGCCGTTTCATTTCGTCGGTTGCGCCTGCGTCGAGAGACGAATTGGGCAAGCAGACAAAAAGATACTACTAGTCTGTCATTTTGGCTACCAGAAGGGGATGGCAGCCCGAGGTAAAGCGGAAGTTTTCTCAGTTCTTCGCACTGCGAGAGGAATTCAGTATCTAACCCGACGGCGTTCTTTGTAGAGGTGGCCGGCTCGTCATTACACCTAAATTGCCAAAGTCGGTTTTGGATGAACTGCACAAAGACCACTTGGGCGTGGATACAATGAAGTCGCTGGCTGGATGAATATGTTTGTGGCGGGAATTAGGTGCGCATACTTGTACTACGGCAAAGAACTGTGATGCTTGTCTACGCAAAGTCCGGTCGAGGTCAAACAACTGAAATCTATGAACCGAAAGCCAAGTTCTGTTGCAAAGGATGCATGAGGACTTTTGTGGCCCATTCTTGAGCCGGCATTACGCCATTGTGCTGACCACATTCCACCACAAATGGCCGGAAGCTTTTTTGGAGAGTTCACCAACCATCTCATTCGTGACTCAGGTTGTGAGGCCACCAAACCTTACTTCATGGTTTCCTTATTAAACACTTTCCGCGGTCCTTTGTACTGCTTAGACCACCTGCACTTTACTCCAATGCTTGACGCTGTGCGAAATCTGTAACCGGAAAGGTACTCTCCACGGCCTGCGAGAACGAGTGAGCGATTGGAAGAGGTAGTGGTTAGTGCGTACTTGGGAGCATGTGTGAGGCTTGCGCAAGTGCAATTGTCAAATGGCGGCCGTGCTTGACAGTTGGCTTTCACTCAAACAGCAAACTTGGTATGAGCAAGAATGGAGATGGTTGTCCCTACGAGGTGTTACGGAAATGCTTCAGCTGAGAAGAAATTCCACAGGCTCAAGGCACTGATAATGGATCACAACTCTGCCTAGCAGAGCTGAAATCCCGGTTTGGTAGAATGGGGTGTCGGCATCTACTTACGGCACCACCCCACCCATGTTCCAACGGAGCAATTTTAGTGCGTTCTGTGAAAAAAGCAATAACATCAGCCGACCGGAGAAACTTGCCCGACTTTGGAGCTTTCCTCAACAATTTCGTGTCGCTGTACAGAAACCTAGTGCATACAACCACCAAGGGGAGCCCAGCTGTTCACTTCAAGTCCAGAAGACTACGGTCACCGCTGATTTGCCTTGATTCCAGTGACGTCACAACTGCCGCTGCAGAGAGCTTCGACCAATGCGTGGAATTACCATAAGACGACTTGGTCGATCTCTGGTCGAGAGTACGGACCTGGATGGTGCATCAGTGCATCGACGCCACCTCAGCCAAACCCATTTCAAAGTGACAAATGGCGATGTAACCAATGGCACGGCTGAGACGACTGAGGATCATGACGGGGACCGTGTTGATGACAGTGATACATCTATTCCACCGCCTGAAACGACTGCTGCAGCGGACGAGCCACGGCCACCAGCTCCAGTCCGAAGGTCGGTACGACAGGCGATTCAAGTTGACGAGGAGCTCTTGGGGGAGGGGGGCTGCGGGGATTCATCAGCTTTCACAATTGATACGGCCAGGAACAGCTTCGTGGTCAAGTATGCGGATGGGTCTCAACAAATCACGGTAGCCTCGGACAACTTCGACAAAAGCTCTCTGTGATTGGTCATCTCTGAGTCTACCAATTAATATCTCTAATATAGCATATTTATACAAGCCCGTACTACAACTCAGCTAACGTGATATTTCGCAGCGTTAGCCCCCTAGCTGCTTTTGTTTGCGCAGTTCTGGGTAGGGACAATTTGGATATTACCTGTCTTTTCAGGTCCTTAGGATTATTACAGTTCCACACCGAGGTTTTCACTCGTAATTTCCGGCTGTGCGCAGCCACGACCATCCCTCCGGGCAGCAGAGCCAACGTTGTAGGTGACTACGTGGCGCTAAGTACAGACCTCGACGAGGGTGCCCGCCTACAGGGGACCCTAAATTAACTATCTAAGGACGAACAAGGCCCTCACTGTGGGTGAACTCAACCCTCCGCACGTTGGATGGAGAGATAAAGTATGTATATCGGGATCGCCGGAGGAGAGCTACTTGGAGTTTCCGCATGAAAATCCGTTGTGCCGGCATACTGGTGAAGGTGCCAGATATAGGTCTGGGTGCGTACCACTCTTCTTTGATCCAGCAAATGCGAATCTCGCAAAAGAAGAATCTGAACTACAATGCTGTGCAACGTCGTGCAAAGTGACCACGGTGTGTCACAGTCACCCTGTGCATGCGGCAACCCAAGGTAGCCTCGAGAGTGGTCTCGAATTTCGGTAGTATGGATAAAGAGAAGCTTCACACCATGGCTTTGGGGCTCACTTGGGTCACAGTGAGAAGGCTACCGTCGATAAACGCTGGAACGTAACCCAGGGATCCCTGAATGCCTTCTAGGGCCGGTTTTCACCCCTGAAAAGGAGGAGTAGGTAGCATAAAACAGTGCAGTGGAAGGCTGGAACAGCAAAGGCCATCAAACTTACCGACCGCAGCTAGAACCCCTACACACCTTCTGGCAGCCAGCTAGTTTGGACTCGTTATACGAAGCTTAGAAATAAGATGGCGGGCATTCTGTGAAGTTCTGAGCAAGAGTTTGAGCTCATATTGGCCAAATGCTTGGGAGAGCAGTCCGGTAAATTTTAGAGCTGCATACAGTCAGAAGGCTCAACGAAGGACGCGGTGGGGCAGCTGTCCGGTAAGGACCATTGTGCTGCTACTGACGAGCAGAGCTGGGCAGATGCTCCGGCTGAACACTTTGGCAGTATGCATAGGTTAGGTAATGTTTTAGTAGTCAATTGGACGCCGGTTTTAGGGATCCGTATTGAATATCATTCCAAATATTGTGCTTGTCGTGTGAATTTGACTGCATTTGACCATTCTTTGCTGAGCTCGTCCATAGATAACACTTTTGCGAGTTTGATGTTCATGTGAGATATTTGCATTTGGCATTAAATCCCTTCCGGATACTGTACCCGGACCTCGGAAAGCTGAACCTTTTGGTTTTTGCTGTTTAGTCTATCTTGCTGAGTACTCGAGATAGTATGTGCTTGTGCCTTTTGTGATTTTCAGTTAAGTATCGAGGAAGCTACGAATCAATCTTGTCCTGGTTTTGTGATTCGTGCGAATGGGCTACGCGTTGCTCGAGTTGCGATTCTTGTGGCTCACGGCCGGTGCATCCTCTACCAGCGTGAAACCAGCTAGATCTCTCAGGAGGAATAGTGCGCAAGTATCTACACTAATTAAACGTCCGTAAGCCAGCGAGTCTAGATGGCACCAATCCAGCTACCATCAAGCCTTTATGGGATACCGCAGCACCATCAGTATGCCAGATGCACAGGTCCACTTTGGATCGGAGTGATCCGCCTCTGGACCGGAGAAAGCCTGCGGTCGTGGCAAAGCACGATATTGGATTTGAGTCCGCTGTGGGTCCTACAGGCCGGTAAGCCTAACTGGCGTCCTATATAAATTTCCTGGGGAAACCACTCGTACGCGCACTGGTCAACTTCTACTGGAGCACATCATTCAGAGCCCAGGCAGTAGCAGATTCCTAAAAGGTAGATTTTGTCTGACCAGTCTCTTGTGCTTCCAAGACGAGGTGGCGCAACGACCAGGTGAAACTAAGGGGAGTTGAACTTAGCAATACTTTGAATCCCTCAATCATCGTCTTTCGCTGTGCAAGATAGGGACGTTTGGAATAGGTGGGTTAGTACGCAGATAGCGGGCGGATCTCCTTTCCTGAAGTACGTTTTACTTCAGAGTAGAGGGCAGGTGTCCCAGTTTGTTGAACGTCACTAGAGGTGTACCTCGGGGTCCATCCCAGGCCCGACACCGATATGTTTGTTTGTAAGCCATCTGGCATCCGTCCCTCAGTGTCCCAGTTTTATTCATGCCGGCGACGTAAAAGTTGTTGGACTTGAGGGCATGGCCAGATCAGGCAGGAACATAGGACGCTTCCTGGGTAGGGAATACAAGTGGGACTTACCCCTGAAAGCTGGAAAAAGCCATCTGTTGTCAAGGTCGAGAGAAAGCTTAACTGTCACTCATGATCAAGGGCTATTCACCATAGAGGCGGTCAGTAGCGTCAGAGACCTTGGGGTCATCGTGAATGGTGATTTTAAATAATCGGATCAGCGCAGCTCTGCTGCACGAACGGCTCGTGGTGAGCTCCTCAGACCAAGATCAGCATTGAGCTGCCGGAAGTCGGAAACATTCGTACCTATTTACATAGCTATAGTACTCCCTCACTTAGAAGGTAGCTCGTAGGCGTGGGTGACCTTCGACTGAAAGATAGCCGCCCGCTCGGAGTAAGTTTAGCTTCTCGTGACGCGAATGGCTGAAGGGCAGAGGGGTAGAAGGTATAGGCAGAGGCTCTGTGGTCCCAGCTATTTTTGTTTAAAGAAGGAGACTTCGAGGGGATCTCGTAGAAAGGTTCAAGGTAATGGACGGTTTTTCTGGCCCTAGACCGGATAATCTATCCCAAATTACCTTGGATTCCAGAAAAAGGGAAAACGGGATGATGACGATGACCATGATGATGATGATGGAAGTTCAAGCTAGGTTAGTCATCAGCTCACACTTCTTTAGCCACGGGTTAGTGAACAGTTTGACCTGTCTAAGATGTATTGTAATTGACTTTTTCGCTTTGTTGTGTACTGCCTCCGTGAAAGCCAAACAGGCGTAGACAAGATAACGGGAGGCAGCCTGAGGCCACCGTAACACAGTGGACGATCACCATGGATGGAGTTGTCATCAGTGATGGTGATGTTAACCTGGCGCTCAGCAGTCTGAGTAAAAATAAGGCTGCGGGGCCGGATGGTGTTCACCTCACCACTCTAAAAGCCCTAGCCAGTGTACTGGCTAAACCGCCAAAGCTGCTTTTCGACGTATCTCTGGACTCCTGGGAGCTACCGGACGGCCGGAGATGGGCCCAAGTGGTTCCCATTCACGAAGGAGGCTAACGGGAGGTGTCCTCTAACTACCGCCCCATAAGCCCACTACCCATTGCCCCCAAAAGTACTGAGGGGACGGGTCAGAGAGCGACTAACAAAACATCTAAGGACTCAACAGCTGATTGGTAATCAGCAACACTGGGTTCGGAAAGGATGATCCCGTCTCACTAGCTTGCCATCATTTTTCCATAAGGTAACTCGCTGGTTAGACCAAGGCTAGCGAGTGCAGGTATGCAACTTGGTTTTCCAAAAAGCCTTTGATTCTGCAAACCACCGTTTCTTGCAGCGCAAACAGAAGGCACTTGGTGTAGTCCCGCGGATTGTGAGATGGACAGGAGGTTACTCAAGTAACAGAGCCATCTTCGTATAGGTCGAGGAAACCAGGCCCACACTGGCCCACGCATGCAGTGGTGTGCAGCAAGGTTCCGTGCTGGAACCGCTGTTGTTCCTGGTGTGCGTGAGTGATCAGTTAGCCACACTGGACTGCCCGGAGTTCCTACTCACAGACGATATCAAAATAGTGAGCGAACCAACCGACTTAAACAAGATTAGCGCGTAGGCTGAGAGTGGGGATATCCACTGAATGCAGCCAGACGAAAACACTTGTGGGCAAGCAGAGAAAGCAACGAAGACAGTTGCATAAAGCTGTGTGTCTCAGCAAGGGTTGAGTTCGCGGGTGTGGTCAGAGACCTAGGTGTGCTTGTGCGCGTGAGCTCAAACCCACCGACCAGTGCACGTCAGTAGCGGTCAAGGCAAACAGGGCGCTTTAGACTTAGGCCGAATTTCGGTGTCTAGAAATGCCAGAGTAATTCTGCCTACAACAAAGGTGACCGTAGGGCATCACTTAGAGAATTTTGTTCAAGCAGGGGCACCGAGCCTAGCGAAAGACAAAAAGATGTTAGAAGACGCCAAAAGGAGGTTTACTCGGAGGATAAATGAGATGCAGGGGAAGTCGTACCTGAAAAGAATAAAAGCTTTAAATCTATTCTCCCTGGATCGTCGTAGGCTGAGGGGGGATCAGCTAGAGGGCTACAAGCTATATAAGGAAAACAATGCGGCCGAAAGACCATTACTGACTCGGTGTCACAATGTTGAACTCAGGGGACACCAGCGTAAATGAGAAAAAACCAACAGCATATAAGAGCATAAAGGCGTATCATAAACAAGTGGAACAAAAAGCCTGCACACGTAGTGACAGCAACCTCAGTCGTAGCATTGAGGCACAAATCGTATACGTGCTGTGCAAAGGAGTTCCCGGGCTGTTACTAGCCATCTTAGAAAGCTTTCATTTTATTCTTGTCATCTTTCCTTTTTTCCTCTCGCCACAGGGCCTGACCTTGGCGATACTCTGGAATACGAAAAGCCCTCACTCAGCTTCCCTGCTGTTTGTGGAATCGCTGCTTATCAGTGAGCTCCTACCTATTTTTCTTGTTTCCCTTGCTCTTTTTGGTGTATGACGCCCTTACTTCATCTCTGGCCCGGTGGTTTATATTAATTCGACCACGAACTAGAACGAGTCTACCCTTCCCATGTGTCTAGACTCAAAGCCAAGTGGTTCCGCAGCTAGTCAGGTCTCCAGTTCTCCTCGTTCCCACCAACTAGCGACCGGAATAAACGAACTGGGGGCTTGGGTGTCCATCCTAGAATCGGAGATCACCCACCTAAAAGCTCCAATCACCAATTCGCTTCTGACAACTGCTGCAGCAACCCAAGCAGTCAAAGCATCCCAGCGAATAGTTCTAGATACAGCTTTGCTTATCAGCGAGACTTTCAGCGCTGCAAGAAAGGCTACATTATGGGGTGGTTTTTCGAAAACCTCAAACCCAGTGGATCAGACCAAAACTCGACTTTCTGGCCCAACCACCAAAATCTCCCACCCAGCTAGGACACCTTGGCTGCCCTAGAAGTCCCAGACAAAGGCATCAGGACTAATCTTTCCATTTAACTCTGAGAACGCTGCCATGAGCCAAGCATGTTTAGAAAGACATTCGGGCAAGTCAGAGGGATCTTGCAAGAAAAGCCTCTTCAAGTCCGCTCAGAAAGAAAGCAGGACAAAGATAATCACTCTGGGAGCGGGACATCCCCGGTAAAAAGGGGCGCTCCCAGGTTTTATCGCCCCACACCGTGCTGTCCTAACCAGACTGGAGGACAAACCGGAGTCCGAGTCAACGGTTGAGTCCGCTGGACTCGCATCCCCCAGCGCCTCTCAGAGGTTTATTTTTTCCCCAGCCCTGCGGCTCGGGCACCAAACAAGCCTCTGCTATTCTGCACATCAAAAGCAGACCTTGAGAAATGGGGCAACTAGCTGCAGATAGCCGTCATCGACGCAACGGAAGCGACTAAAAAAGCCCCAGGAAAACAGGCAGGCAGGAAGGAAAGCGCCACTCATGGCTAGACCATTGCTAGCCCAGCTATCAGGATAAGTGGGCTTTCGAGATTCAAGCTTAACAGCGTAAGACTATCAGGTAATCTATCTGCACCTGCTGTAACGACCAAAACGCTCAAGTCCTGGTCCGTGTGAAGCCTGACCAACGATTCAATTATCGATTCACCGACCAATAAACTTCACTAGCTCTGGATAGCACCTTGGAGCCTCAAAGCAACGCTTATCCCAAATCGATGCGGAATCTAAATCAAGAACACGATTGCTCTGCAGATTCTACGGTACTATTAGCGAGTAAAAATATAAGTACAAACACGATCATACGCTTGACAGTGAGCCTCAGTCACTATCCAGCCAAAAAGGTAGTCAAAAATAGGACAAAATTCTGTAAAAAGAGGAACAGTTGGCCAGAATGAGTGAATAATAAATACCTGTCCTGAGGTCCAAACAAATAGAACAAGTTCTCCACGCTTAATCAGGCCCAAGGAACAATTTGCTGAGCGTGGCAGCCAAAAATCAGCGTAAACGAGCTGAACTTCTACGGTCAGTCGACGTAGGTGAGAAAGTGGAACCGAGGAGTAATGAAGCAAAACCGTGTTGAATCAGCGCATCTCACTACCGTACCAACTATCCTCAAAGTAATCTCAGTGAGAAAGCACGACCATAAGAAGAAAAAGTAGGTGCACCAAGCGTAGAATAATTGTCGACCACAAAACAGTGTCAGCATGAATTATGTTAGAGAAGGCGGTCCAAAATCGGTCATAGAGTATGGGAATGCGAGCAGAAGAGGAATTTTCCAATCATCATGGACATTACACCTGCCAATACTAGTAACTCCTCGGCCCCACTATTCCCTAAACCGACTTGGCCTCAGCGAGAACCACAGGTGCAGGTCTCCCCTTTTTATACATTATCACCACCTCAAGCTTCGGTCTCATCCCGAACTCATTTTCGCTCATCCTCAACTCGGAGCCAACCTCCGGAAACCATCTCGAAAGGAGTATCCTCAGAAGAGGCGGAGCCCCTTCAAAAAGGCTCAGCGGGCGGGAGTAAGTAAGGAACAGCGCCTTAAACATCTCCACTCTGCTCCCCCCCATCCGTGGTCTTCCACTTTTTGAACTATCTGCTGGGCATGCTTTGCAATGCCGCTCTGCAGACCGTTTGGTTTCTCCGATAAAATATTAGGACCGGGGCAGCCGATGGCTGAAAGAAAACCTCACGTTCTGGCAATCCCAGAAACCAGGCTTACCCCGGATAACCCAGATGGTGAACCTTCTAGCACTGGATATGACTCAGTCCGTAGGGATTCCTAAAGAGGCAATATCAGTGGGATGGCCTTGTATCCCAACAATAGTCTTTCCTCCTACCTCTATTACCCTCCTCCCCGAACTACGCTACTGACTCTTTATGAGTGAAAACTAGAACTTCTCCCTCAGAAGTTTAGCTGGTGGGTGTGGCTTATTTTCCCCTTATACTAGTCAAGACGAATCGCTTCATCTTATAGAATAGCTGCGAGGTCTGAAAGCCAACTGCCACTTCGTTCGTCCCTTACCATTAGGGATTTCCGGGCTCCGCGTGTCAGTTGGAAGAGAATCGCCGCTGGTTGTCCTTTTGGGCAGGCACCAACGGGCCTATTAGCCGAACCCTACCGGTCGCAGCATGTCGCGGAATCAACTCGATACCGTACAGGAAGCGCTTCCTTACCGCTCAGTCTGGTGACCTCCAACGAGAATCACCAGGTAGGTAAGGTAGACGTTCTTCCCCCTTTAGGCACGAGTGACCAAATGGCCCTCCATCTTGACTACATAGTTCACTGACCAGCCAGCGCCTCCCAGTGCAAGCTACCCCGTGCATTCAGAAGAACTAGCCTTGACGATGCTCAAAAAAATGGCACCTTGGATCGACTGGCAGATGCAGGAACTCTCAGCAGTTGCATTGGAGACGGTGTCCGCCAGGCCGACCTTCTCTATGTCCCCAGGAAGCAAGTCACGACCAACGGTAGGCCTCCACTGCTGCGATCCATCTGATGTCTGTTGGAATAGCGCGGTATATGGTTTGCCAGGCTTGAATCCATGGTAATAGAAATAGAAGCGGCGGAAATTAGGCGCATTCGTAATGTCTGCTTGGTATTATGTGGGGGTTACTGAACAGCAAAGGGCTGTCGTGGAGCTAGAGAACTGAAACAGATCCGCTCTTATCAGGTTTACGCGCATAAACAGGCAGCCAAGTGGCACACCGCTTGCGCTCTGCCATGGAGATCGCACTCCAGCTACAGCGTCTTCTTAAGTGGCAGAAGTTTTAAGGAGCTCTTCCGGACCGTCTACACCTCACTGCTGTCTCTGTCTATTCTCAACCCCCGGGCCTGCCAGTGGGGCAAGATTGACGCACTACATTCTTCACAAGACAGGAAGTAGAGAACCACCTCTGTCAACTTTGTCCACTTAGTTCCATGAGTCCGGATGCGATAAACCCTCGAATCCACAAAGAAACGTCCGCAGTATTGGCAGAAATCTACGCGGAGCTCTTCAGGCGATGCCTAGGCTCTGGTACGTCCCCAGCCCCTGGGAAGATAGCGACAGCCAGCCCTATCCTCAAAAAAAGCGATCGTTATTAACCAGGGGGCTATGGACATATTAGCCGGGCGAGCGTTTCCAGCAATATCTTCGAACGCATGCTAAAGCACCTCACGCTGACACGCGCAACAATGGCTTGAACTCCCCCGCTCAAAGTGGCTTCCTGCCGGGGAGGTCGTGCTTTACTGATATGCTGTCCGTCGTAGACAGTCTTACCCGGGCCTTCGACGAAGGCGTTATTTCACGCACCACCTTTATCGACTATACAAACGACTTTGACATGGTACCGCATATTCCTCGCATACACAAGCTGCAATCTTACGGAATTTCCGGCAACATGCACTCCTCTCTTTGTGGCTTTTTGACTAATCGGTCATTCAGGATCAGAGCGGGTGCTCGATTCTCGGAACCATCCCCGACACACCCTGGAGTCCCCTAAGGATCACCGTAGGGTCCTCTGTTGCTTCTCATTCGTATAAATGACCTTCCAAATAGCAGCAATGAACATTGCAGTGCAAACTAACGACGTTACGATTTGGGGCAAATACGCCACAGAAATGCAGTCGGTAAAGAACTAGGCCAAGCAATGGTTTATACACCGTGAGACACATTTGAGCAATGCGTAGCAAAATTCACAACGGATCCCGAAATCAAAAGGCGATTATCCGTGATATTCTACAAGACTAGATTATTGAGTGAACAATGATACCAAACAGATACGAACATCAACTATGCGGTCACAAGGACTCAAAAACGAGAACCAAATTGCGGCATGCGAGAAGGAAGCACGTGTATCACACAGGCCCAGAATTAGGATGTGACAGAGTAGCATGCTGGACGCGAACAAACAAACGTTTCTTTCATAAAAACATACAGTGCATAAAACAGGCCAATAGTGTAAATAAGTGAATGATGTTTGGGAAACATGGAGCCGCAGTTTTTTTTTTGGGGGGGGGGAATTCCACGACCGGTCTTTACACCGCCCACCAAATTTCTCCCGTATCTTAGCGGAATCAAAGGTTTGGAATAAGGTTAATGGTTCTTCCTACCTACCCAGACCCCGCTGTCAGTGCGAGTGCCTAATACCTTGTCGTCAACATGCTACTCGCCATGGCACTCGATCCGGTGGACGCACACGATGCCACACGCTGACCGATGGCGGGCATGATGGGGCAACATAGGTGCTGTCCGCGGGAGAGCCGTTGTGCCTTGGCTGCATATGCTTGTGTGATTATTTATGGGTGTGGGTGTCATGGGTGAGGTCGCACTCTGGTATATGGGTAAACAGTAACAACCATCACTTACGTGAAGCATCTTCCATGGTGTCAGTGATAAACGAGGAACAATCAGCCCTGCGGCCTGTTTTGAGAGAGGTCATGACGTGTAAACGTGCGTCGTTTAAGTGCTGTGAGTGTGCTTCTGGGTATGTGAAAAGCCCTCTGAAGCGGCAACGAAGAACGGTGAGCACTGCAGCCTGTCCGATGGAGGTCATGAAGTGTAAACGAGTACTGTGTAAGTTTGTGTGTCAGGGTGCATGATAGTTCAACAAGTCGGTGTGTCGCAAATGACCCCACACATGGGAGGTTCCTTCAACCACTTCAAAGACGAACGAGGACTAGTCTACCGGGTTTGCGTGTTATCAGCTTCTCCGTCTTTACTATCGAGGAGGCTGATACTACGTACGTCGCGGATAAGCTCCCCTTCGGCGGTCTTCACCTTCACAGATCATATAATTTAGTCAGAATTTTCGATGGTTTCCATAACCACGCCAAAAGGCCAGGTGCTTAAATGTGCGTGTTTGTCTACGATTATCACTGCATCCACAATCTTGAATGGTTTTGTTTTGACCAGCCACTTCTGTTGAGCTTGCACAACCGGTAGGTACTCCCGCCTCCGGAAGACCTTGGCAAGATAGTTCGCTTGCTTCCATCCGTGGAGGTAGCTCCCACGAAGGCTTACCGGCCCTTGGAAACCCCCGTTCGACCTTACCGTCAATAAGTCGTTCGGGGTGAGCGCCAAGTGGGTGTGGTCGCCGTTCATTACTGGAACCAGAGGCGGTTGTTCAGAATTCTCTCGACCTCAGTCATGACGGTGTTCAGCGTCTCGTCGTCTGGCGGCTGCTGCTCCATGATTGACAGCAATATCCGTCTGGCGGACCGGACCATGCGTTCCCATACGCCGCCGCGTTGGCTGGCTTGTGGGGGGTTGAAATGCCATCGTATGCCGTAGGCCACGGTATGATCCTGCAGTTCGTCCCTGTTTATGTTTTTGTGCCAACGCTGCAATTCCCGGTGAGCGCCCACAAAGTTCAATCAATTGTCTGAGTATATATCAGCCGGTACGCCTCTTCGGTTGATAAATCGTTGCAAGGCCAGTGGGAAAGAGTCGCTTGTCATTAAATGCGCAACTTCTAAGTGTACCGCGCGTGAGTTCATGCACGTCATGATACACCTGTATCGTTTTTTCAACCTCTTCCCACACTTGATCCACAAGGGCCCGAAACAGTCCAACCCGGTGTCGCTGAACGGTCACCAGCCCGCAGTCAATCTACATTCTGGCAGCGGAGCCATGCTTTGCTTGTTCGCCGTGGCATTGCGTCTCCTACAATGTACACAACGTCGCATTACGCGTTTTTCAGTCGTTCTCCCTCTCAGAAACCAAAACCACTTTTGGGTGACGCCTGTCACGTGACTTTCTCCCCGGCATGTCCCTCCACGGCGTGGACGTGTTGGATCATTAGCTCCATCACGGGTTGTCGAGCCGGTGGCAGTGTGGGACATTCTGTGTCAAAGCTCAGGTGGGATTTGGTCAGCCTACTATCTACTCGTGGCAATCCATTATCGAGTTTTGGGTTTAAATGCCTCAAGTTGCCTCTCGGATGTGGTAATGTTTTGTCAACTGTTTCCGCTACTTCGGCCCTCTCGAGTTCTCTGATGAAAGCCTCCCGTTTTATCATCCTGGATATGTTGTGTTCTCCGGCCCGTAGTCCACCGGGGCTTATCGGACCCACTCGTATCTGGCGGATCCCTTTGATGACTAGCAAACGTCCCTTGAACCTGGCTAACCAAGCTAATGGCCGAAGCATCTTCATCCAGGAGGAAAACCTGACCAATCGTGGCAAAATGAATGTCGTTTCGAGGACCGTGGCCGCCATCACTACGCCTTTGATCTCCAATTCCGGAGGGGAGTTTAGTTCGTACGCGAGTCCGTCTTGTTTAGGTATTTGCAAGAACTTCGGTCCTCACGTCCACGTGTCCAGTTGCCGGAAGCTGGTCGCACCTCGGGAGCACAGATCGGCCGGATTATCCCCAGACCTGACTTGTTTCCACTGGTTCACGGCCGTTTCGTCGTAGATGATCGTGAGTAGGTTAGCAAAGAAAGTACTAAGCCGGCTTCTGACGTTGCTGATGCACTACGAAATTATCTTCGAGCCGTCCAAAAACTAGCCGACCGAATATAGAAGTCGAGACATCTCTTTATCGCTTGTGCCACCCTGACTGCTAATACGGCTGAGCTGAGTTCAAAGCTTGGGATCGAAACCGACTTCAGTGGAGCAACGCGGGCTTTGGCGAACAGGATCCTCGTAGTACATTGTCCAACCCCGTGCACTTTCATCCGTACATCACGGTTTCGTAACCGACTTCGGATGCGTCAGAAAAGGCGTGTAGTTCTCCCCTCCGTGTTGTATGACCAGGGGGCAAACATCGTGGAATCCTTATGTCCCATAATTTCTTTAAGTTGTTCAGAAATTTCTGCCGGTCCAATCGGTCTTCTCAGTCCAGTTGCTGGTCCCCATCGACTTTCGTAAGTCACAGCTGCTGCAGTTGGGCCTTTCCGGGCAGCAGCCATGGTGAGACTAAACCGAGCTGATCGAACGAACTAGAGACAGCAGATAGTATGCCACGACGAGTTACTGGCAGCTCGGGGACTTTTAGCTCGAAAACAAAGTCGTCCTTTCCCGCGTTCCGTTGTATTCCTAGGGTGCTTTCGGTAGGGAATGGAGAGCCGTCCAAATCTCTAACACCTTCGGTTCTCTCGTGGTACAGAATGTAACGGCCGGCTGTGGAAAATCCCCCTAAAACCCTTGCGATTCACTGTTTTTCTTAACATCACTCACTTGCTTTCATTGTTGACGTGTCTTTACGAACTGTTCGTTTTCATGGACCAATTTTTGTTTGTTCGCGTCCAGAGCGCTACTTTGTCATATCGTTATTCTGGACCTGCGTGACGCACGTGCTCTTTGCTCACAAGCTGCGATTCGGTTTCTCGTTTGTTGAGTCCTTGTGATCGTATTATTGAGGTTTGTATCTTTTTGGTATCATTGTTCATGCAATAATCTAGTATCGCAGAATATCACTGATAATCGCATTTTGATTTCGGGATCCGTTATAAATTTGGCTACGCATTGCTCAAAAGTGTGGTATAACACTCAATAAATCAATTAAGAACGAGTAAAAGCAAGCAAAATGCCAAGAAGAGGATCGAAAACATTGGACTCTGGACAGGAAGTAACACGGCAAGTCACTGGGGAGGTTTTGGGTACATTTGATTCTTTAGTTAATGTTAGATCGGCTGGTCCTGTCAGTGTTAGTTCATGTGTTAATGAGTGCAATATGGATTGTAAGGATGTTGATCTATATAGACTGAGAATATTAGACCTAGAACGACAGTTGTTATCGGCTAGACAACAGGTCCAGGAAGCAGAAAAGAAGTGTATACAGAAAGGGCGTGAGCATGAGACCAGCGACTGCGACACTTCCGATAGATCAGGGTGCAACAAGATAGGGAACCCCACGCCGGTCGGCACTTCCATTTCACATTCCCCCTCCAGGTTACAGCCCATCAAATTACTGATGTCAGGAGGGCACCTGTGTTCCCGCCCGTATTAAGGCAGGTGCCAAGATACCTGAGGCTGCTACGCTTCCTTTTTCTTCCCCACTTAACAGCTACTTAACCCTCCCTCCTCATATTTCTACTTCCCAGCCACCAGTATCTACCAGTAGTAAAGCACTCGATAGTGATCTTTCGCGGTGTTGTTCAGCACTAAGTAGACTTACCAACCGCCGACATCCTTCCAATCTAACGAATCTCATCAGCACTAGCCATACCTAGCTTAGCTTAACAACCAAGCTGACTGCCACGCCAGGTGTTTCTACTCAGCTTATTTCGCCATCCACATTACCGACTACTCCATCTCAAGGAATACTGATTGCGTCATCCGATCCGCCTTCAGCAAATGCAATTTCGGAATCCTATAAAGATCTTAACGTTAACCTTGACTCCACTAAACGGTTCTCATTGTTTATGCTAAATGCACGCTCAATAGTGAATAAGATGCGAATGCTGCGTATATTACTGCTCACGTCTGATTACGACCTTATTTTAATTACCAAAACCTGGTTGACAGACAACACTCCAAACGAGGATATCGCTGTCACCGGATACCAAGCTTTCAGGAAAAAAAGACTCACTCAGCGAGGGGGAGGCTGTCTTTTATACGTAAGACAAAACATGCGAGCGAAAATATTTCAGCACCCCATACTCGATAACTTGCCGGATTCAGTATGGCTACAGGTCACTACAGGATGTTCTGACTTCATTGTTAGTTGCATCTACCGCCCCCCGAATACTAGTCAAAACGACTTCCTGCCTATCATAGAGGCGTTAAACGTTGTTGCGGACATACCCGGCCCAAAACTGGTGGCCGGCGACTTAAACGCACCAGGCATACTTTGGTCCACTTTGAAAGCCCCACATCACTTACTACACTTCTTGACCAGCATTCGTTTAGGAGGATGGACTCAACATGTGATGTGCCCAACTAGAGGCAGTAGCATTCTTGATCTCATTTTTACGTTAGGATTATCTCGCGTACACATCTATCGTGAGCAGCATCCCAGGTTGTGACCACTTGCCGGTAAAATGTGAGTTTTCAGTGCCAACACGCACCGTCCACAAACCAACCGTTAAAAGACCGTTCCACCAAGCCAGCTGGAATCAATTACCCTCACTCATTCGCTCGCAGAACTGGGATACTTTCTTTTTATCTGATGACTTGCATACCGTGGTGGATCATCTTTACTCTACACTAAATGCATGTCTTGACGTAATCACCCCAACCCAAGGTCTACCTGGACGAGATAAACCAAACAGTTTTTGTCGATTAAAGCAGAAGCTTTCTATGCTACAACGCAAATTCCTTAGGTCGAGAGACTTTTCGTTGTTCTTGCAAATGAACCGTTTATCTCATTCTATGAAATTGATTGAAATGTCCCTCAGTAAAAAAACAGGAATGCAGGGCGCTGAGTCACCCCAAGAGGTCCGAAGCTTTATCTAAGCTGATGAGGTTGAGAAACAGCCAGTGCAAGTTCTCCTATCTCATCCATTATATATAACAACAATTATATAACGAACTCCCAAGAGATCTCCGATGCGTTCAGTGCCTATTTTGCTTCGTCTCTAACGACCGATGACTCCCCATGCCTATATCACGTTGATCCGCTGACATCTGCACCGTTCGCGGCGGTTACATTTCACCCAAACGACTTAACAGTACAGCTAACTAAAATTGGGCGGTCATACCACCCCGGGCCAGATGCCGTACCACCGGCTACTTTTAGTCTAGGTGGCACTGATATCCCATTCTTGCTGTCAAAGGTTTTTAATTTATCTATGAGCAGTAGCGTTTTCCCCTCCCATCGGAAAACATCAGTTATTATCCCAATTCCTAAGAAAGGTTCACGCCAGGACCTAACCAACTATCGACCAGTGAACCACAGCCCTATAGTTTCCCGAATTATGGAAAGACTGATAAAAAATAAGCTGACAACTCATTTACTGAACAATAACCTCATTAACACTGGACAGCATGGTTTTCTTCAAAAAAGATCGTGTGTCACCTGTATGAGTGACTTCCTCAACCTAATAACTACGGCCACTAACAGTGGTAAATCAGTGATCGTAATCCTCCTTGACATGACTAAATCTTTCGATCGAGTATCCCACAATAGGCTCATGGCGAAGATGAAAACCTACGGAATTGTTGACCCGATCCTGAGTTGGTTTTCATCATATCTAACATCCCGAAAGCAGGTGGTGGACGTTGATGGCAGTTTATAATCACCTCGACCAGTTACTAGTGGAGTTATTCAGGGTAGTGTACTAGGTCCCTTACTTTTTCTTACATATGTTATTGACATTTTTAACGTCATCACACACGGAGCTGCGTTCCTTTTTGCAGACGACATAAAAATTATGTAATCCTTTGAACCTAACGCCCTAGCTTCTACCACTGCTAGCATAACGAGCGATTTACTATCGCTAAACTCACGGAGCAACCAATGGTTGATGAAATTCTCCGCTGTCAAAAGTTGTATTCTTATGTATAAGTGTCAGGTTCCCGCAGGAATGTTTAAAATTAATGATCAGTTCATCCCCAACAGTCCGGAGGTAACGTACTTGGGATTACAATATTCTTTTACATTTAATTTCTCCGAACATTCGGCCGTACATGTTGCTAAAGCTAGACGGCTGATTGGTCTGTTTAATAGAACCTTCGGTCTTACAGAGAGCAAGCTAAGCATTTTTAAAACTCATGTCAGACCACTTCTGGAATATTGCACTGTCGTCTTTTCTAACATGCGGCAGATTGACAGATTTGCAATTGAGAATGTACAACGTAGATTTACCAAACAACTACTAGGATATTCCTCGCCTTTAAATTATACGGAAAGGTGTGAAATATTGCACCTAGAGCCCCTATGGCTGCGCCGTCTACGAATGAACCTGTCTTTCTTTTGCAATATTGTAAAACATAAATCTTGCAATTCAGCCCCCCAGGTCAAAACTCCCTCCAACTATTCTTTACGACATAGGGACTCTATGGTCTTGATTCCAATAGCCAGGACTGCGATGCGGTCAAACTTCTTTATTGTTAAATATTCTTTCCTCTGGAACAAACTCCAACCTCAACTTAGGTCAATGTCTTCGGCCTTTTTATTATTCAAAAAAGAAATAAATGAACATCTAACTGTCCAAAAACTCATCCGAATGCATGATCCCTACATGTCTATTACCCGAGCCTACGAACTGGGCCTGGGATACTAACCAAAAGCTTAACAACTTTGTTCAGTAGACAGTTATTACCGACGGATGGTAAGGAGCCTTCTGTATTATAGTTAGCAAATAAAAGCAGTCCAACCTATACTCCATGACTGTCAACAGCACACTCCACGTGTTTGTCTAGCCACTTCCTATTTTCAACGCCTCCGACCACGACACCCTACTGGCCACCGTTACTCCGGTGATTCTTTTTTCATGCTGTCAAATTTTACCATAGTCGGTTAGGTTCTTTTTTATCAGCTGCCGCCAAGTATAAGAGCATTTATAATGCTAGAAAGTATATAGCAGCATATATAATATTGTCCTCAAGGTACCAGACTCATCCACCCTTCAACTATTTGTTCACTGAGACCCTATTTCAACACACTAGATTCCAGGCCTCGTTCTGATGAACGAATCGCCACAATCGATGTGGTCTTCCATAAACCATTCGTCGAACTACACATAAGTATTTGCCCCCAGTGTCGCCTATTCTAGCCTCCTTGCTTTTTTGGTAAGTCTCACTAAGCCTCAGAATGATTAATCGATAGTACAGGTCTTCTTCGCTTTACGGATGTTGTTTAATCCAAAAAACCAGACCTCAAAGTTGCGACCACCCATTACTGTTACTGGCATGATTTTGGTGTCCTGTCTTTCTCCCCTAACCCACAGCTGGTAGAATTGCCAGACTGCAGCCTTCTCCGTTTTGTTTTCAGAACCTACATCCCAAGGACGATTGTCGCCTTCTTCACCCCAGGAATAACTTGGAACCTCTCTTGCTGGACAGAACAAACGAGATTTACACACGACTTCATTTTCGCCCGTCTCACGACCGCTTTTCCCCAAGATTCCCACCATCAGACTTCTTGAACCTGGACTACTCGATCTCACTGCATTCATTCATACAACTCATTTTAATCCCATATGTCATTATGCCCGTTCCGTGCTAGAACCCGCTAATAGCGTTCAAACACTGGCACCTTTATTGTCACTGTTCATTGCTTCATCGGTCACCAAAAAAAGTCCGGCGCTGACATATCTTTCAGTAGTCCTCCAGTGGGCAGCGAAGTAATTAGTAACTACCTGCACTCTTCATCGGTCAATCCGATCGCATTCGCAATGCTGTTGCATCAAGTGTTCGGGCTCTGCAGATCACTGCGTTCCCTCCACGATTGAACGTCTTCGATACAATTCCCATGCTGCATCGCCGCTCCTTTCCCATTATTTTTTACACCTGTCAAAATGGTCATTAGAAATGTGACATTCGCCGTCCACTTACTATACCATCACCGTTATCGACACCTTCAATGTACCACTTATGCATGTACTCCAGAACAACCGACACCATTCGACCCTGACCTTCAAATTTGCCGGGCATTACTACAGTTTTAGTTCACTGTAACACTCTCTTTGATACTCTGCATGCACGTGTTGTACCCTTTTGTGAATTGTCATTTCAGCATCGTTGTAATCATCTAATCATGCATTCTAGCATGCTTCGGGTGCATCCGAAATATACAATCATTATTATTATCATTACTCGTGGTAATCCATTATCGAGTTTTGGGTTTAAATGCCTCAAGTTGCCTCTCGGATGTGATAATGTTTTGTCAACTGTTTCCGCTACTTCGGCCCTCTCGAGTTCTCTGATGAAAGCCTCCCGTTTTATCATCCTGGATATGTTGTGTTCTCCGGCCCGTAGTCCACCGGGGCTTATCGGACCCACTCGTATCTGGCGGATCCCTTTGATGACTAGCAAACGTCCCTTGAACCTGGCCAACCAAGCTAATGGCCGAAGCATCTTCATCCAGGAGGAAAACCTGACCAATCGTGGCAAAATGAATGTCGTTTCGAGGACCGTGGCCGCCATCACTACGCCTTTGATCTCCAATTCCGGAGGGGAGTTTAGTTCGTACGCGAGTCCGTCTTGTTTAGGTATTTGCAAGAACTTCGGTCCTCACGTCCACGTGTCCAGTTGCTGGAAGCTGGTCGCACCTCGGGAGCACAGATCGGCCGGATTATCCCCAGACCTGACTTGTTTCCACTGGTTCACGGCCGTTTCGTCGTAGATGATCGTGAGTAGGTTAGCAAAGAAAGTACTAAGCCGGCTTCTGACGTTGCTGATGCACTACGAAATTATCTTCGAGCCGTCCAAAAACTAGCCGACCGAATATAGAAGTCGAGACATCCCTTTATCGCTTGTGCCACCCTGACTGCTAATACGGCTGAGCTGAGTTCAAAGCTTGGGATCGAAACCGACTTCAGTGGAGCAACGCGGGCTTTGGCGAACAGGATCCTCGTAGTACATTGTCCAACCCCGTGCACTTTCATCCGTACATCACGGTTTCGTAACCGACTTCGGATGCGTCAGAAAAGGCGTGTAGTTCTCCCCTCCGTGTTGTATGACCAGGGGGCAAACATCGTGGAATCCTTATGTCCCATAATTTCTTTAAGTTGTTCAGAAATTTCTGCCGGTCCAATCGGTCTTCTCAGTCCAGTTGCTGGTCCCCATCGACTTTCGTAAGTCACAGCTGCTGCAGTTGGGCCTTTCCGGGCAGCAGCCATGGTGAGACTAAACCGAGCTGATCGAACGAACTAGAGACAGCAGATAGTATGCCACGACGAGTTACTGGCAGCTCGGGGACTTTTAGCTCGAAAACAAAGTCGTCCTTTCCCGCGTTCCGTTGTATTCCTAGGGTGCTTTCGGTAGGGAATGGAGAGCCGTCCAAATCTCTAACACCTTCGGTTCTCTCGTGGTACAGAATGTAACGGCCGGCTGTGGAAAATCCCCCTAAAACCCTTGCGATTCACTGTTTTTCTTAACATCACTCACTTGCTTTCATTGTTGACGTGTCTTTACGAACTGTTCGTTTTCATGGACCAATTTTTGTTTGTTCGCGTCCAGAGCGCTACTTTGTCATATCGTTATTCTGGACCTGCGTGACGCACGTGCTCTTTGCTCACAAGCTGCGATTCGGTTTCTCGTTTGTTGAGTCCTTGTGATCGTATTATTGAGGTTTGTATCTTTTTGGTATCATTGTTCATGCAATAATCTAGTATCGCAGAATATCACTGATAATCGCATTTTGATTTCGGGATCCGTTATAAATTTGGCTACGCATTGCTCAAAAGTGTGGTATAACACTCAATAAATCAATTAAGAACGAGTAAAAGCAAGCAAAATGCCAAGAAGAGGATCGAAAACATTGGACTCTGGACAGGAAGTAACACGGCAAGTCACTGGGGAGGTTTTGGGTACATTTGATTCTTTAGTTAATGTTAGATCGGCTGGTCCTGTCAGTGTTAGTTCATGTGTTAATGAGTGCAATATGGATTGTAAGGATGTTGATCTATATAGACTGAGAATATTAGACCTAGAACGACAGTTGTTATCGGCTAGACAACAGGTCCAGGAAGCAGAAAAGAAGTGTATACAGAAAGGGCGTGAGCATGAGACCAGCGACTGCGACACTTCCGATAGATCAGGGTGCAACAAGATAGGGAACCCCATGCCGGTCCCCGACTGCAAAACGCCATCGATCGATTTGCCAATAGTGGAACTAACGGTTTTCAACGGGCGAGCTGAACAATACTGCAAGTTCGTCAAGCAGTTCGAGACGTTCTTCGAAAATAAGGTAACCGACCCCGGGCAAAGGCTTTCTTTTCTTACTCACTACTGTCGAGGCCGCGCACGGGAAGCTATCGATGGGTGCACCATGCTCGACCCGGAACAGGGCTACACCCGAGCAAGGAAGATTCTAAGGGACTTGTCTGGCCAACCGTTCAAAGTAGCCCGTAACCTAATAGAGGGCGTGATGGTAGAGGCAAAGAGAACCAAGGGCGACGTCACTCAATGGCTGACCTGGCGATTAGGATGCAGAACTGCTCAATAGCCCTCGACCATTTGGGTTACAGGGTCGACCTGGATGCCATGCTCACTTTAGAAAACATGGTCCGTCACCTCTCTCCCGAACTACAGGGTCAGTGGGCGGAAGAAGTGGAACGGATAAGCCGAAGCGAACGAGAAGCTTACTTCGAAGACCTGACCGAATACTTGGACAAGCAAACCAAGATAGTCGACAGCAGCTTCGGCCGACTTATCCCGGACAGCAACCGGGCAAAAAAGCCCAGTACTAGCCAGGCTCAACCCCTAGCACGGGAACATCCAAAATACCAACCTTGGACCAATGCGCACACCATTTCACGCGAGGCTATAGTGCATCCAAGTTGCAGGTCCTGTGACGCCAGCCATGGGCTACTAGAATGCCTCAAGTTCATCAGTGCCACAACAGATGAACATTGGGTAATGGCGCGGACGACAGCAGCATGCATTATATGCCTCAGCGCCACGCACCGGGTGACAGTTTGCAGAACAAAGAACCGATGTGGTTACGAGGGCTGCACTGGCAGACACCATCCGCTGTTGCACCAGGCGAGAGTAACCTTACCCAAGGCGAGTACCAAGCCCAGTGTTATTTGCTCAACGTCACGGCCTGCCAGTAAACCGGTACGTTTATGAGTGGGCGCCGTGGGAGTAGTGACCTCAACGGGGATGGTCAAAGCTTTGGCTTTCGTCGATAATGAATCCGACGCTACTCTAGTGAAAGAACGGTTCGCCGACAAACACGAGCTCGCTAAAAGTACGACGTCGTTAGCAGTGAGCGCGGTGGGCGGAACACAGGTAATGACTGGCGGTAGACTAAGGCTGCAACTCATCTCTCTAGAAACTAACGAGCAAATTAAACCAACGGAGGCATTCAAGTTAGTGGATCTCCCCATGCGAGCACCAAGGTCGGTGAACGCAATCTTGACTAGGTGGCCTTACCTGCAGGATGTCACCGTTGTAGACTAGGAAGACGACGAAGTGGATCTCCTCATCGGCTGCGACGTGCCAGAGGCACATTAGGTACTTGACCAGAGAGTGGCAGCCGCCAGGCACTTTACGCCGTACGCACGGCACTGGGATGAATACTTTATGGTTTGGTAGGGAGACGTGGTTCCGTGAATTATTTATCCGCCGAAACGGACCGCATAGAGTACCACCTGCAGCGGCCGTATGAAAAGGAGTTTCATGACATTAGAGACGAAGGACCATCGTTGTCTCAAGAGGATCACTTAGCCTTACAAACAGCGCGGCAAGGCACTAGAGGCCTCGAAAAACAGTTTGAGGTTCACCTCCCATGGCGCATATCTGCCGACCCGCGGACTGATAACAGAAATTATGTTCTCCATCGATTACTACGACTGAACGAACGCTTCATTTGCGACCAAAATCTGTGGGAACGATACGCGGAATTAATGAAGCGAAAAGAAGTTCTCGGCTACTTCATAAAGGTGCCTGCCAACACCGACGGCCGAAAGGGTATCTGATCTACCCAGAACTATCTCATCCACCTCATCTGTACCATGACTAGCATCACCACTATCTCTATCTCCTCCGGCCCCAACTCACGCACAACTGCCTGTTGCGACAGTACAAGGAAGCACAACGCGTATGTCTGTTTTCGTCATCAATATTCGCTCATTACCAGCAAAAATTCACCTTCTGCGTGCTCGGTTTCTTATGTCTGACTACGATTTCATCCTCATCACGGAAACGTGGCTTAACGCAAACACTCCCAACTTGGACTTCACAATATCTGGTTACTAGGCTTTCAGCAATTCCAGAATGCATTGTCAAGGAGGGTTTGTCTAATATACTGAAGAGAATCTTTTCCTGTTTCTTTAATGCAACACCCAGTCCTCGACGCGGTTGACGACTCGGTCTGGGTAACAGGTAAACTGTAGTCACAAGAACTCTTGCTTGGATGCATCTATCGGTCATCTGAATCAACCGGGGACAATATTGTACCTATTATTGACGATTTACACTTTGCCTCCACTTACCCCATCGATCACAAGTTGATTGCAGGTGATCTCAACGCTCCAGGAGTGCGTTGGCCATCACACTCTGGCCCATGACGTTATCAGGATTTCGTTACCTGTTCATACCTCGGTGGTTGGACTCAACGCGTTCAGTCACCTACTAGAGGAAACAACACTCTAGATCTTCTGTTCTCTCAAGGACTAAATAAGGTAACAACCTCTGTAGGAGATAGCTTCCCCAGGTGTGACCACAGGGCCGTCTCGTGCGCGTTCTCTGTACCAAAAATCGTTATTTCCTCCGTACCGTCTGCCAGACTATATCACTTAGCTCACTGAAGCAGCCTTCCAAACATAATCAGATCTCAAAATTGGAAGACATCGTTTCTTTTACCCGATCCTCAGGTGGTAGCAGATCAACTATATTCTATTCTCAGTCAGTCTTTAAACACCATCACCCCAAATATGCCACCACTGACGAATTCTAGAACAAACAGACTCTCGCGGATGAAATCTAAACTCTCCAAACTTTAACAGCTTGCACTCAAAACCCGGGAATTTTCGGTATATATCCAAATGGACCGACTGTCAGCGAAAATCAAATCACAAGCTGAACTCATGCTTACTCAGCAAGAATCCAAAGCTTTGTGCCACCCCAAGAAGACGGAAATCCTGAGTAGGTTGATGAGAACAAGAAACCCCCGACCCCGCAAGATTATACCTTTCATCACTGTTAACGACTCCCACCTGGATAAACCGGAAAAAATAGCTGAAGCGTTCAACACATTTTTCACTTCAGCCCTAACGACCAGTGTTCCCATTCCTGGAATACACTCTTCATGTTTACCCAGAGAGACTCTGTTTACAGTTTCATTTCACCCCAACGATATTTCTCCACTTCTAGTCTCTATGAAACCACTTTACCGCCCAGGTCCGGACGGCATTCCGCCGGCTGCTTTCACTCTGGGGGGTCCAGATATTCCCATCCTTCTATCTAATTTATTTAACCTGTCTATGAAATTTAGCTCGTTTCCTAATCAATGGAAAATCTCTACGATTATCCCCTTGCACAAAAAATGCTCCGTTCGTGTTCTCGAGAATTATCGTCCTATTAATCATACTCCGATTATCTCCAGAATCATGGAGAAGCTCATTAAGTATAAGATAATGGCCCACCGCTTAACAAACAACTTGCTCAATGTGGGCCAACACGGTTTCCTGAAAAACCGTTCGTGCTCTACTTGTCAAGTTAACTTCTTGAACTCAGTCACGGAGGCTGCTGACAAAGGCATGTCTATGATTATTATCCTGCTTGATATGAAGAAGGCTTTCGACCGAGTCTCACACACTCGGCTCTTATCGCAGGCCAAATCTTATGGAATCATGGACCCGTTACTCGGTTGGTTGGATTCTTATTTCTCCAATCGTTATCAGTTGGTTCAGATTAATGGTTCCGTCTCCAAACCCAAACCTGTCACCAGAGGTGTCATACAAGGCAGCGTTTTTGGTCCACTTCTTTTCCTCATTTACATAAATGATGTATTCAGTGTCGTTCGCCATGGCAGTCTCCACCTCTTCGCGGACGACATCAAAATCTTGTATAGTTTTGATTCTAGTAAACTTGGTACAGTTATCAGTGATATACGGCAAGATTTAACAGCTCTTAGTTCTTGGTGCACCACTTCATTAATGAAATTTTCTGCTGAGAAAAGCAACATTCTTACGTTCAAATGCAATGTCCCTCCAGGTATGTTCAGTATTGAAGGTCACCAGATTTCCATCAGTCCGTTAGTGCAAGATTTAGGTTTGCAATATTCAACCACCTTCACTTTCTCTGAACATACAACCACTCAAATTGCCAAGGCCAGAATACTGATAGGCCTGCTTCATAGGACATTCCGCCTCCCAGAAAGCAAATTCAGCACATATAAGACCCACGTTCGGCCCACTCTGGAATACTGTTCCATAATCTATTCTAACATGCGCCAGTGGGACAGAGTGGCTATTGAAAAGGTTCAACGGCTAGTGACAAAAGAGTTAATCGGCTTTACCACTCAACTCAATTACAGCCAACGCTGTGAAAATTTGAAACTTATCCGCTATGGCTTAGACGCATGAAGCTGAACCTCGTATTCTTTCATGGTGTTGTTGTAAAGCGAATCATCGAATCAGCACCGCAGTTCAGAAACCTAACGGACTCACAGTATTCTTTAAGACTGAGAGACAACACAGTTACTGTTCCCATCTGTAGAACTGCTCTTAGGTCTAACTTTTTCCTGGTTAAGTATGCAGCTTAATGGAACAAATTACCCCATGATATACGTTCTATAAGGCCATCTGAGACGTTCAAGGCCCACATAAGCAAATACCTCACAGTACAAACTGTAATCCAACTTTTAGATCAGTACATAAGTGAAGAAAGGGCTTTTAAAGTTGGATTGGGTTTCTAATAGTCTTCAAACTCCCTTTTTGTGGACCCCATTATCTTTTAGGCCATAGCCGCGCTTGATTCCTCCACTCGTGTTACTCACCCATTTCTTTTGCTTCTGTTCCACATCTGATCCTGTTATTTGGGTTTTTAATTCTCCCTCGACAAAGTCCGACAGGCACAGTCGTTGAACTTTCTCTGGAGTGCCGCACTAACTGGACTCAAGCCTCAGTTATGGCATCATTTTCTTTCCCTTCTCCTCTCTCTCCTTTCTGTAATTTTCACTTTCTTTTGTTCTACGATTTCCTACAGAATGGTTTTATCCTCATTCCGGTAATTCTGTTCCACCTTCATCCGTTTTTCTAAATCTGGCATCAAATAATTTTCCAGTTCCTCCCATCCTCTCATCTTTTTTCCCATAGCCACGGCATGGCTATTAATAACCGGCTTCTTGACCTTCCTCTACTCACTCTTCTCCTCCTTATCAGACCTTGCTATATTACACTTTAATTTGCATACGGATACCTAGCCCGCAATTATCAATCCAGTTCTAAGCTCCATCAAGACAATACTTACCCGCTAGACGTCACCTGACTTTGACTCACTGTTACGCCTGGAGCTCAGGGTTTTGTGATAGCTCTCCACCATTATTCTGCTCCTCATACAATGCCTTATTTTTCTGAGCAACACTCACCCGTGACTAATCAGGAAATTGTGTCATCCGGACCTACAACCAACTTTCTACCGAAGCCATTCTCTCCCTTATTTACCAGTTTTTGGTATACTGAATGCTATGACCTTTACAGTTCATCAGTTCTCACCTTCGGCTTGCGCCTTTCGACCGAAAATCGTCGGCTTGTCTGTCCTAATCAGCCGTTGCCACTGTACTAGCTAGCGGTCAACCTCCGCACAGCCAGTGGTGATAAATTTCCACCAACTTCGTCGTGCCAGTGAAGTTGCCTTGCATATCAAAATCGGTGGTGCGTTCACCAGATGGCTCGCATACATACTGGAACCCATCCGACTCTGTTATTGGCAAGAGCAAGCTGTTAAGTGATAGCCCCACGAATGCTGCCATTATCTGAGTGATTGCTCCATCCTATCTTTTATTCTTTCACTGCTTGTGGCAGCAACACCCCTGAAGGTTATGACATCTGGTCTGTAGCGGTCTCACAATAAGGGGAAACAACCATCCCTATCAGTCTCGGACCCAATGGGCCACGTGTAAAGAAAGGCGGGTAAAGGAGAAAAGGGAAGTTTACCCTACGGCGTAAAGTCCCTCTCCCTCTCCTCAACGAAAAAGAAAAAAATTCACTTCAGGCTGGGAAGGTCTTGGGCCAACGCTCTCTGCCCCCTTCATTACAGATGGATTTCTGATAACAGCCTAGACCCGACCCTGCATATGGGAAACCCCACGCTCCCGAGTTAACCCGCAATTTCTTTTGTCTAGACCATTGTGGGGTGACAGCACGCCGTTCGAGCTCTCCACGTATACTTGCCGACCCCGCCTTACTCAGCTTCAACTCTTTTGGGTTACCTGCAAGATCCTTGACCAGCTTGCTGATGTTTAACACAGTAGTCGATACGCGGTCTGAATAGTTACATCATGCGACCTCTGCTCTGAAGACACTAGGCATTGATACGCCTACGCCTAACAGCTATGGGCAAAGCCTCACCTGTATTGGTTGTCGGAACGCTATCATTGCACATTTATAATTTATTATCCACAAGTTTACTTTTTCTATCCCCCTCGAGCCCAAGCACTCATAATGTTGTCCAAAGTCAGCGATGATTTGTCTGCTACCACGTAGACTCAGTTACAAAACCAGAATTCGTACTGACACTAATTCCATTAGTAAACTGTTGCTCCTTCAATGACAGGTGCTCACCTTCACTTAGTTCTCTTGTCCCAGGCTATAACTCAGTGGTCTCATCGCCTTTTTCTTGCACTCCTCCGTCACTCGAGTCCTACCATACTGATTACCATTCTTTAATAACCAATACTCACCGATCAGCGTATTTGCTCTCGGTTTGTTAGCACACCATCCCACCTAGCTAGCTTATGTATCTGATTACGTATTACCCCATGGAAAACCAGCACATTCGCATCCACACAAGAGGGCCTCGCCTTAGCTCTGTGCGTTTCCTTTTCTTTTTATAATTTCTCCGCCCCCACCTACAGCCGGGCCAACAACCTGACTGCTGTCCTCCCTTTTCCCATTCCCATTTCTGACCCCACCCTCTTCCACTGTTTTATTTTTGACCCCCAACTGAGCCCCTTTACTATTCTACCACCTATCGGCCTAACCATTTTGCATTCTGGCTAAGCATGCGTTTGATATCCCAATCATCGACTAAACGCCCTAAAAAAATACCAGCCTCCGCCCGTTAGTCTCTAGTAGATCGGCCCGCTGGCCATCAAGTAGCATTTTCACTCTAATTTCCGCTAAACCGTTAATCGTAACCCCCAGCTAGAGCATTCTCCAGACTGCCGCATTTCCCCTCTATTCCAGAACCCAGTGGTTACCTGGGCAGCCCGTCAACCAAATCGACGTTTTCCCTTGATTACCTAACGGACTAAACGGTTTGATCGATCGGACTGGCCGTGGTGAAACCTACACTCACACCTGATGACGCTTTATATGGAGCACCTTACATGGCTAACCGGTGATCACAATCCCATAACCAGGATTACAATTAATCATTATAGTCTCACCGGACCGCCGGACGGATTCCTGACATCACCCATCAGCATCCATTTCCCGTACTCCACACGAACAGTTCAATTCATTCTGCGTGCAGAACTGGATTCTGGCCCTCGCCGTTTTTCCGTACCTACTCTCCCTAGTTCGTCAGCCTAGCCCTTTTTGACTGCTGCCCTCATCTTGCATTACCTGCCATCAACGGCTACCAATGTCTTTATGAAACAAAATACCAAACACTTGGTTATTTATTCTTTTATCAGGTATGCAGAAAATCTCACTTTTACACTCAACTTCCTCTGTTCCATCGGGTCTGGCCTCTCCCAGTCACCGTCGTCCTCCTTTCTCTTCGCCACCTGTGCATACTTGCTTGGTTGCATCAGCAGCGTGTCACCAAGTGTTTCCTCGACGGCTTGTTGAAACTCCCAGTTGTGTCCATCCACCATTCACACTCCTTAAAATCACACTGCATTCTTGGTGAGAGCTTCTGCCCCCATGTGATTTTCTATATAATATCGGAATTACCTATGCAGAAAGACCAACCTGATTATCCCGTTCGACTCACTTGCATTTGTATCACAGGCGACCCCCACAATGAATTATCCAATGGAGGGTCAATCTTCTCTATTTCCTGTAGGCTTCTCCGACTGCATTTTGATAACACCATTTTTACTCTATTTTTAATCTTATTTTGGTAACACTCAACCAGTTTCTCAGTACTGATTCCCCAAATATCCAGTTGGTGCCACACCGCGACTCCTTCTAAACTTCCCGACTCTTCTTTGAATCTCTTTCACTCCACCGCTTTCTCTGTATCTTCATCGACTGCATACCAAATTCCATAGATCGCCGTGATCCACTCTGGACTAACGGGCCCGTAAGAGACAGTTATCGGCATCCATAAGGCAAGTTGTGTATTATTCTTGCATCAACTCCCTGTTCATGTAGTGCAGTCCGACACCAGTTGCTTTATGGGTTCTTGCAAACACTGCAATTTTACCCTTCTTCAGTATCGCTTCTTCTGCATTCTCACGTCCGTCCCGCTCACCGCATCGTCCCCGTCCCGAAATCGAAACCGAATCGCAATGGCCGGGCTAACCGTCCCCTCTTTAGCTCACTTAAACACCGTCCAAGCTCATCTTTCTATTACTGCAATTGTGTGAACCATGTTCTTCAAAATTGTGATTAACCTAAATAACCGTGAATTGCTGTGTTAGCCGATCATGCCTCGTGCATGTGTCTTGACCAAAATCGAGAGATATACCATTATTATTATATCCACCTGACCACCCGGTTACCAACCCCAAGAAATCCGAAAATCTGCGGGTGGTTTTCGACTGTGCGGCCAAGTTCCAGGGCAAGTCGTTGAGCGATCGCTTGCTACAAGGGCCTGAGTGGACCACACCATTGATTGAAGTTGTATGCCGTTTCAGGCTGGGTAGAGTGGCCTTGTCCGCCGAAATCAGGAAGATGTTTTACCAGGCAAAAATACCGGTAGTAGAACGAGATGCGTTGCGTTTCCTGTGGTGGGAAGGGAACAACCGGGACAAAGCAATGACAAACTGTGGAACGACCGTTCACCACTTCGGAGCCATATCGTCACCGTTTTGTGCGGACTACACCCTCCGAGAATCAGCGAACAAACAGGGGGATTTAGTCCATCGGACGGTGGTAGATAGCGTCAGCAAAAATTTCTACGTCGACAGCTATCTTGGGTCATTCGATGATGTGGAATCAGCTCTAGCGCAGGAAGACGACGAAGTGGATCTCCTCATCGGCTGCGACGTGCCAGAGGCACATTAGGTACTTGACCAGAGAGTGGCAGCCGCCAGGCACTTTACGCCGTACGCACGGCACTGGGATGAATACTTTATGGTTTGGTAGGGAGACGTGGTTCCGTGAATTATTTATCCGCCGAAACGGACCGCATAGAGTACCACCTGCAGCGGCCGTATGAAAAGGAGTTTCATGACATTAGAGACGAAGGACCATCGTTGTCTCAAGAGGATCACTTAGCCTTACAAACAGCGCGGCAAGGCACTAGAGGCCTCGAAAAACAGTTTGAGGTTCACCTCCCATGGCGCATATCTGCCGACCCGCGGACTGATAACAGAAATTATGTTCTCCATCGATTACTACGACTGAACGAACGCTTCATTTGCGACCAAAATCTGTGGGAACGATACGCGGAATTAATGAAGCGAAAAGAAGTTCTCGGCTACTTCATAAAGGTGCCTGCCAACACCGACGGCCGAAAGGGTATCTGATACCTACCTGACCACACGGTTACCAACCTCAAGAAATCCGAAAATCTGCGGGTGGTTTTCGACTGTGCGGCCAAGTTCCAGGGCAAGTCGTTGAGCGATCGCTTGCTACAAGGGCCTGAGTGGACCACACCATTGATTGAAGTTGTATGCCGTTTCAGGCTGGGTAGAGTGGCCTTGTCCGCCGAAATCAGGAAGATGTTTCACCAGGCAAAAATACCGGTAGTAGAACGAGATGCGTTGCGTTTCCTGTGGTGGGAAGGGAACAACCGGGACAAAGCAATGACAAACTGTGGAACGACCGTCCACCCCTTCGGAACGATATCATCACCTTTTTGCACGAAATACGCCATCCGAGAATCAGCGAACAAACATGGAGCTCCGGTCCTCCGGTCGGTAGTAGATAGCATCGGCAGAAGCTTCCACGTCTACGACTACCTCGGGTCATTCGATGGTGTATACTCGGCCCTAGCGCAGTTCAGAGGCCTAACAAGATTGCCCGAAGAGGGCGGCTTCCATCTGACGACATGGATGTCGGACGCTTCAGAAGTGCTCGAGGTCTTTCAGTGTAACACACGTTTGAGCAATGCGTAGCCAAATTTATAACGGATCCCGAAATCAAAATGCGATTATCAGTGATATTCTGCGATACTAGATTATTGCATGAACAATGATACCAAAAAGATACAAACCTCAATAATACGATCACAAGGACTCAACAAACGAGAAACCGAATCGCAGCTTGTGAGCAAAGAGCACGTGCGTCACGCAGGTCCAGAATAAGGATGTGACAAAGTAGCGCTCTGGGCGCGAACAAACAACAATTGGTCCATGAAAACAAACAGTTTGTAAAGACACGTCAACAATGAAAGCAAGTGAGTGATGTTAAGAAAAACAGTGAATTGCAAGGGTTTTAGGGGGATTTTCCACGACCGATCGTTACACCGCCCACCGAAATCCTCCTGAATCCTTAGCAGAGTCAAAGGTTTGGTATAAAGGTACTGATTCTTTCTTCCTACCTGGGCCCTGCTGTCACTGCGTGCGCCTAATGTTCGTCGTCAACGTTCTATTCATGGTCGCACCTAATCCGCTGGCTACACAGAAGCAAGGTTAGTCTACATCTTCCACGAGAACAAATGACCGATGGCGGGCGTGATGTGGGCACATAGGTGCTGTCCTTGGAAAGGCCGTCCTGCCCTGGCTGTATGTGCTTGCGTGAGTGTGTGTGTGTATGATGTAATCACAAGTATGACCACACATCAAAGGGGGACTTTCTGCAATGTCAAAGAGAGACTATGAGTACTGTAACGTGTTTCACGGGGACCGTGGGGCATAAACGAGTAAAATGTAGGTGTGTGTGTTCGTGACCTGAGCTCCGCTACTTCTATGTACGTAAAAAGCATTCGGTAACGTCAACAACAAAAAACGACGAACACTGTCACATGTTTGATAGGGGTTGCGGGGTGTAGAGTGCATCGGGTATGTGTGTATGTGTCTGTATGTACAATGGAATCGCATTTACCACCACATATCGGAAAAACCTCCCGTAATGTCAACGAAAGACTGTGAGCAATTCAACGGGTTTGATGGAGACCATGTGGTATAACGAGTACAATGTAGGTGAGTGTGTGCGTCGGGGTGTATGATGGTTCGATGAGTCAGTGTCGGGATTGCTTCCATATATATGTTGTTTCATTATCCACCTCGATGACTAGTGCGAAACAGTCTACTGGGCCTCAGGATCATCGGCTTCTCCGCCTTCGCTCTCCAGTAGGTTAATACTGCGTATGTCACGAATGGGCACTCCGTTAGCTGTCTCCAACTTCACCGTTCTTATCATTTAGTCAGTGGTTTCGATGGTCTCCATAACCACTCTCAAGGACCAGGTGCCGAAATGTGCGTGTTCGTCTGCAATCATCACCACATCCCCAACCTTGAATGGTCTTGTTTTGACCAGCCACTTCTGTTGAGTCTGCAGTGCTGGATGGTACTCCCGCAGCCATCGCCTCCAGAAAACCCTGGCAAGATAGTTCGCCTGCTTCCATCCGTGGAGGTAGCTCCCACGAAGGCTTACCGGCCCTTGGAAACCCCCGTTCGACCTTAACGTCAATAAGTCGTTCGGGGTGAGTGCCAGGTGGGTGTGGTCGCCGTTCATTACTGGAACCAGAGGCGGTTGTTCAGAATTCTCTCGACCTCAGTCATGACGGTGTTCAGCGTCTCGTCGTCGGGCTGCTGCTGCTCCATGATTGACAACAATATCCGTCTGACGGACCGGACCATGCGTTCCCATACGCCGCCGCGTTGGCTGGCTTGTGGGGGGTTGAAATGCCATCGTATGCCGTAGGTCACGGTATGATCTTGCAATTCGTCCCTGTTTATGTTTTTGTGCCAACGCTGCAATTCCCGGTGAGCGCCCACAAAGTTCAATCCATTATCTGAGTATATATCAGCCGGTACGCCTCTTCGAAGTGGATCTCCTCATCGGCTGCGACGTGCCAGAGGCACATTAGGTACTTGACCAGAGAGTGGCAGCCGCCAGGCACTTTACGCCGTACGCACGGCACTGGGATGAATACTTTATGGTTTGGTAGGGAGACGTGGTTCCGTGAATTATTTATCCGCCGAAACGGACCGCATAGAGTACCACCTGCAGCGGCCGTATGAAAAGGAGTTTCATGACATTAGAGACGAAGGACCATCGTTGTCTCAAGAGGATCACTTAGCCTTACAAACAGCGCGGCAAGGCACTAGAGGCCTCGAAAAACAGTTTGAGGTTCACCTCCCATGGCGCATATCTGCCGACCCGCGGACTGATAACAGAAATTATGTTCTCCATCGATTACTACGACTGAACGAACGCTTCATTTGCGACCAAAATCTGTGGAAACGATACGCGGAATTAATGAAGCGAAAAGACGTTCTCGGCTACTTCATAAAGGTGCCTGCCAACACCGACGGCCGAAAGGGTATCTGATACCTACCTGACCACACGGTTACCAACCTCAAGAAATCCGAAAATCTGCGGGTGGTTTTCGACTGTGCGGCCAAGTTCCAGGGCAAGTCGTTGAGCGATCGCTTGCTACAAGGGCCTGAGTGGACCACACCATTGATTGAAGTTGTATGCCGTTTCAGGCTGGGTAGAGTGGCCTTGTCCGCCGAAATCAGGAAGATGTTTCACCAGGCAAAAATACCGGTAGTAGAACGAGATGCGTTGCGTTTCCTGTGGTGGGAAGGGAACAACCGGGACAAAGCAATGACAAACTGTGGAACGACCGTTCACCACTTCGGAGCCATATCGTCACCGTTTTGTGCGGACTACACCCTCCGAGAATCAGCGAACAAACAGGGGGATTTAGTCCATCGGACGGTGGTAGATAGCGTCAGCAAAAATTTCTACGTCGACAGCTATCTTGGGTCATTCGATGATGTGGAATCAGCTCGAGCGCAGGTACGGGGCCTGACGAGATTGCTGGAGGAGGGCGGCTTCCATATAACCAAATGCATGTCGAGCGCTTCAGAAGTACTAAAGGTCATTTCGTATAACGAAAAGGCCGAAATGATGGAAGATTTGGATGGCTATCCATTCCCTACCGAAAGCACCCTAGGAATACAACAGAACGCGGGAAAGGACGACTTTGTTTTCGAGCTAAAAGTCCCCGGGCTGCCAGTAACTCGTCGTGGCATACTATCTGCTGTCTCTAGTTCGTTCGATCAGCTCGGTTTAGTCTCACCATGGCTGCTGCCCGGAAAGGCCCAACTGCAGCAGCTGTGACTTACGAAAGTCGATGGGGACCAGCAACTGGACTGAGAAGACCGATTGGACCGGCAGAAATTTCTGAACAACTTAAAGAAATTATGGGACATAAGGATTCCACGATGTTTGCCCCCTGGTCATACAACACGGAGGGGAGAACTACACGCCTTTTCTGACGCATCCGAAGTCGGTTACGAAACCGTGATGTACGGATGAAAGTGCACGGGGTTGGACAATGTACTACGAGGATCCTGTTCGCCAAAGCCCGCGTTGCTCCACTGAAGTCGGTTTCGATCCCAAGCTTTGAACTCAGCTCAGCCGTATTAGCAGTCAGGGTGGCACAAGCGATAAAGAGATGTCTCGACTTCTATATTCGGTCGGCTAGTTTTTGGACGGCTCGAAGATAATTTCGTAGTGCATCAGCAACGTCAGAAGCCGGCTTAGTACTTTCTTTGCTAACCTACTCACGATCATCTACGACGAAACGGCCGTGAACCAGTGGAAACAAGTCAGGTCTGGGGATAATCCGGCCGATCTGTGCTCCCGAGGTGCGACCAGCTTCCAGCAACTGGACACGTGGACGTGAGGACCGAAGTTCTTGCAAATACCTAAACAAGACGGACTCGCGTACGAACTAAACTCCCCTCCGGAATTGGAGATCAAAGGCGTAGTGATGGCGGCCACGGTCCTCGAAACGACATTCATTTTGCCACGATTGGTCAGGTTTTCCTCCTGGATGAAGATGCTTCGGCCATTAGCTTGGTTGGCCAGGTTCAAGGGACGTTTGCTAGTCATCAAAGGGATCCGCCAGATACGAGTGGGTCCGATAAGCCCCGGTGGACTACGGGCCGGAGAACACAACATATCCAGGATGATAAAACGGGAGGCTTTCATCAGAGAACTCGAGAGGGCCGAAGTAGCGGAAACAGTTGACAAAACATTACCACATCCGAGAGGCAACTTGAGGCATTTAAACCCAAAACTCGATAATGGATTGCCACGAGTAGATAGTAGGCTGACCAAATCCCACCTGAGCTTTGACACAGAATGTCCCACACTGCCACCGGCTCGACAACCCGTGATGGAGCTAATGATCCAACACGTCCACGCCGTGGAGGGACATGCCGGGGAGAAAGTCACGTGACAGGCGTCACCCAAAAGTGGTTTTGGTTTCTGAGAGGGAGAACGACTGAAAAACGCGTAATGCGACGTTGTGTACATTGTAGGAGACGCAATGCCACGGCGAACAAGCAAAGCATGGCTCCGCTGCCAGAATGTAGATTGACTGCGGGCTGGTGACCGTTCAGCGACACCGGGTTGGACTGTTTCGGGCCCTTGTGGATCAAGTGTGGGAAGAGGTTGAAAAAACGATACAGGTGTATCATGACGTGCATGAACTCACGCGCGGTACACTTAGAAGTTGCGCATTTATTGACAAGCGACTCTTTCCTACTGGCCTTGCAACGATTTATCAACCGAAGAGGCGTACCGGCTGATATATACTCAGATAATGGATTGAACTTTGTGGGCGCTCACCGGGAATTGCAGCGTTGGCACAAAAACATAAACAGGGACGAATTGCAAGATCATACCGTGACCTACGGCATACGATGGCATTTCAACCCCCCACAAGCCAGCCAACGCGGCGGCGTATGGGAACGCATGGTCCGGTCCGTCAGACGGATATTGTTGTCAATCATGGAGCAGCAGCCGCCAGACGACGAGACGCTGAACACCGTCATGACTGAGGTCGAGAGAATTCTGAACAACCGCCTCTGGTTCCAGTAATGAACGGCGACCACACCCACCTGGCACTCACCCCGAACGACTTATTGACGTTAAGGTCGAACGGGGGTTTCCAAGGGCCGGTAAGCCTTCGTGGGAGCTACCTCCACGGATGGAAGCAGGCGAACTATCTTGCCAGGGTTTTCTGGAGGCGATGGCTGCGGGAGTACCATCCAGCACTGCAGACTCAACAGAAGTGGCTGGTCAAAACAAGACCATTCAAGGTTGGGGATGTGGTGATGATTGCAGACGAACACGCACATTTCGGCACCTGGTCCTTGAGAGTGGTTATGGAGACCATCGAAACCACTGACTAAATGATAAGAACGGTGAAGTTGGAGACAGCTAACGGAGTGCCCATTCGTGACATACGCAGTATTAACCTACTGGAGAGCGAAGGCGGAGAAGCCGATGATCCTGAGGCCCAGTAGACTGTTTCGCACTAGTCATCGAGGTGGATAATGAAACAACATATATATGGAAGCAATCCCGACACTGACTCATCGAACCATCATACACCCCGACGCACACACTCACCTACATTGTACTCGTTATACCACATGGTCTCCATCAAACCCGTTGAATTGCTCACAGTCTTTCGTTGACATTACGGGAGGTTTTTCCGATATGTGGTGGTAAATGCGATTCCATTGTACATACAGACACATACACACATACCCGATGCACTCTACACCCCGCAACCCCTATCAAACATGTGACAGTGTTCGTCGTTTTTTGTTGTTGACGTTACCGAATGCTTTTTACGTACATAGAAGTAGCGGAGCTCAGGTCACGAACACACACACCTACATTTTACTCGTTTATGCCCCACGGTCCCCGTGAAACACGTTACAGTACTCATAGTCTCTCTTTGACATTGCAGAAAGTCCCCCTTTGATGTGTGGTCATACTTGTGATTACATCATACACACACACACTCACGCAAGCACATACAGCCAGGGCAGGACGGCCTTTCCAAGGACAGCACCTATGTGCCCACATCACGCCCGCCATCGGTCATTTGTTCTCGTGGAAGATGTAGACTAACCTTGCTTCTGTGTAGCCAGCGGATTAGGTGCGACCATGAATAGAACGTTGACGACGAACATTAGGCGCACGCAGTGACAGCAGGGCCCAGGTAGGAAGAAAGAATCAGTACCTTTATACCAAACCTTTGACTCTGCTAAGGATTCAGGAGGATTTCGGTGGGCGGTGTAACGATCGGTCGTGGAAAATCCCCCTAAAACCCTTGCAATTCACTGTTTTTCTTAACATCACTCACTTGCTTTCATTGTTGACGTGTCTTTACAAACTGTTTGTTTTCATGGACCAATTGTTGTTTGTTCGCGCCCAGAGCGCTACTTTGTCACATCCTTATTCTGGACCTGCGTGACGCACGTGCTCTTTGCTCACAAGCTGCGATTCGGTTTCTCGTTTGTTGAGTCCTTGTGATCGTATTATTGAGGTTTGTATCTTTTTGGTATCATTGTTCATGCAATAATCTAGTATCGCAGAATATCACTGATAATCGCATTTTGATTTCGGGATCCGTTATAAATTTGGCTACGCATTGCTCAAACGTGTGTTACACTGAAAGACCTCGAGCACTTCTGAAGCGTCCGACATCCATGTCGTCAGATGGAAGCCGCCCTCTTCGGGCAATCTTGTTAGGCCTCTGAACTGCGCTAGGGCCGAGTATACACCATCGAATGACCCGAGGTAGTCGTAGACGTGGAAGCTTCTGCCGATGCTATCTACTACCGACCGGAGGACCGGAGCTCCATGTTTGTTCGCTGATTCTCGGATGGCGTATTTCGTGCAAAAAGGTGATGATATCGTTCCGAAGGGGTGGACGGTCGTTCCACAGTTTGTCATTGCTTTGTCCCGGTTGTTCCCTTCCCACCACAGGAAACGCAACGCATCTCGTTCTACTACCGGTATTTTTGCCTGGTGAAACATCTTCCTGATTTCGGCGGACAAGGCCACTCTACCCAGCCTGAAACGGCATACAACTTCAATCAATGGTGTGGTCCACTCAGGCCCTTGTAGCAAGCGATCGCTCAACGACTTGCCCTGGAACTTGGCCGCACAGTCGAAAACCACCCGCAGATTTTCGGATTTCTTGAGGTTGGTAACCGTGTGGTCAGGTAGGTATCAGATACCCTTTCGGCCGTCGGTGTTGGCAGGCACCTTTATGAAGTAGCCGAGAACTTCTTTTCGCTTCATTAATTCCGCGTATCGTTCCCACAGATTTTGGTCGCAAATGAAGCGTTCGTTCAGTCGTAGTAATCGATGGAGAACATAATTTCTGTTATCAGTCCGCGGGTCGGCAGATATGCGCCATGGGAGGTGAACCTCAAACTGTTTTTCGAGGCCTCTAGTGCCTTGCCGCGCTGTTTGTAAGGCTAAGTGATCCTCTTGAGACAACGATGGTCCTTCGTCTCTAATGTCATGAAACTCCTTTTCATACGGCCGCTGCAGGTGGTACTCTATGCGGTCCGTTTCGGCGGATAAATAATTCACGGAACCACGTCTCCCTACCAAACCATAAAGTATTCATCCCAGTGCCGTGCGTACGGCGTAAAGTGCCTGGCGGCTGCCACTCTCTGGTCAAGTACCTAATGTGCCTCTGGCACGTCGCAGCCGATGAGGAGATCCACTTCGTCGTCTTCCTAGTCTACAACGGTGACATCCTGCAGGTAAGGCCACCTAGTCAAGATTGCGTTCACCGACCTTGGTGCTCGCATGGGGAGATCCACTAACTTGAATGCCTCCGTTGGTTTAATTTGCTCGTTAGTTTCTAGAGAGATGAGTTGCAGCCTTAGCCTACCGCCAGTCATTACCTGTGTTCCGCCCACCGCGCTCACTGCTAACGACGTCGTACTTTTAGCGAGCTCGTGTTTGTCGGCGAACCGTTCTTTCACTAGAGTAGCGTCGGATTCATTATCGACGAAAGCCAAAGCTTTGACCACCCCCGTTGAGGTCACTACTCCCACGGCGCCCACTCATAAACGTACCGGTTTACTGGCAGGCCGTGACGTTGAGCAAATAACACTGGGCTTGGTACTCGCCTTGGGTAAGGTTACTCTCGCCTGGTGCAACAGCGGATGGTGTCTGCCAGTGCAGCCCTCGTAACCACATCGGTTCTTTGTTCTGCAAACTGTCACCCGGTGCGTGGCGCTGAGGCATATAATGCATGCTGCTGTCGTCCGCGCCATTACCCAATGTTCATCTGTTGTGGCACTGATGAACTTGAGGCATTCTAGTAGCCCATGGCTGGCGTCACAGGACCTGCAAATTGGATGCACTGTAGCCTCGCGTGAAATGGTGTGCGCATTGGTCCAAGGTTGGTATTTTGGATGTTCCCGTGCAGGGGTTTGAGGCTGATTAATGCTAGATTTGTTTACTGAAGTACTTTCCCGGAAGAGTTAGCCAAATCTACTGTCGGCTATCTTGGTTTGCCTGTCCAAGTATTCGGTCAGGACTTCGTAGTTAGCTTCACAGCCGCCTCGGCTTATACGTGACACGTCCTCCGCTCACCGACCACGTAGTTCGGGAGGGAGGTGACGGACCATGTTTTCTAATGTGAGCATGGCATCTAGGTCAGCCCCGTAGCCTAAATGGTCGAGGGCTATTGAACAGTTCCGCATTATGATCACTACGTTGGCCATCGTATAGCTGTCACGATTGGTTCATTTTGGTCCCTTAATATCACGCCCTCCATTAGGTTCGCGACAACCACGAATGACTGGCCATACGGGCCTTTCAAAATCTTCCTTGCCCGTATGTAGAATTGTTCAGGGTTGAGCACGTTACTGCAACGGCTATTTCGGCCATGAGTAATGCGCAGCCCAATTAACGAATCCCAAAGCCAGAACAAGATTGATTCGCCGATTCCGCGGTACCGGATTAACAAATTATACGCCCATAAATATGTACAAACCTCAGCTGTACGGCCACAAAGTGTAGCAGCGAGGACCAGAGTTCAAAAAGGTCAATGTCAGGTACCACTGTCAAGGCAGTCCAAGTTCGAATCAAAAATATGCCACAACACGTGAGCAAAATGTAAACAAATGTTCAAGTGAAGTTTTTCATGTGTGCTGTACTTGTTCGAGGGTCAGTAAGATAGAGGGCATAGCCTCAACAAAACAAGTGTGTGGTCAAATGAAGACCGATAATTCTCGATGAAGAATCGGGATGGCCACAGTGTACTCGAACATCAGGGGCCTCAACGTGTGGCGTTATCACTGTAGAGGTGTGTTTTGCTCACAACTTCCATCCAATTGAACACAGGTTGGATAATAACACAAATGGGAGGTCCCGGAAATAGAGATGTTTCTACAAACGGTCAACAAATGCTTGTTCAAGAGTTTCCGCTACTTCACAAACAATGTCGTGTCGTGTGCCAAGTTGGGGTTTCGACAACTAACTCCATTGTAAATCGTGAACATCACATGAAATTAGACACAAATATACTTCAAAGACTGTGTGAAGGGTAAGGACCTACGGGAGAATTCATGAGAGATAAATAAATAAATCCAGCTTCAATTGCTATAAGTGGACTTGGTTTTAGCTTGGTCTGTAGCGTCAAATTCACCCTTGCCACTATCACCTTCAAGCAAACGTATCTTACGGATATCTTGCAATACGTCTCCTTTGTTCGTTCTCACCACCGCCGTGCGCACGAGGCCATCGATTTCTGTACGGCAGTCCCTGATCACTCCAAGTGGTCATTCGTCTTTATGTAAGTGGCTCTCCACGAGGATGACGACATCGCCACATCTGAACGATCTCTCTCTGGAGATCCGTTTTTGTCGAAGCCTCACGGTCGGTAAGTACTCCCTCATCCAACGTTTCCAGAAAGCCTGTGCCAGGTGGTTTACTTGCTTTTATCCTATGATGTACGTTCCACTTATGGCTTTCGGTGTGATTGCTCCTACATTTGACCGCAATAATAACAGATCGTGGGGAGTGAGAGCCGGTTCACCTTCCGGGTCTGGGACGATCGGCACCAGGGATCTGTTTTTCAGCATACAGTCTAATTCTGTTGGTAAAGGAGTCAGCCTCTCGTCATCGGGGTTTTGCTGTGAGGTCAGGGCCGTGAGTATTTTCCTAGTCGGCCCTTCCCAAACGCCACCGCGATGACTAGCACAGCGTGGGTTGACGTGCCATTCTATCCCCTTTGCAACTGTCTTGTTTCGTATTTTGGCGTGGTCCAGGTGGTTTGACCATTCTTCTAACTCCTTATGAGCTCCAGCGAAGTTTGAGCCATTGTCTGAGTATACATTCTTGGGGACTCCCCGCCTCGCGATGAACCTCCGAAAGACCATTAGAAATGAATCGGTGGTCATAGTATTCACTACTTCGAGATGGACTGCTCTGGATTGTAAACAAGTTATCAGGCAGCCATACCTCCCTTCCGCGCTCCTTTTCTTTCGTACAAGTGACGAGCCAAAGCAATCGACGCCGATTTCCACGAACGGGCGTCATCCCGGCTGTACTCTCACGGCTGGAAGGAGGGCCATCATTTGGTGGCCTGCTACCGCATTCCGGCGACAAGTGATACAGTTGCCTATGACTAGCTTGACCGTCGCTGGTTCCTTTGCCACCCAAAATCGTCTACGTATACTGTTTAACAAGTGGCTCAAACCTGCGTGTCCCTCTTCTCGATGTACACGGTCTACCAGGCATCTCGTTATATAGTGGTCACCATGAATTGTTATGGGGTATTTTGTTTCGTACTCCAGATTTGAATTCCTCAGCCGCCCTCCAACTCTCAGTGGCCCGTTGGCTCGCCATGGGGTTTGGTCTTCGGATACCGCTGTACAATGGCCTGCTTCCTTTGGTGTCATCGTCTATCCTGGCCAGCTCACGGGTCCCGAACGGGAAGGCGTCCAGTTGTAGTAGGCGTAGGACGTCGAGTTCGGCTTGTTTCAGCTCGCCCGGTGGTATCGTTCCCACATTTAACGTGTTCTGTGGTCGTGTGCCTTTCAAAATCACTAAGAGTTTTTTGTATCTCGTCCACCAGGCTATGGCTCTTAACGTTTTTATCCAGTCGGGGAAGCGGTCCAGTTTGTCTAGTAGGCTTGCTCTTCCCGTGGATTTTGTAGTCAGTATCAGTCTTTTCGTTTCGATATCGCTATCATCAGGCTTAGGTATTAGTAGCGTTGGCCGCATCTCTTTAGGTGGAGTTAGGAAGGCCCCGCTGTTCACATCCGCAGCCCTTCTAGTGTTTTAGGCCTCTTGAGCAGAAGTAGGCTGGGTTACCGGTGGACTGTCTATAGTGCCACTGATCGGTCTTAGTCGACTCACGAATCATAGTGAGTCTGTTGGCTACGAAGATGTTAAAGCAAGTGCTAATGTTGCTTATGTAATGTGGTACCGTGGCTGAGTCCGTCCAAAAGTTTGGTTCCCAGTTTATCCGATCAAAGCATCTTCCAATTAGCGTCGCGGCTTTCACGGTCAGTACTGCTGCAGTCAGTTCCAGCCTCGGAATAGACACAGTTTTCAGTAGAACCGCTCTCGCCTTTGCGAATACTATTTGATTGTGCCGCCCACCGCTTTCGCCCACCAAGCAGCCATAAGCTACTATCCCGCAGGCTACTTTTGATGCATCTGAAAACAAGCAGACTAGGGCATCGTTTGTTCACTTGATTCCTGTCGAGCGTATTTGTATCTTGATCCGACCAAGTTGGTCCAGGCTGTGCGTCATCGCTTGTCATCGTTATCTTGGAGAGGTTCGTCCCAACCCGTCCCTCTCTGGCACAGCGATTGCAGCAAGTACTTTCCCGGTAACAACGGTGGCGAAACAAAACCCAGGGAATCATAGAGACTTGAGACTGATGACAGGATTCCTCTCCGTGTGGCTGGTCGTTTGGGTAGGTCCAGAGTGAATATGAATTCGTCACCTTCGGGGTTCCATTGAACTCCAAGCGTGTGCTCCACCTGTGAAGGGGATCCCAAAAGCTCTCTCGCGCACTCCATTTTCTCGGACTTCGGGATAACATTGAGCATCTCCTGGCTGTTTGAAGTCCATTTAGTGGGGTTGGATCCTCCTGCTTTAGAGTGGCGGTCAGTCCGGTCATATATAGAATAGCAGTATTTGGGTCTACAAAGAAACACAAAAAATCGTCCACGTGGAAGTGATCCATTGCTCTTCCTAACAGATTTCTGGTGCCGCCGAAACGCTTGACGGTTTCCCAGAGGGCGAAATTAGCACAGAAGAGGGATCGTACCGTCCCGAGGGGGTGCACTATCAGCCTGTACTCGTCTGGTGCAGGATTTCCGTCGCTTTCAGGCCACCGGGGAAGACGAAAGGCGTCTCTGTCTTCAATGGGAATTTTCCCTTGTGGGATTATTTCACGTATGTCCGCAGAGACGGCCACTTTTCCCAGCCGAAGACAACATAAAACCTCCACCAGTGGTGTTGTCCAGCCGTAACCGCTGAGATGTGGCCGCTGAGTCAGAATAGATTGCGCTGACTGGGGTGCTCTCATCGGCAGATCTTTTACGGTGACTGCCCCTAGGCTTTCTGCTCTATTGTTGTTGACCAAAGAAACGAGTTGTAGGCGCAGTTTGGTCGATTGGATGGTCCGGGTGCCACTCACTGTGCTCACTGCCAATGAAGATTGATGCTCTCTGATCCCATACCTCTCTGCAAACACCTTCCTCACCAGAGTGGTGTTCTAGCCACTACCTACGAAGACCAACGTTCTTATCACCCCAACTGAGGTTTCTACACCAACTTCTATTACTCTCAGGCGAGCGGCTTGTTAATAGAGTGAGACACTGGGCAGACCGCACCTGTTTTCGGGATGTATTCGGCATTCAATTTCTTGGGTTTGTGCAGTAGACAATGATGTTTCTCGTGGCATCCATCCTGACTACAGCTGGTTTTCATTTGGCACACCAGTGCTCGATGTGAATCGTTGAGACGAACAATGCACGCGCCCAGTCTCCTGGCCAATTCCCATCGTTCGTCGACGCCTACGTTACGGAAGGGAGGGTATTCCCCTAGGCGATGAAGCGCCCCACAAACCTTGCACGTCGGCAAATTTTCACCTTTGTGGGATAGTGCGTGTGTGTTTACCCGTGGTTGGCCTCTACTTGGTTCCCTGTCCAGCCTTGTATCGTTCCAGTCCTGGGTAGCTTGCTCGTCCCGCGCACAAGTTGACCAAAACAACTGTTTGCCATTCGGGCATGACGGTCTATGAACTGCATCAGGTCTTCAAACGTAGTTTCTCGCCCAATTCTGCTGAACCCCCGGGCTTCCTCAGCCCATCTATTCTGTATTTCCGTGGATAAACTGCGAACTATGGTCTCCAATATGTGAAGTGCTTTCAGATCCGAAAGATGACCTAGGTGATTCAGGGTGGTGCAGCAGTTCTGCAATGCTATCACCAGACTGACTGGGGAACCTGACTCGTCTTTGTAACGTCTTGCTTCTGACAGTAAAACATCGCTCAAGTTCTGAGCGACCTTAATGGTTGCCGAAATAGGTCTTTCGAGATATCACGTGCCCGGGGGTAACTACCTTCGGGATCCAGCATCAAGCATCAGTCGATCGCTCTCCTGGCTCTTCCACGACAGTAATGTATCAGATATAAGAATCTCTGTCCTGGATCGCATACTCTCTTTTCAACAAAGTTCTCGCATCGCTTATTGAATTTGCAGTACTGTTCTGCGCTCCGGTCAAATGGGGCCAATTCCACTCTTGGCAAATCAATTGCATGTGTTCCGCCGGCACAGGTCGGCTTCAATCGTTCCACGGAATTGCTAGGCTGAACGATTGCGTGCTCCGTGGTCTCCAAGACTAACTCTAGCTCCAGTCTTTGAGGTTGTACTTTCCCGGCTAACTCAGCTTCTTCCTTGGCCTGTCTAAGCTGGTTTTCTAATTTTACCATTCTCAGTCTATAAATATCAACACGTTCAAATTCCATATCACTGGCTGAACTACATGAAGCTGCCTTGACAGGACTGACAGGCCTAGCAATACCTAAAAAATTAGTGTCACCCAAAAATACCCCAGGGATTTGCCGAGTTACTTCCTGTCTATCTTATGTTTTCTTTTGTCCCCTTCTTGGAGCTTCTGATTGAATTACTCATAAAGATTCCACGTTGAATACTGTGACGGATATTCCGATCGTGAGTAACTCGTAGCCCAATTACCGAATCCCAAAGCCAGAACAAGATTGATTCGCCGATTCCGCGGTACCGGATTAACAAATTATACGCCCATAAATATGTACAAACCTCAGCCGTACGGCTACAAAGTGTACCAGCGAGGACCAGAGTTCAAAAAGGTCAATGTCAGGTACCACTGTCAAGGCAGTCCAAGTTCGAATCAAAAATATGCCACAACACGTGAGCAAAATGTAAACAAATGTTCAAGTGAAGTTTTTCATGTGTGCTGTACTTGTTCGAGGGTCAGTAAGATAGAGGGCATAGCCTCACCAATACAAGTATGTGAAAACCACTAGGGAGGACTTCCACACATGTACGTTGCAGATACATCCGTCGGCATCTTCTCTTGCTCGGCCTTGACAGCAATGAGTCAGGCAGTGCAGCCTTTACACAGGGACGGTCATCTTGCTTTCGACTAAATTTCCGAACTGCTTGATGAACTAGCAGTAGTATTCAGATCGTCTGCCGAAAACCGTCAGTTATGCTCATCGCAGACTAATCGTTTTTGGGGTTGATGCTTTATATTGGGCGACCGGCGCGGAGTTTCCCATTTTAATTTGTCCCGATCTGTCGGATAGGTTGAAGTTGTAGGCCTTCTACTGCCGCGCTTCCCGTCCACACTTCTCATCTGCTTCTTGGGTCTGTTGCCTAGTCGATACCGTTTGTTGTTATAGGTTAAATGACCTCTACCTCAATGGGTCAACATTCTTCCAGTCCGTATAACCCTCAGTGTTACATGAGCTAGCACCGGCAGGACTAGGTGGCCTAGCATTGCCTAAGGAGTCAAAGTACAGAAAACCTCCCCAGTGACTTGCCGCATTACTTCATGTCCAGATTCTAACTGCTTCGATCGTTTTCTTGGCATGTTGCATATTTCCTCTTTCCAAATTGATCGACTGTGTTACAAGGGCACCCTTGAGCAGTGCGTAGCAAAATTCACAACGGATCCCGAAATCAAAAGGCGATTATCCGTGATATTCTACAATACTAGATTATTGAGTGAGCAATGATACCAAACAGATACGAACATCAACTATGCGGTCACAAGGACTCAAAAACGAGAACCAAATTGCAGCATGCGAGAAGGAAGCACGTGTATCACACAGGTCCAGAATTAGGATATGACAGAGTAGCGTGCTGGACGCGAACAAACAAACGTTTCTTTCATAAAAACATACAGTGCATAAAACAGGCCAATAGTGTTAATAAGTGAGTGATGTTTAGGAAACATGTAACCGCAGTGTTTTTGGGGGGATTTTCCACGACCGGTGGTTACACCTACTGGAGCCTATCAATTAATGATGACAAATGAATGGGGATGTCATTTGGTAATTCCCCGGCTTAACTCATCTAGACGAATAATTCCACACTTATTCGAGGCGTGGGATAGGACAACGCCCATCCAAGACAACATAAACGGATGAGGTCCAGCCTCTTCCTGACGACTGCAGAGGAGCTAAGCGCCATTCGCCGCCGCTAGATTCGTTAGTAGGGTCACATGCAGAAGCCCCAGGAAAGCCTGAGAACTGCTCTCAACGTGATAAGTGGCCAAACAGGCGGCCTGCCCATACCAGCTAAGCCCACTAGTTTGCGGCAAACTACTACCAGTGAGCGGATGAAGTCGAGACCCAAGAAGAAACGAGGTAAGAAGAAGAACAGCACTACGAAGGCGGCGGACAACATTGCTAAGGCAGACGATTCGGGGATCGCGATTCGGAAATCCAGCCGATGGTCTTGCAGGGGCGTGTCCAGACGCTGGGATGGACGTCAGGCCGTAGGCCACTGATACTGAATCAGGAAGAACCATTTGTCCAGGAACCGAAGGCAAGAAGAGACATACATAGGAGACGGGTGTATGACGTACTGTGACTCTCAGTTGTGCCGGGTCCTGTGTCTCTCAAAGGGGTTCAGAGTGGGGAAGTGGAAATCGGCGCTAGCGAAAACGGAGAAGAAAGTTGCATGAACTTTACTGGTCGCATTTGTGGAATAACACTGCAGAGTTATGTTGCTGACCAAGGCGGTTCTGATAGCCCAACTCATTAAGGGCATATATCAGACTACACCTGACGAGCACGGAGCAATACCGGGTGGGTTGCCTGCGGGTGAAGACGTGGCCAAGTCCGCGAGGGAGCTAGGGAAAGGTCCCAAAGGACAGAATTGCTTACCCAGCGGTCGGGTTACTTCACCGACAGCCACAAGTGAGCCACGCAAGCCGTCTGGGTTTGCGGTTATTGAAGAAGTACCAAAAGATGAAAATTGGCAACTCTGTCCAATGGAGGGAGACACGGCCACCGTTAAATTGGGCGTTAAGATTGTGCCCATGGCAATGGGTTCGGAGTGTTCGGTAGTCCTGGATGACCAGCGAACTACATGCACCCCAGTGGTGGACACCATTACGAAGAACTTGCCCCCACCCCGGGCGTTGCGCCCGAGACCCAGCCAACGCTAACCAATAATCAGCAGATTTGGGTGAGAAACTACGTTTGAAGACCTGATGCAGTTCATAGACCGTCATGCCCGAATGGCAAACAGTTGTTTTGGTCAACTTGTGCGCGGGACGAGCAAGCTACCCAGGACTGGAACGATACAAGGCTGGACAGGGAACCAAGTAGAGGCCAACCACGGGTAAACACACACGCACTATCCCACAAAGGTGAAAATTTGCCGACGTGCAAGGTTTGTGGGGCGCTTCATCGCCTAGGGGAATACCCTCCCTTCCGTAACGTAGGCGTCGACGAACGATGGGAATTGGCCAGGAGACTGGGCGCGTGCATTGTTCGTCTCAACGATTCACATCGAGCACTGGTGTGCCAAATGAAAACCAGCTGTAGTCAGGATGGATGCCACGAGAAACATCATTGTCTACTGCACAAACCCAAGAAATTGAATGCCGAATACATCCCGAAAACAGGTGCGGTCTGCCCAGTGTCTCACTCTATTAACAAGCCGCTCGCCTGAGAGTAATAGAAGTTGGTGTAGAAACCTCAGTTGGGGTGATAAGAACGTTGGTCTTCGTAGGTAGTGGCTAGAACACCACTCTGGTGAGGAAGGTGTTTGCAGAGAGGTATGGGATCAGAGAGCATCAATCTTCATTGGCAGTGAGCACAGTGAGTGGCACCCGGACCATCCAATCGACCAAACTGCGCCTACAACTCGTTTCTTTGGTCAACAACAATAGAGCAGAAAGCCTAGGGGCAGTCACCGTAAAAGATCTGCCGATGAGAGCACCCCAGTCAGCGCAATCTATTCTGACTCAGCGGCCACATCTCAGCGGTTACGGCTGGACAACACCACTGGTGGAGGTTTTATGTTGTCTTCGGCTGGGAAAAGTGGCCGTCTCTGCGGACATACGTGAAATAATCCCACAAGGGAAAATTCCCATTGAAGACAGAGACGCCTTTCGTCTTCCCCGGTGGCCTGAAAGCGACGGAAATCCTGCACCAGACGAGTACAGGCTGATAGTGCACCCCCTCGGGACGGTACGATCCCTCTTCTGTGCTAATTTCGCCCTCTGGGAAACCGTCAAGCGTTTCGGCGGCACCAGAAATCTGTTAGGAAGAGCAATGGATCACTTCCACGTGGACGATTTTTTGTGTTTCTTTGTAGACCCAAATACTGCTATTCTATATATGACCGGACTGACCGCCACTCTAAAGCAGGAGGATCCAACCCCACTAAATGGACTTCAAACAGCCAGGAGATGCTCAATGTTATCCCGAAGTCCGAGAAAATGGAGTGCGCGAGAGAGCTTTTGGGATCCCCTTCACAGGTGGAGCACACGCTTGGAGTTCAATGGAACCCCGAAGGTGACGAATTCATATTCACTCTGGACCTACCCAAACGACCAGCCACACGGAGAGGAATCCTGTCATCAGTCTCAAGTCTCTATGATTCCCTGGGTTTTGTTTCGCCACCGTTGTTACCGGGAAAGTACTTGCTGCAATCGCTGTGCCAGAGAGGGACGGGTTGGGACGAACCTCTCCAAGATAACGATGACAAGCGATGACGCACAGCCTGGACCAACTTGGTCGGATCAAGATACAAATACGCTCGACAGGAATCAAGTGAACAAACGATGCCCTAGTCTGCTTGTTTTCAGATGCATCAAAAGTAGCCTGCGGGATAGTAGCTTATGGCTGCTTGGTGGGCGAAAGCGGTGGGCGGCACAATCAAATAGTATTCGCAAAGGCGAGAGCGGTTCTACTGAAAACTGTGTCTATTCCGAGGCTGGAACTGACTGCAGCAGTACTGACCGTGAAAGCCGCGACGCTAATTGGAAGATGCTTTGATCGGATAAACTGGGAACCAAACTTTTGGACGGACTCAGCCACGGTACCACATTACATAAGCAACATTAGCACTTGCTTTAACATCTTCGTAGCCAACAGACTCACTATGATTCGTGAGTCGACTAAGACCGATCAGTGGCACTATAGACAGTCCACCGGTAACCCAGCCTACTTCTGCTCAAGAGGCCTAAAACACTAGAAGGGCTGCGGATGTGAACAGCGGGGCCTTCCTAACTCCACCTAAAGAGATGCGGCCAACGCTACTAATACCTAAGCCTGATGATAGCGATATCGAAACGAAAAGACTGATACTGACTACAAAATCCACGGGAAGAGCAAGCCTACTAGACAAACTGGACCGCTTCCCCGACTGGATAAAAACGTTAAGAGCCATAGCCTGGTGGACGAGATACAAAAAACTCTTAGTGATTTTGAAAGGCACACGACCACAGAACACGTTAAATGTGGGAACGATACCACCGGGCGAGCTGAAACAAGCCGAACTCGACGTCCTACGCCTACTACAACTGGACGCCTTCCCGTTCGGGACCCGTGAGCTGGCCAGGATAGACGATGACACCAAAAGAAAGCAGGCCATTGTACAGCGGTATCCGAAGACCAAACCCCATGGCGAGCCAACGGGCCACTGAGAGTTGGAGGGCGGCTGAGGAATTCAAATCTGGAGTACGAAACAAAATACCCCATAACAATTCATGGTGACCACTATATAACGAGATGCCTGGTAGACCGTGTACATCGAGAAGAGGGACACGCAGGTTTGAGCCACTTGTTAAACAGTATACGTAGACGATTTTGGGTGGCAAAGGAACCAGCGACGGTCAAGCTAGTCATAGGCAACTGTATCACTTGTCGCCGGAATGCGGTAGCAGGCCACCAAATGATGGCCCTCCTTCCAGCCGTGAGAGTACAGCCGGGATGACGCCCGTTCGTGGAAATCGGCGTCGATTGCTTTGGCTCGTCACTTGTACGAAAGAAAAGGAGCGCGGAAGGGAGGTATGGCTGCCTGATAACTTGTTTACAATCCAGAGCAGTCCATCTCGAAGTAGTGAATACTATGACCACCGATTCATTTCTAATGGTCTTTCGGAGGTTCATCGCGAGGCGGGGAGTCCCCAAGAATGTATACTCAGACAATGGCTCAAACTTCGCTGGAGCTCATAAGGAGTTAGAAGAATGGTCAAACCACCTGGACCACGCCAAAATACGAAACAAGACAGTTGCAAAGGGGATAGAATGGCACGTCAACCCACGCTGTGCTAGTCATCGCGGTGGCGTTTGGGAAGGGCCGACTAGGAAAATACTCACGGCCCTGACCTCACAGCAAAACCCCGATGACGAGAGGCTGGCTCCTTTACCAACAGAATTAGACTGTATGCTGAAAAACAGATCCCTGGTGCCGATCGTCCCAGACCCGGAAGGTGAACCGGCTCTCACTCCCCACGATCTGTTATTATTGCGGTCAAATGTAGGAGCAATCACACCGAAAGCCATAAGTGGAACGTACATCATAGGATAAAAGCAAGTAAACCACCTGGCACAGGCTTTCTGGAAACGTTGGATGAGGGAGTACTTACCGACCGTGAGGCTTCGACAAAAACGGATCTCCAGAGAGAGATCGTTCAGATGTGGCGATGTCGTCATCCTCGTGGAGAGCCACTTACATAAAGACGAATGACCACTTGGAGTGATCAGGGACTGCCGTACAGAAATCGATGGCCTCGTGCGCACGGCGGTGGTGAGAACGAACAAAGGAGACGTATTGCAAGATATCCGTAAGATACGTTTGCTTGAAGGTGATAGTGGCAAGGGTGAATTTGACGCTACAGACCAAGCTAAAACCAAGTCCACTTATAGCAATTGAAGCTGGATTTATTTATTTATCTCTCATGAATTCTCCCGTAGGTCCTTACCCTTCACACAGTCTTTGAAGTATATTTGTGTCTAATTTCATGTGATGTTCACGATTTACAATGGAGTTAGTTGTCGAAACCCCAACTTGGCACACGACACGACATTGTTTGTGAAGTAGCGGAAACTCTTGAACAAGCATTTGTTGACCGTTTGTAGAAACATCTCTATTTCCGGGACCTCCCATTTGTGTTATTATCCAACCTGTGTTCAATTGGATGGAAGTTGTGAGCAAAACACACCTCTACAGTGATAACGCCACACGTTGAGGCCCCTGATGTTCGAGTACACTGTGGCCATCCCGATTCTTCATCGAGAATTATCGGTCTTCATTTGACCACACACTTGTTTTGTTGAGGCTATGCCCTCTATCTTACTGACCCTCGAACAAGTACAGCACACATGAAAAACTTCACTTGAACATTTGTTTACATTTTGCTCACGTGTTGTGGCATATTTTTGATTCGAACTTGGACTGCCTTGACAGTGGTACCTGACATTGACCTTTTTGAACTCTGGTCCTCGCTGCTACACTTTGTGGCCGTACAGCTGAGGTTTGTACATATTTATGGGCGTATAATTTGTTAATCCGGTACCGCGGAATCGGCGAATCAATCTTGTTCTGGCTTTGGGATTCGTTAATTGGGCTACGCATGACTCACAAATGGATTAACCGTTACAGCGATTCTTCCAACGGGCGTAACACACTTGAATCGTACGAAGGAAATCGAATGCAAATACTTGGAAGGTTTAGATATCCATAAGTCTGCCGGGCTAGATGATATCCACGCTGCTATCACTAAGCCGTTTGATGCTATCCTATCCTTTCCGGTATATTAGTTATATAGAGACACAAAGTACCATAGAAGGTTGCCACAGGACTGGAGGACACAGCAGCCATAGCTATGCATCAAGAAGGACCTAGCTGTGAAATGGGAAACCACAGACTTTTAGCCTTACCTGTATGCAATGCAAAGTTTTGGAGAATATTATCCGGGAGTACCTCTGCGAGCACCAACCAGGGTATCCTATGCTTTGCCCAGCTCAGTACGGATTTCTAAAGGACAGGTCGTGCTTGACCAATCTCATGACCTTCCTAGACGAAGTCACTTAATGAGTGGATGAAGGCAAACAGGTAGAATTATGTTACTACGACTTTAGAAAGGCATTTGACTCGATAAAACACCGGCTTCTACCAATCAATTTGTGGCCATTTGGTATAAATGGGCAGATTCAGGATGGGTCGAGGGACTTCGTAACCGGTAGAAAGTTCTCCATTGGAGTAGGTGAAATTAACTCTAGATTAGAAAACGTCACCAGTGGAGTATCGCAGGGTTCCGTACTAGACCCACTTCTGCTTCCTCTGTTTAATAGTGACTTAGCCTAAGTCCTACGGTCGCCAGGCTTCTTCTTCGCAGATGGTGTGAAGTTAGTGGGAGCTCGGTGGAGAAAGAAGCTGATCAGTGACTCACTTACAGTTCACAACTGGGCACAGAAGGTGGACTTACCCCTCTGTAACGAACGTTTGAGCAATGCGTAGCCAAATTTGCAACGGATCCCGAAATCAAAAGACGATTATTCGTGATATTCTACGATACTAGATTATTACAATAAACAATGACATAAACAATATACAAACCTCAATAATACGATCACAAGGACTCAACAACGAGAAACCGAATAGCAGCGTGTGAGCAGACAGCACGTGCGTCACACAGGTTCTGAACAAGGATGTGTCAAAGTAGCACTCTGGGCGCGAACAAACAACAATTGGTCCAGAAAAACAACCAGTTCGTAAAGACAAGTCAATAGTGTATGGAAATGAGTGATGTTGGGAGAAACACTGAATCGCGAGGGAAAAAGGGGGATTTTCCACGACCGGCTGTTGCACCGCCCACCAAAATCCTCCTGGATCCTTAGAAAAGTCAAAGGTTTGGTATAAAGGTACTGATTCTTCCTACCTGCCTAGGCTCTGCTGTCAGTGCGCGCGTCTAATGCTCGTCGTCAACGTTCTACTACTGGTCGCACCTAATCCATTGGATACATAGACGTGAGGCTAATCTACATCTTCCACAAGACTAAATGACCGATGGCGGGCGTGAAGGGTCACATAGACGTTGTCCTCGTAAGGGGCCGTCCGGTCCTGGATGTACGTGCTTGAGTGTGTGTGTGAGTGCGTGTGTGTGTGTGCCGGGGTTACAATGAAATCACATTTATGACTACACATCAAAGGAGGACTTTCTGCAATGTCAACAAAGGACCGCGTGGCAAGAAAACGAGTAAAATGTAGCATGTGTGTGTGACCTGAGCTCCGCTATTTCCACATGTGCAAGGGGCATTCGGTAGCGTCAACAAAGGCAAACAAAAGAACACTGTCACATGTATGATGGGTTTACGGGATGTAGAGTGCGTCGTGCATGCGTGTATGTATCGGGATGTATAATGGAATCGCACTCATCACCACATATAGGAAAGAACCTTCTGTAATGTCAACGAAAGGACCGCGAGCACTTTAACGTGTTTGACGGAGACCGTGTGGTATATATGGTGTTTCTTTATCCACCTCGATTACTGGTGTGAAAAAGGTTTACTAGGCCTCAGGGTTATCAGCTTCTCCGTCTTCGCTCTCGAGTAGGTTAATACTGCGTATGTCACGAATGAGCACTCCGTTAGCTGTCTTCACCTTCACCGTTCTTATCATTTCGTCAGTGCTTTTGATGGTTTCCGTAACTACTCCCAAAGACCAAGCGCTGAAATGTGCGCGTTCGTCGGCGATCATCACCACGTCCCCAACTTTGAATGGTCTTGTTTTGGCCAGCCACTTCTGTCGAGTCTGCAAAGCCGGTAGGTACTCCCGTAGCCATCGCCTCCAGAAGACCTTGGCCAGAGAGTTTGCTTGCTTCCCCCCGTGGAGGTAGCTCCCACGAAGGCTTACCGGCCCTTGGAAACCCTCGTTCGACCTTAGCGTCAATAAGTCGTTTGGGGTGAGCGCCAGGTGGGTGGGGTCGCCGTTCAATACTGGAACCAGGGGGCGGTTGTTCAGGATTCGCTCCACCTCAGTCATGACGGTGTTCAGCGTCTCGTCGTCGGGCTGCTGCTGCTCCATGATTGACAGCAATATCCGTCTGGCGGACCGGATCATGCGTTCCCATATGCCGCCTCGGTGACTGGCCTGTGGAAGGTTGAAATGCCATCGTATGCCGTAGGCCACGGTTCGATCCTGCAGTTCGTCCCTGTTTATGTTTTTGTGCCAACGCTGCAATTCCTGGTGAGCGCCCACAAAGTTCGATCCATTATCTGAGTATATATCGGCCGGTACGCCTCTTTGGTTGATAAATCTTTGCAAGGCCCGTAGAAACGAATCGGTCTTCATCGAATGTGCGACTTCTAGGTGTACCACACGTGACTTCATGCACGTCATGATACATCCATATCGCTTTTCTAATCTTTTCCCGCACTTGATCCACAAGGGCCCGAAATAGTCCAACCCGGTGTCACTGAACGGCCACCAGCCCGTAGTCATCCTGCATTCTGGTAGTGGGGCCATGAGTTGTTTGCCTGCTGTGGCATTGCGTCTCCTGCATTGCACACACCGTCGGATTACGCGTTTTACAGTCTCTCGTCCTCTCAACAACCAAAGACGCTTTCGGATGACGCTCGTCACGTGACTTTCCCCGGCATGTCCCTCCACGGCGTGGACGTGTTGAATCATTATCTCTACTACAGGTTGTCTCGCAGGCAGCAGTATAGGATACTTTGTGTCGAAGTTCAGGTGGGCGCTGGTCAGCCTACCATCCACCCGCAGCAGTTCGTCGATGAGTTTGGGGTTTAAACACTTCAGCTCGCCTCTTGGAGATGGCATGTCTTTATTGGTCGGCCCCACTTCTTCCGCCCTCTTGAGTTCTCGGGCGAAAGCCTCGCGTTGTATCATTCTGAAAATATCGTACTCTGCCGCTTGTAGCTCATCGGGACCTATCGGGCCGACCGGTATCCGACCTGAGGGCCGTAGCCCTTTCATGACTAGTAAATTTCTCTTGAACCTGGTTAACCAAACTAGCGAACGAAGCGTCTTCATCCAGGAAGAAAACCTGACCAGTCGCGATAGGATGGATGACGCTTCGACGACGTTGGTTGCTATCACTACACCTTTGATCTCCAGTTCCACTTCCGTAAAGGGTTTTAATTCGAACACGGGTCAGCCCTGTTTGGGCAATTGCAGGAAGTTTGGCCCTCTCGTCCACGTGTCCAGTTGCCTGAAGTTGTTCGCAAGTCGGGAGCATAGGTCGGCCGGATTATCGCCAGACCTGACATGACTCCACTGGTGCGTGGCTGATTCATCGTGGATAATCGTGAGCCGGTTAGCAACGAAAGTACTTAACGGGCTCCGGACGTTGTTGATATAGTAAAGTACTATCGTTGAATCCGTCCAGAAGCTTACCGACCAAATGTAGAGATCGAAACATCTCTTCACAGCTTGCACCACCCTGACTGCCAACACGGCTGCGCTGAGTTCAAGGCGTGGGATTGAGACCGACTTCAGTAGAGCAACGCGGGCTTTGGCGAACAGGATCCTCGTGGTATATTGTCCATCTCCTGCGCACCATCGTCCGTACACCACAGATCCATAACCGACTTCGGATGCATCGGAAAAGGCATGTAGTTCTCCAGTCCGTGTCGTATGGCCAGGAGTCAAACATCGTGGGATTCTTACGTCCCCTAATTTCTTCAAGGTGTTCAAAAATTCTTCCCAGTCCAGCCGGTCCCCTCGGTCCAGTGACTGGTCCCAATCAACTTTCTTACGGCACAGCCACTGCAGCAAGATCCTTCCGGGTAGCAGCCATGGTGAGACGAAACCAAGCGGGTCGAACAAACTTGAGACGGCAGATAGTATGCCACGACGGGTTATTGGCAACTCTGGAACGTTTAGTTCGAAAACAAAATCGTCCGTTTCCGCGTCCCATTGTATCCCTAAGGTGCGCTCGATAGGAAGTGGAGAGCCGTCCAAATCTCTTACCCTTTCGGCCTTTTCGTGATACGGGATGACCTTCAGCACTTCTGAAGCGTTCGACATCCATTTAGTTAGATGGAAGCCACCCTCTTCCAGCAATCTCGTCGGACCCCTGAACTGCTCTAGAGCTGATTCCACATCATCGAATGACCCAAGGTAGTCGTCGACGTAGACGTTCCTGCTGACGCTTTCTACCACCGTCCGATGTACTAGATCGCCATGTTTGTTCGCTGATTCTCGGAGGGCGTAGTTGGCACAAAATGGTGACGATATGGCTCCGAAGGGGTGGACGGTCATCATTTAATTCACCACTGCGTTGTCCCGGTCGCTCCCTTCCCACCACAGGAAACGCAAAGCATCTCGTTCTCCTACCGAAATCTTCACCCGATGGAACATTTCCCTAATGTCAGCAGACAAAGCCACTTTACCCACTCTGAAACGGCACAAAACATCGATCAGTGGTGTGGTCCAGTCAGGCCCCTGTAGTAGGCGATCGTTTAACGACTTGCCCTGAAACTTGGCCGCACAGTTGAAAACCACAGGCAGTTTATTGGGTTTCTTGGGGTTGATAACCGGATGGTGAGGCAGATACCAGATACCCCTTTTGCTGTCGGTGTTAACAGGCACCTTTTCAACGTAACCGAGGGCCTCGTTTCGCTTCATCAAATCCGCGTATCGTTCCCACAGATTCTGGTCTCGAATGAAGCGTTCTTTTAGTCGTAGTAATCGTTGGAGAACATAATTTCTGTTGTCAGTCCACGGGTCGACCGGTGTGCGCCATGGGAGGGGAACCTCTAGCTGATTTTGAGGCCTCTAGTGCCTTGCCGCACCGTTTGTAGAGCGAAGTGATCCTCTTGAGACAACGTCGGTCGTTCGTCTCCAATGTCATGAAACTCCTTTTCATACAGCCGTTGCAGATGATACTCTATGCGGTCCGTTTCGGCGGATAAGTAATTCACGGAACCACGTAACCCTACTGGACCGTATAACATCCATCAGAGAGCCGTGCGTACGGCATAAGGTGCCTGGCGGTCGCCCACTCTCTGGTCAAGCACCCAATGCGCCTCTGGCACGTCGCAGCCGATGAGGAGATCCACTTCATCATCTTCCCAGTCTACAACGGTTACATCCTGCAGACGGGGCCACCTAGCCAAGATTGCTTTGACCGACCTTGGTGCTCGCATGGAGAGATCCGCTAACGTGAATGCCTCCGTTGGTTCAATTTCCTCGTTAGTGTCTTGAGAGATGAGTTGCAGCCTTAATCTACCGGCAGTCATTACCTGTGTTCCGCCCACCGTGCCCACTGCTAACGACGTCGCATCTTTAGCCAGTTGGTGTTTGTCGGCAAACCGCTCTTTCACTAAAGTGGTGTCGGATCCACTATCAACGAAAGCCAACGCCTTGACTATCCCAGTCGAAGTCACTACTCCCACGGCCACTACGCCTAAACGTACCGGTTTACTGGCAGATTGTGAAGTTGAACAAATCACGCTGGGCTTGGCACTCGCCTCGGATATAGTTACTCTCGCCTGATGCAGCAGCCGATGGTGTCTGCCCGTGCAGCCCTCGTAACCACATCGATTCCTTGTTCTACAGGCTGCTGCCCGGTGCGTGGTGTTGAGACAGATAAAACATGCTCCTTTCATCCTCGCCATTCCCCACCGTTCGTCTATTGTGGCGTTGCCGAACTTGGGGCATTCTGGTAGGCCATGGCTAGTACCACAGGATATGCAATTGGGTTGCGCCGTAGCATCTCGTGAAATGACGTGTGTATTGGTCCAAGATTGGTACTTTGGATGTTCCCGTACAGGGGTTTGGACTTGGCTAGTACCGGGCTTGTTTGCTCGGTTGCTGTCCCGGATGAGTCGGCCGAATCTGCTGTCAGCTATCTTGGTTTGCCTGTCCAAGTATTCGGTCAGGTCTTCGAAGTTGGCTTCTCTGTCGCCTCGACTGATCCGTTCTGCTTCTTCCGCCCACCGACCCTGTAGTTCGGGAGAGAGGTGACGGACTATGCCTTCAAAGTGTGCATGGCGTCTAGGTCAGCCCTGTAACCTAAATGGTCGAGGGCTATTGAGCAGTTCTACATCTTAATCACCAGGTCGGCCATGGTGTAGACGTCGCCCTTGGTTCTCTTTGCCTCTGCCATCACGCCCTCTATTAGGTTACGGGCTACTTTGAACGGTTGGCCAAACAAGTCCCTTAGAATCTTCCTTGCTCGGGTGTAGCCCTATTCCGGGTCGAGCATGGTGCACCCATCGATAGCTTCCCGTGCTCGGCCTCGACAGTAGTGAGTAAGATAAGGAAGCCTTTGCCCGGGGTCGGTTACCTTATTTTCAACGAACGTCTCGAACTGCTTGACAAACTTGCAGTATTGTTCAGCTCGCCCGTCGAAAACCGTTAGCTCCACTCTAGGCAGATCGATCGATGGTGGTTTGTAGTCGGCGACCGGCGTGGGGTTCCCTACCTTATTGCACCCTAATCTATCGGAAGTGTCGCAGTCACTGGTCTCATGCTCTCGCTGTTTTTGTGTACACTTCTCTGCTTCCTGCGCCTGTAGTCTAGCCGATAGTAACTGTTGCTCTAGGTCTAGTATTCTCAGCTTATATAAATCGACATCCTTACGATCAATATTGTTCTCAATAACACATGAACTAGCACTGACAGGACTAGGCGATCTAGCATTAACTAAAGAATCATATGTACCCAAAACCTCCCCAGAGACTTGCCGTATTACTTCCTGTCCGGATTCGACTGCTTTTGATCCTTTTCTTGGCATTTTGCGTGTTTTTCCTCGTTCCAAATTGATCTATTGAGTATTGTAACGAACGTTTGAGCAATGCATAGCCAAATTTGCAACGGATCCCGAAATCAAAAGACGATTATTCGTGATATTCTACGATACTAGATTATTACAATAAACAATGACATAAACAATATACAAACCTCAATAATACGATCACAAGGACTCAACAACGAGAAACCGAATAGCAGCGTGTGAGCAGACAGCACGTGCGTCACACAGGTTCTGAACAAGGATGTGTCAAAGTAGCACTCTGGGCGCGAACAAACAACAATTGGTCCAGAAAAACAACCAGTTCGTAAAGACAAGTCAATAGTGTATGGAAATGAGTGATGTTGGGAGAAACACTGAATCGCGAGGGAAAAAGGGGGATTTTCCACGACCGGCTGTTAAACCCTCAACGCTGGGAAGAGCAACTTGTTGTCACGGACAGCGATAAGCCTGACGGCTGCACATGACCTGAGGAGACCGGATCAATGTGCAGCAGCTGTAAAATGGCACGCGGTGAGCTCTTCAGGCTGAGATAAGCGTTTTCGTGCAGAGAGCCAAGGGTTTTCATGCCAGTGTACATGTCTATAGTTGGACATCCTTTAGAAAACTGTGTGCAGGCATAGTCACCTTCTACAAGAAAGATGCCACCTTTTTGGAGGAGGCACAACGTCCTGCAAAGTGCGCGAAGGGGGAAAGACGTGTAATCAGAGACCCCGGGACCTCAGACTTTTCTCTGTGAAAGGAGGAGACCGCAAGGAGATCTCATAGAGACATTTAAGATAGTCAAAGGCTTTTCTGAGCTTAGACAGGAGATTCTATTACGTACTGCAACAGACTTCAGAACTAGAGGTCACAGGAAGAAGCTAACGTAAGTTCGATCTAGACTGGCAGCTACATCTCACTTCTTTAGCAATAGGCTGGTCAAATACTGGAATAGACTGCCGGAAGAGGTAATAGAACTGGGGCCTGTCCATGCATTCCTGGGGCCCTAGATCATAAGAGAAATGAGGTCATTTCTGGCAGTGAACTTTGAGCACGTTACTAGACACACGGATGTGATGTGTCGGGTTATTGAAAGTTTCCATTCGCTACGTAATGACTTAGTGAACCCTCACGGAGAATAGTTTTATTCTTCTTATAGTATTGCCGAGTAGTGTTCGGTGTTTTTTGAAGCGATCTTCTTTCGCTTCCAGTCTTTCTTTTTGTTTTTTTTTGCTAGCGGGCTTTACCTGCTAGTGTCAGGGTGCGTATTTTATGTTTGGGTGAAGAGCGCTTGAGTTGGTTTCGCCCTTGTTTTTGTGGTTTTCGATGTGACACAAGTTTCTGACCCGTGTCTCGCACCCAAAAGCGGACAACGTATGGTGAATGGTATAGAGTGCAAGGTGTGCAAGAGATGGGCTCACCCAGGGTGTTCAGGAATAGCGAAGAATATCCATGTCCTTTATAAGCAGAACCCATGGGCTGAATGGGTCTGTGTCCCTTGCAAGGAGGCTGCCAGTCTGGCCTTCAAACTGCAGGCCCAAGGGCATGACCAGCGCCCACCAAGTAGTACCTCGGTCATAAGCCCCAAACCACCGCAAGCAGGTTGCAGTAAGTCGTTTGCGGAAGTGGTATCCACACCCGAGAGGACAGTCATCAGAGCAAATGGACCAGTTCCGAGAGTTTGCCGGGAGGTAGTTGCCTCAACTCCTTTGAAGCAGACCGACGAGAGCCAGTGGACTAAGCAGAAGCTGAGAAGGGCAAGACAGGTCAAAAAGAATGGTGACTGTAATATCGCGAAGGATGGGTTAGTTAGGATGGATGACCCTGCTCTTCTGGTATTGGAGAACAAGGCGAAGGGTCTGCAGAGGCGGATCTTGTCGATGGGCAGGGTCACAAGCCACAGGCTCCTGATCCTAAACCAGGAAGAACCCTTCATAAGGGACTCGAAGGCCAGGGGGGACATAAACAGGAGGAGGGTCTACGACATACTGCGAATTGCGGGTATCCAGTACCCTACTACTCTAAGAAGGGTGCACAGATTGGGGACATGGAAGTCACCACTGGGGAACAAAGGCAAACCTCGTGCGAGACCAGTCCTAGTGGAGTTCGCTGATAAGGCCACCCGGGATAAACAGCTGGCGGGGGCAGCGATAGTGGCTCACATTACCAAGGGTAGATACCAGATTGTGCAGGACGAGCATAGAGTGAGGCCTGGTGGTCTAGCTCCGAGAGGTAACCTTGCTCGACCAGCCAGCACGCTGGTGAAAAACCAAAACGGTCAGCCGAGTGCCGCACTCGGCTCTCAGGCCCCGACCCCGACAGTAGTAAAGAAGCCACGTGCGGGGTCGCAAATAGTTGTAATTGAAGATGCGCTGGAAGACGAGAATTGGCAGTATTGTCCGAAGATAGATGACAGCGCGACCCCTGCGAGTCTGGATGTTGTGGCCACTCCCATGGAGATGGATTGGGAGTCGTCGGAAATTCTGGACCATCAGCCGGCTTCATGCACCCCAGTGGGGACATCCGAAGCAAAAAACGTGTCATCATCTCAGGCGTTGCGCCTGAGAAACAGTCAGGAGTGAATAGCAAGAGACACCTAGGCGACGGAGCAAACGCGGTGGTGTTATATACTAACGCGTGTAGTATTAGAAACAAATGGGCGGAACTAGCCAAAACCTCTGACGAGCAGAAAGACTCAATAGTCGCCGTCACAGAAATGTGGCATTCTGAAGAAGACCATGTGCCAGGCTTAGTAAGTAACGATTTTGCCGTCTACAGGCAGGATCGAGAACAGGATCGCCTTGGTGGTGGAGTGGCCATCCTCGTTAGGTCAGGTACAAACCACCCTGAGTCTCAGACCAAGATGTATACTCGCAATATCCAGTTATGCGCCGTTACGATCATCCTTCCAGGCAGAAGGGTTAACGTTGCCTGTGTCTACAGGGCACCAAGCACTAACCTCGAAGAGGACGTTTGTTTACTGCCGACTTCGACTGAACTAGTTGAGGACGCACAAAAGACCCTCATAGGGGTGACTTCAGTCTCCCGCAAATCGACTGGGTGGCTGAGGTCTGCTTGCCGGGATCGGAGGAGCGAATCTACTTAGAAAAGCTGCATGCCAATGCGTTGCACCAGCATATTAGGGAAAATACCGGATATAGGACTGGATGCTTTCCATCCTTGCTGGGTCAAGCTAAAACGAACTTCCCCAAAAATGTGTCTGGGTTGCATTATTGTGCACTGCTGGGCAAGAGTGACCACGTGTGTGTCAAAATAGTCCTATGCTTGCGGCAACCCAAGGTACCTTCAAGGCTGGTCAGACATTTCGGTAGTATGGACATAGATAGGCTTCGTAATAGGGCGATGGGTTTGATCTGGAACACGACAGAGGAGGCTACTGTCGAGAAGAGCTGGCAGAACATGAAGGTATTTCTGACTGCCCTAAAGGAAGAGTTCGCACCCTTAAAACGAAGGAGTGGGAGGGGCAAACCCATGTGGTGGAAGGCTGCAATAGCCAAGGCCATCGAACGTGGAAACAGCTGCTGGAACCAGTACAAAGCTTGCGGCAGTCAGCTAGCCTGGAACCGCTATACGAAGCTGAGAAACGAGACTGTAAGCCTTTTGAGAACTTCCAAGCAGGAATTTGAGCTCAAATTGGCCCAGTCTGTAAGACAACAGCCGAAGAAGTTCTACAGCCATGTACAGTATAAAGGCTCAACAAGAAATGCCGTAGGTCCGCTATCCACTAGAGACTATGGTATTGTCACTGATGTAAGTCAAATCTCGCAAATCGAGCAACGCGTAGCCAATTCAAACGAATCCCAAAACCAGAACAAGATTGATTCGTAGCTTCTACGTTACTAAATTGAAATGCACAAAGGATACAAATATATACGAACCTCAAGTATGCGGCCAAATAGGCTTCACAGTAAACCCCAAAGGTCCAAAGCCCCGTGGCTCAAACACGACGGTCAGAAACGGTTCAAGGCCAAATTCAAATGTCTCACATGGATAAACAAACGTGAAAATGTGTGGTGTATGAGCGAGCTTTCCAAGATAATGGTAAATATAGTCAAATTCACAAAGCACGTTGAACATTTAGAAGGATTTTCAGTATTCGTTCTTTACACCGCCGGCCAAAATCCTTCCGCGAAAATGGTTGTCTAAGGTTCAGGAAGGGGTCATGATTCTCACCTTATCTACCTTTAACTTATTGTCAGTGCCTGTGGTTACTAACTTCCTGTGTTATCTGAACGTGAAGCAGGTTTTCGCCGTAGTCATCATCGCACAATCCATAAGGAATCAATTCCAAATCCCGCTGCACAACTTGAGATTGACATATTCATCAGGAGACCGGCGCATATAGTCAGAAGCACGATGAAGATGAAGGCTTCGCAGAGTGAAGTGTTTCGCCGCACGAAATAAGTCTAAGCATCACAAGCAGTAACCCATTGCAGCAACTGGTTAGACTAATTTTGTTTACAAGCATGAGCGCAGAAGTTGAACGCAGGTGCGACGCCTAATGAGATATCGCGTAAAATTGACAGGTCACGAACCAGTGGAATTACATAAAATTAACGCACCAAATCTTCCGAAAGAAATGAAAACCGGTTTCTGATTATGAATAAATTTCGAAAACAAGTGTACGGCGGACAGTATCGAAATACACATGAACACGGAGATTGATCGAATACTGGCATCTATCAGAGTATTTCAAAGTTTTTCTGTGCACAAAATATGTGACAATCAATATTGTATAAAATGTGAATAAATGTTCTTCTTTAAAGATAATAATAGTTTCACAATGTGCTCACAGCTAGTATGCCTCATCTGAACTGTTCAAGTGAAATACTGGTGAATTTCTCCTCTTCGCCTATGTGCATGCTAGATAGAAACTGGAACTAAGTACATTTGCAACCTTTCAGAAAAATGGGTCCAGTTGATTAGTTGTAGAGCATGAAATGCAATAAAGTGCTGAGTAACTCAGAGCGAGGCGATCTGCGAGCTACTTTGTCTTTTGTATGTAGTTTCGAGCTCGAATCGTAAACATTTACCTCGCTGTTTCCTGCTACGAGTGGAATAACTCTCTGATGTCTCGAACACGTTCTTCGTTTCTTCCGTTTCCTGTAATGTAACACAACTGTAGGATCTGTCCAATAGGCAAGGCTAAGTTCGGCGGTGGTGCAGTTCTCTTTTAGCATTCGTGCTACCTTAAAACCCAATACCAGTGCAGTCGTTTTGAGCTCGTTTAGAGATACTGACTTCAGCTCAGCAATTTTTGTTTTGGCAAAGGGTACTTTGTTTCGCCGCCGGCCATGCAGTTCCACCCAGGTACCGTACCCTGTCACTGGGTCGGCAAATTCCAAGCTGCTTTGGGTCACCTGCTGGTGCCTTTTTTGAGATATTTCAAAAGCCTCTGGGCAACTTCTTTTCTCGATAGGTGACTTGACGGTGGTCTCTTGGGTATAGCAACTTCATGTTGCCCACTGTGACGTCCCGTCTTTGAATTCGCCATCGGAAGCACCGGATGATCCTTTGAGTGAACTTCGCTTTCCTGAGATGGACCGTTGAATTCAATATCGAAAAGCTGATTGTGTTCTACAGAGGCACTTTTCTCAGCAACAGTAACGCAATTTATTGATGCCGATTGTTGAAGTTCGCTCGTCAGGAGTCCGAGAAGTGTCCAGCCCAGTATCGTTCGCGTAGCGAATGGTTCTTTTCGATTGCTTATGCTCTGTTCAAGCACCCAGTGAGCCTCTGGTACATTGCATCCAATTAGTATGTCAACGTGGGGGCTAGACACTTCTTCGAACTCTATGTCCCTTGGCGATCGATCTAACAGAGTCGACTGGTCTCATCGGCAAGCTGTCTATTGCAAAAGCTTCCGGAATTTCTACGGTCCCCTCATCAGATAAAGACGTTAACTGCAGGGTCAGCCTCTTAGAATTGCTAACATGACCCCCTGCAATCGTGCTGATAGTGAGCGAGGTAGGCTCGCCTACTAATTCACAGCTTTCTACAAGCTCGCGAGTAATCAGCGAGGTATCCGACCCCGTGTCCAAAAATGCATTGACCCTCCTCAGTCCTTTAGGTGTCACGATACCGACAGGTACGATGCCTAATCTTGCCGGTTTGAAATCATCATGTCCCGCTGAACAGACAATTTTGGGTTCATCCGGCTGAATAGGTCTATTGTTGAGAAGGCCATGCAGTAACGAGTGATGATTACCCAAGCATCCGTCTTGGTTGCATTTCACTCTTAAGCTGCATTCAGAGGCTCGATGAGAGTTGTTCAAACACATAAAGCATGAGCCAATCCTTTTTACTGCGCACCACCGATCGGGTACACTCATCCCATGAAAGGTCGGACAATCTGGTAACCGATGCAGGGAAATGCATAGCTTGCATTCAGCTGATCTCTCGGGTTCTTGACTTATCATGTGCACGTTAGCCAAAGACTGGGTTTGGTTACAGTCCTTCTCCACAATTTGAGATGTTGGTTCCCTTCGCGCCAGTCTGCAACTTTCGCGTACGATTTGTCCAAATCGACCGTTGGCGATACGGGATTGACGACATATGAACTCCGTCAAATCGTTGAACGTAGATTCCCGCTCAAGCATATTTATTTTTTCAGCTTCCTCTGCCCATCGGCTCTGTAAATCAATAGATAGACATCGGACAATGCATTCCTGTGTGTGCAATGCATTCAGACCAGACTAGTATCCTAAGTGCTCCAGTGCTATACTGCAATTCTGCATTTTTATCACCAAACTCGACAGTGATTCAGCCTTGCCCTCAGTCCTTTTCGCCTCCAATAAAACACTATCAATTAGGCTTCTAGCCACCTTGAATGGTTGTCCAAACAAATCTTTCATGATTCTGCGCACCCTGATGTACCCCATCGGTGGATCAATCATCGCGCAGCCTTCGATAGCACTTTTGGCTCTCCCACGACAGTAATGTGATAAATACAAAAACCTTTGACCAGGATCTGCAACTTTGCACTCAACAAAATTTTTGAATTGTTTCATGAATATACAGTATTGCTCGGGGTGCCCGTCGAAGTGGGACAGCTCCACTCTCGGCAGGTCAAGAGCCAAAACCTCGGTAGTTTCAGGCTGTCTCAAGGGTTCATATTCGTCGATCACAGTGCCTTTTCGATGTTGACATTGTGAACTACATGGACTCTTTGCTGGCTCTCTGAGACCAGTTCCTTGTGTAAGGGGCTCTGCTTCCTTTCTGGCTAACCGCAGCTCGTTTTCTAATTCTATTACTCTCATTCTATAAGTACTAATATCGTCAAACGCATCGCGGTTAGAGATATATGACCTGGCACTGACAGAGCTAGTAAACTTAGCATTATCTAGAGAATCAATAACACCCGAACCATCCCCAGAGACTTGCCGAGTTATTTCCTGTTGTCTCAAAAGGTCTTTGCTTCCTCGTCTGGGCATTTCCAATGAGTTTTCTTGTCCAGGTTCCACTTGAGTACTGTAAGTCAAATCTCGCAGATCGAGCAACGCGTAGCCAATTCAAACGAATCCCAAAACCAGAACAAGATTGATTCGTAGCTTCTACGGTACTAAATTGAAATGCACAAAGGATACAAATATATACGAACCTCAAGTATGCGGCCAAATAGGCTTCACAGTAAACCCCAAAGGTCCAAAGCCCCGTGGCTCAAACACGACGGTCAGAAACGGTTCAAGGCCAAATTCAAATGTCTCACATGGATAAACAAACGTGAAAATGTGTGGTGTATGAGCGAGCTTTCCAAGATAATGGTAAATATAGTCAAATTCACAAAGCACGTTGAACATTTAGAAGGATTTTTCAGTATTTGTTCTTTACAACTGATGACCAGGGCAAAGCAGACGCCCTGGGGGAATACTATGGTAGTGTACATAGAATGGATAGTGGGGTACTAGTAGATCTGACTCTGGTGCATCCTTCTCCTCAGTTAAACGAGCTAGATCTCTCAGAGGATTGCGTGCGTGAGTACCTACGGGATTTAAACAGCCACAAGTCAGCGGGCCCAGATGGCATTCATCCAGCTATCATCAAGCCGTTGGCGGATATCATAGCTCCATCGGTATGCAGACTGTACAGATCCACGTTGGACCAGGGTAAGCTGCCTCAGGACTGGAAATTCGCGGCAGTCGTGGCAATACATAAGAGTGGGCCTAAGTCGGCTGTACAGAACTACAGGCCGGTAAGCCTAACTAGCGTCCTATGTAAAGTGCTGGAGAAGATCATCCGTGCCCATATCTGCCAGCACCTACTAGAACACTCCATGTTAAGTCCGGCCCAGCATGAATTCCTGAATGAGAGATCTTGTGTGACCAATTTCCTGTGCTTCTTAGATGAAGTAACTGGACGACTGGACGAACGTAAGGAAGTTGAGGTATGCTACCTCGGCTTTAGCAAGGCTTTCGGCTCTGTTAATCATCGTCTTTTGATATGCAAGATGGAGACGTTCAGCGCAGGTGGGCCAGTATTTAGGCGGCTGGAGTACTTTCTCTCCCACAGGACGTTTTAAGTCAAAGTGGGGGACATGTGCTCCAGTTTGGTGAACGTCACCAGTGGTGTACCTCAGGGATCCGTCCTGGGCCCGGTCCTGTTCTCGTTGTTTGTTAATGACCTGGCATCCGCACTTCAATCGCCCAGCTTTATTTTTGCGGATGATGTGAAAATTGTCGGATCTAAGGGTAGGGCGGACTTGGGCAGGGAAAAAGGTACCGCCCTGAACTGGGCATGCAAATGGGACATACCTCTGAACGCTCATTAAAGCCATTTGTTGTCAAGGGCAACAGAGAGCCTAACTGTCACTCATGATCAAGGGCTGTTCACCGTAGAGGCAGTCAGTAGGGCTAAAGACCTTAAGGTCTTCATGAACAGTTACTTCAAATGGCCGTAGCAGTGCAACGCTGCTGCGCATAAGGCTCGTAGGGAGCCCTTTAGGCTGCGATCGGCTTTGTCTTGTCGGAAGCCGGAGGTATTCTCCAAGGCGGTCCGATGTTGATCAGATCGAGTACCTACCGCCACTAGGGTGCAGTAACCGTGCAGTATTGACCATCAGCTGGAAGAGAGGAGCGACGTTTGTCCCCAGACCACAGAGCGGACTCAACGTCTGGCGAATGTCGTTCCAACAAGTCAGGGAGGCTGCATCCTCAGTGATGTGGTATCCGCCAGAACCGCATGACATAGACGAGGCTTGGGAGGTAATCCGAGATGAAATCCTTCAATTATGCCAGACTTTTGATCCACCATCCAGACAGCGGCCGCATGCGAAAGGCCCACCTTGGTTTGACTCGCAACTTAGGCGTCTTTTGAAGCGTCGGAACCGAGCATGGAAACAATGTCAAGTGACTGGAGAAGGATATGATCGATGCCGCAACATCCGGAACCAGTGTACCCAAATGAAACGAGAAAAGCGACGTATCTTCGAGGAGACGTTAGCAATGGACTCGGTACAAGCACCCAAACGACTGTTCGCATTTCTGCGACGGAGAACGCGAACCACAACTGCAATCCCAGCCCTACAGGACGGACATTCGCTGGGAGTGACAGATGAACGCAAGGCAGAGATACTGGCGAGACACTACTTTTCAGTCTATGCTCCTGAACAGAGGCACAATCGTCCCTCACACATTGCCGGGGGTGCCCCCAAATGTCTTGTCAAGTACTCACCGAGGAAGAAGTGGCGGCAACCATGCGCACCATTAGAGTCAACCAATCCCCCGGACCTGCTGGTGTTCATCCGTTGGTGGTAAAGGAACTGGCCGATGTGTTAACTCAACCAGTCAGACGACTGTTCAACGCGTCTTTAGCAGCGGGAAAGCTCCCCCAAGAATGGAAGGAAGCGGCCGTCGTGCCACTGTACGAAGGTGGGGCAAAAGCTGAGGCTGTCAACCACCGACCTGTCAGTCTAACGCCGGTGATAGGAAAGGTTATGGAGCGCCTGCTGGCAACGCGAATTAGGGACCCTATTGGGGTATACGACCTACTCTGCCGACAACAACATGGTTTTGGAAAAGCAGGTCGTGCCTAACAAACTTGGTAATTGCACGAGAAAGCTGGACGATAGCCAGGGCCGAAGGACACCTTACGGACGTAATCTTCGTGGATTTTAGCAAAGCTTTTGACAAAGTTCCGCTTGACCGTCTATTAGGTAAGCTTAAGGCTCTTGGTGTAGTTGATCCCTTGATTCTGTGGATAGAGGACTTTATAAAAGGCCGAACCTTTGCAGTACGAGTAGCACAGTCACTGTCAACTTGGCAAGTGGCAGCTGGTGGTGTTACACAAGGATCGGTTCTGGGTCCGCTCCTCTTCCTGGCCCATATCAATGACCTTCCACCAGTTTTTCAATCGCCGTGCCTCATTCACGCAGACGACCTAAAGATCTGGCGCACGATTACGTCATACGCTGACGAGCTCGTTCTTCAGGGCTCAAGAGATCCAAAGAGTGGAGAAATATGTCTTCGAGCGTCGGTTAGCTGCGTCGGTCCGCACAAACCCAAAGCGATTCAACGCCTACGTGCAATCTCACAAACGTATGAGAGAGAGCGTAGCAACTTTGGAAGGAGCACAGGGACGACTAGCTCTAAACGACGAAGACAAGGCTGACATGCTCTTGGAATTCTTCAAGAGCATATATCGACCAGAAAATAGTTTAGAGGAAAGAATGGAGGGCCCACAGGCGCCTCCAATACCCGACTTACTGTAGGAGAAGAAGTGTACGCGGAGTTGCAAACGTTGAATAGAAATAAAGCAGCAGGTCCAGACGGGATTCATCCAGCAATCGTTCAGCCTCTGACCGAGGTCCTGAAGGCTCCGGTGACGAAGCTGTATGAAACGTCAGTTAGAGAGGGAATTGTGCCGGGAGACTGGAGGAGAGCAACAGTGGTAGGCATTTACAAGAGTGGACCCCGGCAAAAGGCGGAAAATTACCGGCCGGTTAGCTTGACTTCAGTTCTGTGTAAGAGCCTGGAGTGAATAGTCAAGAAACAGATCTCTAGGCATTTGGTTCAACACAAACTCATATCAAATGCTCAGCATGGGTTTGTGGCAGGGCGATCCTGTCTGACGAATCTCCTGCTGTTCCTCGATGAGGTAACCAAGAGTCTGGACGAAGGGCAATCGATTCCGGTCTGTTACTTGGACTTCAGAAAGGCGTTTGATTCTGTGAACCACAGATTTCTGGACGTCAAACTGCAGTCCATGGGAATTGTTGGAAAGGCAACACAATGGATAAGTAGTTTCTTAGCAGGGCGAACCTTTAGTGTTAAGGTGGGGAGTCATGTTTCAAAACCGGAAGGTGTAACAAGTGGGGTGCCACAGGGCTCGGTGCTCGGCCCTCTGCTGTTCCTCATCTTCATCAACGACCTAGCACGTGGGCTTACAAACCCCACCTTTATGTTTGCCGATGACGTCAAGATAGCTGGAGTAGATATACAACTTGATGCGTTAACAGTACAAAACTGGTCACGCAAATGGGACCTTCCACTAAACCTCACCAAGTGTCAATGCTTGACCACAAATACAGGGGCTAGTGAGAATGGGGTGGGTTCGTTGCAAGTAGTCTCTCAGGTCAAAGACTTGCGCGTTATAATGGACAACAGCTTTAAGCCGTCAAAGCAGTGTACCTCAGCAGCCAATACGGCCAGGAGAGAACTCTTTCGAGTTAGATCCATTATGTCGTGTAGAGATCCGGGGATTTTCGTTCCGATATATCAGGCCATAGTTAAGCCGCATATGGAGTACTGCGTGCAGACCTGGGCACCGTACTACCAGAAAGATATCGACTGTCTGGAGAAAGTGCAAGGGCTAATCACTAGAATGGTGGCTGGGCAAAGGGGGTTTAACTACACAGAGCGTCTCCGTGCCCTGGACCTATTCTCGATGGAAAGACGGCGCATTCGCGGGGATTTGATAGAAACCTTCGAGGTAATGAAAGGACTGTCAGAAATAAGTCGAGAAGACCTTTTTTCTCTGATCCCCGAGAGAGACACAAGGGGGCATAGCCTTAGATTACAAAGGAAGCATTCGAGGCTCCAAATTAGGGCGAAGTACTTCTCAAATAGAGTGGTACCCTATTGGAATAAGCTCCCGGAAGAGGTCATAAATACCACAACAGTGAAGGCTTTTAAGGAAGCAGTAGACCTATGTTGGGTGGCAGTATACCCTGAGTTATGTTAAGCAGCTTTTAGGGTCAGATGCAAATCACTTATTGTTTCCACCTTACTCTGCCAGGGCTGATACTGCACAAAATTTCTGCCTTTTAGAAAAAGAAAATCACGCAGTGTTGGGAGCTACGGAAACGCGCCGACAACACAACTACCTGGACACACGATTGGCTCTAGCCACACCAAGTCCTGTGCAAACTGAATTGAACTGAACTGAGTGGGACCACATTTTGGACTCCTTGGGGATGTAAGGCATGCGGTTTGCATTGGTCTGCCGAGTTCTTATGCGATAAGAGACTTAATGAAAGTCACATATAGAACTTACTCGGTAACTGGGAATTTCTTTCTATCCAGAAGTTTTAAAGCACGTCAGCCTTCAAAATGAAGGTAGAAGAAAACCACAAAATGTCGTGAGATGAAAATATCACGCGGTATCGGGAGCGCTGGAAACGTGCAGGCAACACATTAAGTTCTCAAAATAAGAGGCAGAGGAGAATCTATCTCATAAGCCTCATCTTAAAAGCTCATGGGTATGCTCAGAAGAAAGAATCATACCACCCCTTGCAGCAAAACCTCTCTCAGACCGAGCGGTTTTTGGCCGGTTGTTGTACGGTTTTCGAACTATTTTCACTATAACGCCGATCGGTTTTCGGTCGGTTTTCTAGTGGATATTTTATGCGGACCAGAAATGAATTTATGAGAAGGAAGTCGATGACCGGAGTAATGTGCAATGCTTAGTTGGCGTCTTCAGTCTTGTCTTCAGGTAGAGGGCAGTGGGAAGTCATCCCGTATGAGCCCCATCACATCGTGCTCTATTGACTTGGCTGGATGTCGGTGCTCCACCAATAAACCTTCAGGGTCTGATCCAATTTCCTCTTGAACAGTGTCTCGGTTTCCTCTTCCGCCACTTCAGTTGGTAGAGCGTTCCAGAGATTGGTCACTCTCCTTGACAATCGATAGGTGGCCGGTAAGCCGGTGGAATGCACCTTACGAAGCGTCAGGGTGTGTCCTCTGGAACGATCATTATTTATGGGCGGGAATTCCGACTGTAGTTCCCGGCGCAACTCACCACGGATTATTCGCCTGGCATAGATGGGGTCACCTCGAAGACGTCGATAGGCAATGGGAAACAACTCAGTGACTTCTAGGCGTTCCTCCCTCCTTAATTAAATATATTAGTTTAATTCATCGAAATGCCTTGAAAGACCTCGGTGCAGATCGATTTCGTTCATTCCCCCGAAATGGATAAAAACCAATGACAGTTAATCGGAAAGTCATAAATTGGGAGGGCGAAGTATGCATCGTAAATCGTAATTTCAGAAGAGTGACAGAAATCAATGAACTACACGTATTTCAAAGGATGAGCACAAACTGCTCGGAAACCGTCCAGAAGTCGTTCAAAAACCGTCAAGAAACCGATCAGGAACCACTCAAAAACCGCTGGGGAACCGGTCGACGTAATAGTAAAAACCGATTGAAAACCGTTCGAAAACCGATCGGTTTCGGAGCGGCTTTTGGCTGGTTCATAAACGGTTTCCGAGCAGTTTGTTCCCATCCTTTGAAATACGTGATGTACTTCATTGATTTCTGTCACTCTTCTGAAATTAAGATTTACGATGCACATTTCTCTCTCCCAATTTATGATTTTCCGAACAATTGTCCTGTTTTTTTTGTCCCTTTCGAGGGAATGAAAGAGATCGATATGCACCGAGGTATTTCAGGGCATTTCGATGAATTAAACCAATATGTTTAATTAAAACGCCAAAAAGACTCCGGTCATCGATTTCCTTCTTATCAATTCATTTCTGATCCGTGTAAAATATCCACTAAAAAGCCGACCGAAAAACCGATGTCACTAACGGGCTGGGTACTGCAAGGTACGTGCCAGTCAGAAAATCGTTGAGTTTTCGCTTGAAGGCCGAGCCATGCACCTCTTCCACCACTTCTGCTGGGATCAAGTTCCAGTTGTTTGTCACCTTTCGGGACACGGGGCATACCAGCGACAAACCAATAAATTCCGGATTCGAAAGTGCCAGCGTATGCCCAAGTAGCACGCCCCAAGCTCACCCCAAGCTCGCCCCATGGGACACGCATGGGGCAAACCTGGGGCCAGCCCCAACCTTAGGGCAGTTCCATAGAGCAAACTTGGGGCAAATCCGGGGCTAGCCCCAACCATGGGGCAAGCTTGGGGCATGCCCCAGGTTTGCCCCAAAGGCTGGAGCAACGTGCTAATTGGGTGTTCCCGCGAACGACAAGGTCCTCGCAGTTGAAAGATTGCTGGTCCTAGGTCACCTGGACACACGATTAGTTATAGCCACGAAAAGTCCTGAGAGAACTAAACAACTAAACGTGGAGCCTTTTCGCACAAGCATAATATTTAGTGCCACATGTACACAGTGTATACAGTATACACCAGGCCTCATTATATTAGTTTTATGCTTGGGCGGCTCCAAATGATATGCTACATGCAAAGGCCTGCTATTGATGTGTCCATAACTTTTTGTGTAACCGCTATCGTGTGCGTCCACGCAATATTAAGGTTGACCATAATAGGGCGGAAATGTCCACGCATGTTGACTGAAATATCACTGTTAATCAATAATAATAACCACATACTTCCACTCACAATTCGGTTTTCTCGGGCCAATCATCTTGATTGTTTTTTCCGTTTCTCAGTGCTCTTCCTTCCCCCTAAACCAATCCGGTTTTGCTATTTTGACAGTTCAGATGATGCTATGCTATTAGCATAGCATCTACCGGTTGTTCAGTAACGATATTGTGAACGAGCTTGACGGCTATAACATTTCGAAAACCGGTCCAATCTTACTACGGATTAGTTTTTGGAGAAATATTCACTAAACGGACAGACTGTGTGCCTCAACCTGGATCATCGTCGGTCCAGTTCGCCGTTCGTTTGGGAGACTATCCTGCAACGCCTTTCGCATGCTGTGTACTTTCCATGCGAGTCCCTAACTTGAGTATCATGGTGCGACTGTACATCCATGTACAACTTCCGAATCGACCAAGCTGGAGATAGTATACAGGGCCGCTACTCGTCTTATCGAAAGACCACTTGGGACAGGCTACAGTGCCCGTATGCAGGCTGTTGGTTAGTCTCGAAAAATTTACCGACGGGCGCATGGCGATCTCATTTTCATCCGTCAAATTATTCTGGGTGATCTGAGGCCATAGCTGCAAGTTGAATTTCCGCTTCGGAGACCTTGTCATGATTTCGTTGTCAATTATTCGTCCCAAAGGGTCACAAACCAATGGAAATCGCTGCCTGCTGATGTGCAGAAGAGGTAAACGATAGTATTTTCATGAGGAAACGACCATGTATTTATGGATCACTGACCTTCCACTCAAGCTTTACTTTACGTCAACGAGCTGTTTATGACTAGGCTTACATGGGAAGATTCCCTCTGTCTCCGTCCTGAAGATCGAGAACTGAACAAATATTCATGAGAAAAGATTAAACCAAGGTCCGTGGTCTGCGACTCCGTATTTTGTCCTGCAGGTCTACTTGCTATGAAATACAGTGCTAGTAAGGTACTGTCTGGCCCTCTTTCACAAGCAGGTATTACTGGACAAGACTACTTTTCATTACACCATCTAACCCCTTGTCCCTACATGCGCGAATTTTTACTTCTTGATCCGAATCTTAGTAGATGACCAATCATATGCACAAAGTCGTCCGCACCACCCTGACACACTTTTCACCTCTTCTGCATAATAATCGCTGTTAAAAACAACTGACAGCTTCTATCCAGTTCCAAATACCCCTATCGTAAGCAGTTAATCCATAAGATCGTGAAGACCAACTAGCCTTTCAAACCAATGCACAGTTCAAAAATTCGTGCAAAATTACCATACCATGTGTTATATAATATGTTGTATTTATTGTTCCCATTGATATGGTACAGATGAATATTATTATCCTTGTAAGGTCGAGTGATGTTGGGGACGCAACTTCATGCCTAGTTCTAAGAAATCTATGAAGTTTCTGTACACATCACCCATGGGCAGGTGCCATTCGGGACATCTGTGAAACCGGCTCATCCTCTCTCGGGAGTTAGTCGCATGAAAGTAAAAAAATAGTTTAAGGTTAGAAAGCATCGAAATCAACGTTGTAACCCATAATTTGTTCCGCGGGAATGTTTTGGACAATTCATTGTATCGGGGAACGCGTTCCGTTTGCCCTAATGGCTTCCCCAAAACATCTTTCACAGTCCCAACTACGCGTTTCAATCGATCCCACCAGCATTTCGAAGCCCGGGTGGGAAAATAAACTGCACTATATACAAATCACATTTGCCACCAATGTTTGTAAGCAATATAGAAGTCAGATAATCACTACGGAATGTCGAAGGAGTTATTTCCGCCATGCAGTTGAGAAAAAACTCAAGGTTAGTGCAGTTATACAATGTAATAAGAATATTTACGGTCATTATTCGGAGGAGGTAACTTCGCGTCCTCGAAGAACGACGGAGGTCGTCCATTATTTTGATCTGCACAAGTAATAGGTTATAGGATGGTCCTTTAAATAACCATGCACCTGGGAGTGCCACTTTCGTAGTGTTTCATTATCCCGAACCGATGAATTTAAAAGGCAAGTAAATAAATAGTTGCGGTGTCTGCTTTGTGGCTGACCCCATGGACATCGTACCGTCACTGGATCCTCCAGGCCTCATTGTAATGGGTTATGAAAAGGTAATTTGGTGAAATGAGACTTACTGGTATGAACGAGCTTGGTGCTAGTCGAGTGTTGGCTAGCAGCTTTGCCCGCGTTCCCGCCAGACGATGAAAAGGTGTCCCGTCCACTTTTGGTACGTACGCATGCGTCTCGTCAGGTGTCAGCCATGATCGACTGATAATGCATGTCTCCTTTTTCGTCTTCCAAAAAGATGATGACTACAAAGAACTGAAGACCGGTAGTCATCCAAAACCTTAACATTTTATTTCGTTGGAAAGTGGTTCTCTTTGCAAAACTGGAGTCACTTCCATCGCTTGCATTTAGCAAAAATAAGTTGGTTTCACAAATCGGGTGGGTGGCGTGAAACACTGTGGTGGTCATGCTAGCGAAGAATTCAGAAGTGTAATGCAGCCGGTGGGTGCCAGCACTAGGAATATCTACGTTCATCCTACCCAACTTTTGTCGGATACTAGTGGTTTTAGATGACAATAGTCTGTCAACAATATGACATTTAGTTCATTAAGCGCAATATCGCAAGCAATACTGTCGTTCGGTTCGTTATCACTCCTGACTTATTGAAACCTTATGTGGTTACTCACTTCAAGTCACAAGATCTGGTGGCCGGTTATCCCCAATGATGCATTGGACGTTGTGGCTATGGGGTATACCTTTTCCGCTGCATTCACGCGCAAACATGTAATGAAGAAAATACGTGATTTCGTTTGGAAAATAATGCACGTATCATATCGTACGAGGATAAGCCATAACGCTTCTCAAAGTCCATCCCAATAACGTACTTTGTGATAGAACTGACAGTTGCTGGTGGAAGGTTCGCGATCGTCAGTAACTAATGTAGTATTCGCGTGGCACAAAAATCACGTGACAATCTGTCTGTCCGGAGGACATGGTCACAAGCACATCCACCAGAACCATGGCAGATTAAGAAAAGAAACGACCATTCCTATGGGGGTGCTTCAACCTGTGTTCCGTTGATAACAGAGGTGTAACGTGGGAACGTCAGTAGGGTAAAGAAATCCCACTTACTCTCGTTTTGGAACGGATATCGACTGCACTTGTATATCACTATCATTATCCAATCGGAAAGATAAAACTATACCTTTCTCGCGGAGGTATAATAATCAACGACTGACTCACGGCATCCTTTTCACAAGCCCCGTTTCAGTTTAATCACTACGGCAACTGATTGTTCGAGTCGTTTGTGTTTTTCTTCTATTCAACCTTTGTCTTCTGTCCCCAACCACCTCTTATTGCCCCGTCTATCCGCCCACAATGCTCCCACTGATAACACGGTCAATACTCTCAACGATTCACTGTCAAACAGTGTAGGGAATAATCCTCCGTCTTGTATCTCACATTTTCTCAAGCCTCGTCAGCCTCTGAATCTCGGCTCCTTCAACGTGCGTGCACTCATGCAGATCGGTCAGCAGGCGTGCCTAGCCCTCACAATGAACTCTCTGAAGATTGATGCATGCTGCTTAAGTGAAACGAGTATCCAGGATTCGAGCAGTGTAGTTCAACTAACTGCTCCTGGTATCTCATCGAGGAATTTTCTGTACACTTCAGGAGACGAAGTAGTTCGAGCTGCGGGTCAACGTGGTGTAGGAATAGTCTTGACCGGCAAGGCTGAGGCCGTCCTTTTAGACTGGATCCCGGTTAACAGTCGTTTATGTGCTGTGAGACTCCAGGGGTCAGTTGCCGTTCGAAAGGATAGTTGTGTTAAGCGCAATTTGTTTGTGATTTCGGTGTACGCCCCCAACGGACTGCAGCTCAGACTTGAAGAAAGATGAGTTCTACGATGAACTCGCAGCAGCAAGGGTTCTGACATATTAGTGCTAGCTGGTGACTTCAATGCACAAGTTGGCAAACAGTGTGTCAGAAGCCTGTTTAGGTGGCCGTCGTGCCTTGCCCACTGAGCGTAGAGATAACGGGGATAGGCTTCTCCAGTTTTGTGCAGACAATCGATTGTTCTTGTCTAGCACCAATTTCCGACACAGCTCGCGTCGCACAACGACATGGCGCTCTAACTCTACAGGTACTCTAAGCCAGATTGATCATTATCGCCGTAAGCTACCGGTGGCGCAGTTCTGTTCAGAACAGTAGATCTTACTGGTCCACGTACGTAGAGTCGGACCATGCATTAGTTTTAATGCGACTATATCTCCAGCTCTGTGGTCATCGTCGCAAACCGCAAACCCGGTTAGCCGTGCAACGTATGTGTGATCCAGAAGTACGCAGAAGTGAGCAGAAGTTAGCACATGAGCTAGGATCTACGACGAACAGTAATATAGATGAGCATTGGGCTCATATCAAGCAGGCGATGCACGTTGCAGCAGATTTTGCCTGTGGTCCTAGATCCGTTGTCCATCAAAGACACTGGATCTCGCAAGAGTCGCTGATTATAATGGAGCAAAAGCGTCAGCTCTTGAACTGTAAGGAGACGAATGAGATACAAAGATATATACAGTAGCAAGTTACAAAAAGCCTTAAGAATGATCGCGAAAATTGGTGGGTCAAGGTAGCCGAAGAAATGGAAATAGCAGCTGCTTCAGGTACCAGTCAAAGACTGTTCAAACTTATTTGTGACACCGGTGGACGGCGCACCGAGGTCAGTAGAACGATTTGCGATAGGAATGGAGAACCCATCCACAGCAAACAGCAAAGACTTGACCGTTGGGCCGAATACTTCAAGGAACAGTTTAGCTGGCGGCGCGCTAGTTTAGTTACTCCTGTGTCAAGAACTGCGACTCCTTGGATGGTATCACTTGAACCCCCATCGAAAGTAGAAGTGGAGTCATGCATTCGATTACTAAAGCGAGGGAAGGCGGCAGGTCCCGACAAACGTCCCCCAGTTCTTTTCAAACTTGGTGAAGATGCTTTGATAAAATCACTTACCGTCTTGCTCCGTGACATTTGGAAGCGGAGCGTATTCCGTTAATATGGAGCGAGTCATTGATTGTTTCCATCTTCAAGAAGGGAATACGCAGTGACTGTAGTAACCATTGTGGGATTAGCCTAATTCCGATAGTCACCAAAGTATTAGCCTCGATTCTGTTGCATTGTCTTACACCGGCTCGCGAGAGGAATGTCCGCGAACAGCAGGCTGGATTCCGCCCAGGTCGAGGATGCATCGACCAGATTTTCATTATTCGCCGACTACTTGAAACGCGTCACACGCATCGCCGACCGACAATAATGGTTTTCATAGACTTGAAAGTCGCCTTCGATCCAGTTGATCAAAGGGCATTTTTCAGTGTTCTTCATCGAAAAGCTATGCCCCAGAAGTTCGCGAATCTACTGAGATCATTGTATTCTCATACTTCTGACCGCGTTAGAGTTTACGGTGAACTATTCGGCCAGTTCGAAACGACCAGCGGCGTTCGACAAGGATGTCCCATGTGTCCATTCCTGTTCAACTTCGTCATAGACGAAATAATGGAGAGTGCCTTGGGAGATCTTTAGGATGTAGGCATCGAACTACGAAATAGTGGAAAGCTATGTGACCTAGATCATGCGGACGACGTTTTCTGTTTGTTCGAATCCACGGAACATGCTCAACGTGCACTAGGTAGACTCTCAAGAGCTGTAGCTTCATTCGGCATGCGCTTCGCACCTTCAAAGTGTAAGGTGATGTTACAAGACTGGACGTCAACGATTCCGAGCTTGATGCTTGATGGGGAGGTGCTGTCAGTTATCCACCACTTTATCTACTTCGGCAGCAGTGTGACGGCGGATGGGAGCACAGTGGTGGAGGTGAGTATGCGGATATCGAAGGCCCGAGCGGCGTACGCTGGACTGAAGCACTTGTGGCGCTGAGCTGACATTTCACTGAAGTTGAAAGGTCGTGTATACTGTGCCACGATGCGTTCAGTTTTGTTGTATGGTTGCGAGACTTGGAGTCTGCGTGCTGAAGATATTCGTCGTCTTGAGGTTTTCGACCACCGACGGTTGCGTAGTATCGCTACGATTGGGTGGAATGACAGAGTAAGCAATGCTGAGGTCGGAAAGCGAGTATTGGGTAATAATTCGAAGGACGTTCTGTCACAGCGTATCCAGATTTGTAGACTTCGTTGGTTGGGGCACGTGTTACGTATGTCAAACACATGTCTACCGTACCGTGTCATATTCTCCATTCCTCCTCAGGAGTGGAAAAAACCACGGGGAGGTCAACAGATGACGTGGCAGCGAGGAATGAGAAAATGTACAACAAACTTAGGAAAAGTAAGTGTTTCACATCTTCATGGTTGGGGTCCAGAAGATTTCTAAACGAGTTGGCTGGAAACACTGAAGGATATGGCAGCGAACCGCGAACAGTGACGATTGTTTCGTCACTTTCTATCGAATCAGAATGTTTGATCGGTGTACGTTTGTTCAGTTAGACTGTGTATTCCGTGTGTTGGCTACTAGGGCATTCTTTCCTTTTCCCACCCGTGTAGGTCCACTCCCTGTCCATCTTGTATATTCATACTTTCTAATTCAGTGTGCAACATGGCGAGAAAGGCAGTGACCAGTGGGGCTTGCTCTACTGTTTAACGCTGTACGATGATGATGATAATCATGGGTGATCTAACAGCACTGCGAACATACATGCATAGGATGAATCAGTCAATTACATGTGCATGGGACTCTCGTTTTATGCAAATTTTCGTCTTTTGTTTTTTTTTGACGATTTTGCATCAATGGATAGACTTTTAATGATACAATAAGCCAATTACAATGAAAGTGGTAGACATCCATATTCCAAGGACATATCATAAGAGGTGATTTTGGAAAAGGTGAGGGTGAGTGAATGAGTGGGAATGTTTAATTCAGATCTAGCTTACCGATCCTGCTTTTAAAGAAAGAAGAGGGGTGTACTTGGATTGCAAAGCGGAAATCCATGTGGCTTAGAATAATAAACGGAATCGGTCCAATTTTCTACTTTGTGTTCTCCATTCTATCTTCGTCAATTCCACTTTCTTAGACTGTGGACCTCGGTGGTCGATGTTTTGCCATTCATCAGACGTTTTTACAGTCCATGTTTAGTCTTACAGTTTCATCTATCAATAATAGTTGATAGAATTACGGTGTGACAGTGCTTCAGAAACGGTTCTTGGCTGAGCGGCAATGGAAAGGGTGACGTGAACGACATTACAATCATAGTCTGATCTGATTATCAAAAATACTAGCATGTGATTGACAGAGGTAATAAAAATGCGTTAGAAAAAGAAATACGAACGTTTTTACAGCCATTCTTTTTGATTGGTGGCCGAAAAGGTTGAGCATGATTAGGGTCAGGGTTTAGATTTATCTTCATTTCGGGCCACTTTGATAACGGCTATGACATGGTCAGTTTTACGGTGCGGAACGCGTTTTGCTGTACTTATGTCGCGTGGCATGTATTACATCCGGTTAATATAGAACCTGCGCCGTGGTCACTGCGCGATGGTGTTACGGGTTTGGTCAAAGCGCTTGAGCCCCTAGACAGCACCTGTGGTTCGCTCACGATCTGCGGCATGATCTGAAGGGTACAAGTCATGCACGGAAACGTTATGTATTTATATTTTACACCTACATGAAATCAATCATTGTGCCAACGCAGCAACGACAATTGCAAAAATAGGGGAAGGAGAGTAGAATACAATGAAAGAGAGTTGGTAAAAAAATAAAATACTGATTTCTTTTTACTTATCATCGTACATATTTTGATGTTTTCTTGTCATTTCGTTTGCCGGAATGGCATTTTTGTGATTATGGGACACAAGAGTTCGACAGGTAAACTGCACAGTATTCGCACCACTGACTTCTATTCTGAACCATCCCTCACCGTCTCCAACCAACGACAGTCTTCGTCCCTTGGGTCCCAACCAGGGAAGCAAGAAGCACCAACCAAAACCAATGCTGATGCTAGCTTTTTCACACCTTTACTCCAAGTCATGGCCTGACCGCCGCGTCACTTCTTGCAGCCTTGCCCAACACGTGCGAATAAAGCACGGAAAGGTAGACGATGGGCAGGCATTCGTAAAACATGTCCGAGCCACCGGAGACGGCGTAGAACGATCACTTCGTTAAGAGGGCGGCTATCCTTGCCCAATACATGGTGGCGTATCTCGTCATTACTCACTTGAGCACACGAACAGTGCTTCGGAGACATCGGTTGTCGACCACGGAAGGACGCCGAGCATCCTCAATGCGAAGCGGCCAGGTCATTTAAGAGAGAGCCGGATGTCACAGCAGCACCACAGGTGTCGCAGGCTTGCAAAAGCTGCTCTAGTTCTTGCTGTGCTTGAACTGATCTCCCTAACACCACCTCCAGCTGTTATCAAGCTCCCAAGGTACTTGATGTTGTCGATCTACTCTAGTTGATCACCACAAAGGGTGAGCGCCGGCACAGTCTCCTGCCAATCTTTCAAAAGCACTTTGCACTTACGTAGTCTAAAGTGCATTCCATACCTCGATACCTCAGTCGCCAAGCGGTCCAAAGCATGTTGCATTGCCTGTACATTATCACTCAGCAAGACGATATCTTCGGCACATCCAAAGTCGAAAACTCTGTTCCCTGGGAGGAGTTCAACTCCACCGTTCGGAAGATCAGACAAGGCATTCCGTAGAACATCTTTTATAGTAAAGTTAAAGAGAAATGGGGATATAGGGCAACCTTGTCGAACTCCATTGGAGATGACAAAGGAGGCGAAAGTTGGCCGTAAGCCCTTACCTGACCTGAGGTGTGACGATACAACTCTTTGAGGACTGATACTTCTCAGATACTCTATTTTCCAACAAACAGTTTCATAGTGCAGTCCTATCGACGGAGCCGAAAATAGTGCAAGTGTCCAGGAACACGGTGATTGTTGATCTTTGGAAAGTGCGGCGGTGCTCTGGCAGTTGTCGGAGGGTGGAAATTTTATCGATATATTTATGGCCGGTAGAAAACCTAGTTTGCCCGTCGTGCTTGCTACTTTTGTGGGTACAATAGACACCCTCTTCTTTTATGTCCAGCCCGAGAAATAACTTGTGAAACGTATGTCAAATTGGGCCATTTCTCACATTTTTATGAACCCATGATCACAAAACACGTGAATTTTGTCCTTGGTCTCTCACTGTCCAGCATGATTGTGGTCGCAGCTCCGAACTATTTATCACATGTAGTCACCAGTATTGTTTATCTAATACTTCAAGCATTGATCGATAATGGTAGTCCTGAATGGTACACCCCCCTATAGCTGAGCGCACTAACGATTAGGAACTCCAGCTCACGAACTAGATTACTATGGTGTCTACTTTACTGTCCTGCTCCACCACTGTTTACTACTGTGTCTGTCCAGTATACGTATATGCTGTACAAACATTTTCAGCTTCCAGTGTTATCAAATATATGCACCGATGTATCCATTGTGTGTAATCCCCTTATTCTCCACACAAAAAGTCAAGATCCCTGTTGGTGCCCAAGAAAGCACTTTTTCTCTCTCCATAGACTGCCTGCCTCTAATGAAAACTCGCCATTATTGTTCTTCGACGTATCCTCGAATTGCAGACCAGTCCCAATCAAGTCACCGCGCCACTTCCCTTACACGCTTCGGAGTCGATCGTCTACTCAGAGCCGGCATCGTCAATTCCCCCATCTCCCCATTGAGGGCCCAAGTGCTCGTGACAAGGAATGCTAACCACAAACCATGGATTGTAATTGATTATGGTAACCACGACTGAATAAGATAGTCGAGAATTTCACGCTACGAGCTATATAACACTCCCACCAGTCGAGGCGAAGAAACCATACAACACGTTTGAAGATTGCAACAATCTCTTCCAATCCCAGCGTATCCCTTTCAATGTGACGAACAGTGTCACCTGTTTCCAACGTACAATTGGCCAAATTATCGGAGACAAACGTATCCGTGACACATTTGCTTACATAGATAACGTTAAAATCTTCTGGTAAAACCAAAATAAACACGATCATAATCTTTATGCTTTTCTCCAAACGGTCAAACTATAAAACTACGCTCAACGAGGCAGAAAGCACTACTTCATCAGAAGAAATTCGTCCTCTAGTTTTCCTATTCCGAATAATGGTAATTAAGCCGAACCTCAGAAGAACACGACTCATGAAGGAATTGCCACCTTTGCGTGATGCAAAAGTGCAAAAATGAGTGGTGGAAATTTTTACTCACTATCCACAGTTGATTCCATCTTCTTCCGACGAGATAAATGCACTGGTAAAAAATACGCATTTCCTACCCCAGACCATGTTGGAGTAGCGTTAGAACCCTCAAAGAGAATACGTAGAACGCTACAGTCGTCATCGTAAACTATGATACATTACTTCTAGCGGAAACAGACGTCTTTGACGCCTCTACTATCGCCACATCAGTGACTTGAGTCAAACGACCAGTTGCCTTCTTCTGGACATTGAAACCTAGCGAGAAGCATCACGCAGTAGTCAATAAGGAGGCATACGCTATTGCAAAAGCAGTGCCAAAATGACGGTACTGCCTACTCGCCAGGTACTGCAAACTAATTATGTACTAAAGATCAATCACCTTTATGTTCGGTGGAACAAAAAAAAAGGAAAATCGAGAACGACAAAATCCAACGATGAAGAATTGAGCTGTCTAGATTTAGCTACGATGTAATCTCTAAACCTGGTGAGAATAACACAGTAGATGACACCCTTTCTTGCAAAGTGTGCACGGCAATCAAAGATACCGGAAATCTTTGAGAACTTCATAGTTCGTTGTCACCCAGGTTTCACGAGGACGTTTCATTTATCCGATCAAGATCCTGCTATTCTCTGTCGAAGATGTGCTTTGCTTGAGCTAAAATTTTCTTACAATCCCCTGTGATAATTAGTAAAAGTCATGCAACCGTTCGAGAAATTTAATATCGATTTTAGAGGCCCCGTAACCTCCACACACTCACTATTAGTATCTATCAACAACTGTGGACGAATATTTCCGCTTTCTTTTAGCATTTCCTTGATTTACATCCACCATTATAAACGGTTTTTGTCAACTGATCTCCATTCCTGGTACTCCTGCATTCGTCCGTTCCAATCGAAGCGCAAAATTCACTTCCACGGAGTCCAGGATTTGCTTACATGACAAAGAAATAATGGCAAGCCACACGACAGTGTATAACTCACAGTATAATGAATAAGTTGGACACCTGAACGACTCCTTATGGGAAACCGTGTTTTGCTCCAAAAACAGAGGCTTTCTATCTACACTTTGGGAATTGGTACTTTTGAACTCCCTCCGTTCGCTGAGGTCAGTCTTGTGCACCGCAAGCAATAGCACCCCGCATGAGTGACTCTTTCGATACTCTCCCCGTTCAACCACCAGAACGTCACTGCCCTCCTGGTTGACTGTTACGTGCCCCATATTCCTGAAACGACATAGCACTTGGTTGGTCCTACATAAACTATGTCCTAGTGAGAGAAGCCTTAGCTGAATTTGGTAAGTTTTGTCACCTGGACTGTAACATCTTACCAAGTGGGCGGACAGCGAATGAAGTATCGTCATGTGTACGGAAGGTGCGTTCGACCTTCACCAATTTGAGCCACCTATGATACTGGTATGATATCCGGTTGTCTGCCAAGGATTGATTGTATACCTCCGTATTTAGGTTCGTCGTCCTATACGGGTCTGAAATATGGCCACAATGAGTAATTGATAGACAAAAACGGCATTTGTTTGGGCATCGATATCTTCGTTGTATTGCTCGAATATGGTGGTAACACTATGGGAAATGATGAGGTTAGGCGCAGGGCGTTGGAGCCCTGGCGTTAATCGCGGAAGCAAGCGCTTAACAAGCCAAGACAGATAGGATGATAATCAAGCCCGCCGATAGACTCTCTCGGTGTACGCAGTTCCCCAAGGCAGATGGTGACTGAAGAGCAGATCAAAATGACCAGTCGATGACTTGGCAAAAATAAATGAAAACTTTAGCCAGTAAGCTTGGCCAATTAGGTCTTGTTAGGCTTCCAGTTTGGGGTCCACAAGATTCGCCCAGCCGGTGGTTGGAAATAATCATTAATATGGCTGGGTGCTGTTGTCAGTAATGTGGTTGTGTGGGAGTTATTTTATGATCTACGTGATTCCTATTTATAACTTCTTTTCTGTTTGCGTGTTTCGTACACTTCCTTTACTTTTGCTTTCACCCAGACGATGCTGTGAGTTAATTACCCAAATCGAAGCACAAAAGTGCGCAAAGTTACTTGTTGAAAGAGATGGAGTGATCCGTACGATATGTAGTTCAGTACTACCTTATCGTCCGGTCTCGTTATCGTGTCTGACATGTGGAAAATTCATTTAATTTCATTTTCAAGTCTTAGTATCATGGTTTTCGGCTTTCCTTAATAGTTTTCCATAGAAACTGGCCGGTGGTAGTCTTATGTGCTCTGCGTTCCCCAGACTTCGTAGTGTACGACTTGATTCGTTCGGTCACCAATGGTGGCTGGGCCGACTGCGTAAGCTGCATTAAAGTATTCCTTTTTCTAAGTGATGTTGAATATGCAATCTCACATCATCCTTACTCATTTTGATACTCCGCTTTTATTTTGCCGTGGGGCTTTCCACAATGCGTACAATTCATCGATCATAAAAGCGAGTAATGATATATTATGTACAGTAGTCCCTCTCAGGTTTCAACCTACCCGATCGCAATACTTTTGATGTACAAGAAAATTTTCTGTATAGTAGACATGTCATGTAATAAAACCCCTGGACCAATCAAGAAGCAATTTCACCGGAATTTCGCCACCAACAAGGAACATCTCCGGGCAGACTATATTTGAGAATACTTTTCGGAACAAAACTGGTTCCGCCCTTTTGTCTAGGGATGTGCTGTTAGTTAGAATTACTAGGTTACTAGGTTTGGCGAGTTCTAGTCGTGAACAAGTCTTATTTAAACCAGGCAGCAATAATGATTGACTTCAACTGATTGTGAGCGGGAGGGTTTCCGTCTCATGCTAAGATCTCAGTATTGTTCAGCTACCATGGCGACCCAGATACTGATAAGATGAACAGTAATCACGATTCTAGTAAGCTGTTTTTGTATTAGATTTTTATGAACCTTGGGATCACGCATCGCAACGTCACGATTCGCGCAACATATACAGTATTGATGAAGCAGGTTTGTTGTTTGGAGGCGCCCAACAGAAGCCTTTTGTATAAAAAAAGCAAAAGATCTGTTGACAATAATATCACACTGCAGTGCATCCGGTGAAAAAAATAAAACTCAGTCATTGACAAAGGTACAAATGTGATATGTTTCAAAATGGACTCCAACTTGGAGTTGAATATAAAAAGAACCGTAACACTTAGATGGTCTAAGGTGACTGAGACGCTCGAATAATAACACTGGGTACCAAGGACCGATGGATTCTTCTGTTATTTGGCCGTTGTAGTTCGCATTTGGAACTGTATTTAAGCCATATTATTATCATTCTCTTCGTAACATCTAATATGCATGTTGACCTGATGTAACTCGAGTTAAGAGGTAGCGCACCTTCGTAAAGGCTGTTATGTCCACAAAAAACTAAAGGTTCTAAGATGTTATTCAATCCTTGTACAAAACGTTTATAGCATAGATGTTGTTACCCTAATCCTACGAAACCGTCTTCATAGTAAAATATAAGAATACCCAATATTAAATGATCCCATTGATTAAATGTCAATTATATCATCGGTATCTCACATCTATTTCAGTAAATATGAATTTCAACCGTAGTATACGCTAGACTACCATGACCATGAACTCTTCCTGGGATCTGGAGAACGTTGAGCTCTCAGAATACGCTAGAAACGCGGTGGAACAGCTTGGTTTCAAATCCCCCCTACCTGTCCAAGTACCTTTTTTCTCAGTTCTTTGATTCTCGAATTCTAGAAAGCTGTTATCCCCCTCCTGTTGAAATCCAAAGATGTAGCTGTTGAGGCAGTGACCGGATCGGGTAAAACGGTCGCGTTTCTCCTACCCATGTTGGAAATTCTCAACCGACGGAAATCTGTATGGAAGTCCCACGAGGTTTGTATGTTCTACTCTCGGTGCTTAGTGTTTCTGTTGTTTAGATTGGTGCTCTCATTATTTCTCCGACCTACGAACTCGCTCTTCAGTTGTATGAAGTGCTTTCGTCAATGGTCAAACATTATACCGACGAATCGGGGTAAGCCGTTTGCATGCCCTTTGAATGTCTTTTAAATATACATGTATTGGTCTGATTGCTATTCATGCGAGTATGAGTTATTATGCATCGCGTAAAGTCGATACGCATCGGTCTTTTTATAGTTCTTATAAAAGTTTGCTGAGAGGAAACTGATTACTGATAAAACTCCTTTTATCGGGACTTTGTGGGAATAAGTCCTCTTGTTTTGGGAATGAGAGAGGTTACTCGCAAATTGGAACACGAAAGGAGGGTGTGTGTATGCATGCACGTGTGTGTATGCGCTTCACGTTCTACAAAATCAGGATGGTTAGCAAGTGAAGTTCCGACACCCGAAGACGGCGTCCTGATATGACTAACTAGTTGCCGGTGTTTAAGAACCAGCGAAAATTGGACAGGAGTGGAACTGTTGAGGTCAACAATCGATCGACAGGGTCGGGCTTCATAGTCATCTGTTCAACACCAAGTGAAATAGTTGTTAGGAGTTGGGCGGGCGGCATCAGAGCCTTTGGGCGCCAGAGTATAAACCAATCAAATGATCGTCTTACCTGTTTTAGGAAGGTATCAGGTGCATCAAAAAGTGGTTTTAGAAATTTGTGAGCAGAGACGTAGACGTCGGAAGCCTAATCCTACATGGCAGCCTTGTGCGAAAAGGAAGGCTAGATAAAACAGCTGGTAGGTAGGTTTGTGTTCATTGATGAGGGCGAAGTGATATCGCTTAAAAATAGGACAAGTTAAAACAGAACTGGAGGAAGTGAGGTACACAGTCGGTATTGCGTTTCGAACGACGCTAATAATAATGGTCCGTGCATGGATTGAGGGCGAACGCTTGGGTAGGGAAAGCAAATGGAAATGTCGACCGGAGTATATCGTTATCACTATGATTTCGCAGGCTGCCTGACTCCAGGGCTTGTGCTAGCAAATCATATCAAACTCCGTTGGGTAGGTCGTAAAGTGGCGAAAAATGACCGAATATTGGCATAAAATTCGCCGCTAAAATCTGTCTCCAAACTCGACGTTATCTGCTGGAAGGAGCACAGAAGTTGTTGGTATTTCAACACCAATGCATCCCTACCGTTAGTTGTGTGTGGTGAAAAAACGGAATCAGTTATGCCGTGGTTGCATTTTTAGTATACTGAACAGTCGAAGCAAATCACTGGACGAAACAGCCCTAATCTTGTATATATATATATATATATATATATATATATATATATATATATATATATATATATATATATATATATATATATATATATATATATATATATATATATATAGGGCGTATCTGACGACCGGCCTCCCGGGATCGTTGCATGGTTTACGAAGGTCAAAAAACTGGGTGATCAGTCCACGAAGTAACTGGTAAGCACAAAAATCATTTCCGGCGAACTTTCTGGTAACGGATTTGTCGTGCATCTAATTGTATGCAAGTTTACGTACTCGGGTATGGCATTCTGTTGTTTCATTGTACCGTAACTCATTCATCTACCTATGGCACTTTGGGAATATGTTTTCATACTCTTGTTCATTCCGTGAGTCCAGATCAATGAAAGCTAAGAACTAAGATCAAAACAACAAATCACTTCTGTTGTCGTTCGCGGAAAGACTCTTTTTGCAGGTATCAGTGTAAACCTTCTCCTTTCAACTTATTTCATTCTCACCACGACGAAATGTATCCATCCATGCTTCGTCTAGGAGAGATGAACTCATTGGATTATTCATCATATAAGCCATAAAAACGCCGTTCGGGTGTTTTTAATAATGAACATCACTTTATTGCGCTCCGCCGCTACGCGGTAGCTCATCAGGGAGGGCGTAAGACTGAAGGTGCGGATATTCCCGGGTTGCAGCATACTTCTCCACCAAGTCGCTCAGCGGTAATCGTCTGATCTGATTTATTCGATTTTGACGATTGAACGGAATCAAACGACCAATCTTGTGCAACCGTTTCATTGTGAGCTTTTTGAGGCTTGTCGCTGGGCTAGGAATGAAACCACTGCACATGACCGTTTACTTCCAATAAAGATCTAATGGGAGATGGTCTCACATTGCTTGAATTCAAAGACTTATTTTTTATGAGGAGGGACATCAGACGGACTTCCGGTTTGATCAGTAAAATCTGGTGTCATAGAGCTTTTGCAGGGTATCACCACGAAAAACGAGGTATTATTGTTGACATAATATGTATCATAATATACTTGTATTGGCTTGGTAACGCTGGACCATGTTCGCCGTACAGTGAACCATTCTCAGTGTTTCATGTCACAGAATGCATCGCCATCTACCATACACCAATCGGTAGTGGTCAATTGGTTCAGAGCGCTTGCTTTCCACCTCGGAGGTCCGAAGTTCGAATCCCCGCCATCACCGGTTACTTTCGTGGTAGACAGGTATCCACTGTCGTCCGGATCGTTACCACACCCAATCTGTTGGTACCTTGTGTGGTTTTCCATCACTCCAAGTCTCAGGGCCTGGTTGCCTGTTATCCCTAATATTGCAGTGGGCCTTCGTGGCTATGTGGGATATGCCCCTTTCACTGTACTCATGCGGAGGCACGTAATAAAAAAACAGCCAAAGTGAAGGCAATCAACAACCTTCACAACAGCAACGAAGCAATTTTCTCATACGTCATATTAGTTCACATGGAATTATGATTTATTTTCTCACCGTTACTGTGATATTTACCAATCGTTATCTTTCACTTTTTTAGTTGTAGCGCTTTGATAATAACGAAGCTGACATCCACCCCCCATCTGTTATTTTGAGAATACCAATGTCCTCGAGGAAATCTAATGAACAGTCAAGTTTGTACGATCAGACGGTATAATTATCACAGGGAATTATGTATTCATCAATCGTGTTCCATAGCCAGTAAATTAAAATGACGATAAATCTTTTGCAACATATAAAAATCAATTATCTTTTGTAATCTTCTCATGATCATGTAGGACGTTTGCGATTGCTATTCGCGTTTTCGCTTCATTGTTATACTACTCATAAGAAACGTGGCTCTTTTTTTTTGCTCCCTAAATTATGATCCGCCCATCTCCCCATTTTCGTCTGACTCTATAACCGAATCGGTTTTGTCCACTTGCAGACAGCCTCGATTCACCGCATTAGTTTTCACCGGCGGTGGTGGATCCGGTGGTCTGACTACCCGTACAGAAGACGTGACGAATTTGCAGCGCAATGGAGCCACAATTTTAGTTGCCACACCCGGTCGTCTGGTCGATATCGTACGTCATGTGTCCGAAGTCGGTGGCCCCACATCAAATCTTTTGGTGCGCGGATTTCGTAGTCTGGTAAGTTTGTCTGAGTCGGATATTTTCACACCGGAGAGTTACATTGGTTATGCGTATGATAGGCTCCTTGTTGTTATCAACTGCAACTTTACAGAGACGCGCATTCCTAAACTTTTGAATGCACGAGAATAAACCTCAAACATGTTAACGATAAACACTGTGCTAATGAATGACACCGCTGAGCAAATACGACACAAATTACGATTTGACCCCATCTGTTGATTTCTTACTTATCCCATTTCCAATGAAGCAACACAGCGAGGTAGCAATCAAAACCCAACACAAAACCTAATAGTGTGAGGTTCACGGTTAAAAGAACTCAGTTGAATAATTAGAACCTGCTTTTCGGACTCACCTCTCGTTTTTCGTTTGTCTTTGGTGTCACAGGAGGTCCTAATTTTGGACGAAGCTGATCGCCTGCTTGAGATGGGATTTGAAAAACAGTAAGTCAAAAACTGCAATCTTTTAGAGTGACACTTGTTTTTATTCCATGCTCGCGCACGGGTGCCACAGTGGCTTAATGCACCCTCTGGGGGAAGGCAAACTGTGAAACTCAAAACGGATGGAGAGAAAGTGAGATAAAATCGTATAACGCACCAATAGGTCAGGTTTGGTCACAAACCCGATGGGTGCAAAATGTTGTAGTTTTGTCTCTTGATGGACTACAATTTCCGAGAACACAACTCCAAGACTTTAACGTTAGATGTGGAAAACACAATAAGGGAATCACAGAGTAGAGACTGGGCACGTGGTTGTAAACCCTTGACCGTAGTCGCACAACGCTTGGACAGCAAGCCAGAGCACAATAAAGACGCACGAGAATTGAAACTGGACGTCCCACTTGCTTGAGATGGAACACAATCAACACGCGATAAACGGGGCTCAATCGGACACGAGCAAAACACAAGCCGTCTAAGCAAGGAGCTCCACTGAGTATATGGTGTTACTCGGCCAACGGGCGACTAAACTTGTGAATTGATCCGAAGGTAAGGAAATCAACCAGTCAGAAGAGAATACTGGCACTAAGGCAAAAATTCAAGTTCACTCAAAATTTAGAAGTACTCGAAAAGGTAACAATTTTATGGGGAAACAACGGTTCAAGAGGATTCATTATCTCAATGTTGAGGGGCAGATTCTGCCGTTTCTTCAGCAGTTGTTTACGCAAATGTTGTTTGCGGGGTTTGAATGTCGTATTTTTTTGTGATCATGTCCGACCACCGCCATTGGTCTGCTGTACAACTGCATATTCTTTCATTGTGATCCGAATTCTTACGCAATAATTCAATGTTTGTAAAAGACACTTAATACTTTTTAGGTTCCCCATTTCTGATATGTTAACCCGACCTGGAAGTCAAACAGTCGTTTTCTGTGATACATTCCTTAACTTGTACGGATCTTAAGAGTAACATAGGTGTGATAGAGAGGATGAAGATTGATTTCGGTATACCACAGCCTACGCGGTTAGGTTATGACAGTCAAGCGGATCGGATCTGATTGATTTGGGCGTTGGGTGTCCTCAATGTACGACCACAGCTATAGGAATGCTTCAACTGATCTTTTCTGCGGCCTCAGTGCAGATGCAAACAGATGGATGCTTATGGCTTCTGCGGTGGCCACCACTTCAGTTCGTCTGCCAGTTTCAAGGTGTTCTCTTTCGACAATATAAACACCATTTCTTTGAATTGTTATATGGTCTGTTGCCGCGCTGCCGCGATAACGTAGACAACCTTCAATGCCACAACCCTTTGGATCAACCCTAAGAAAAAACGAATCGCGACAGCACATGCTAGGTGTTTTTGAGCGTGCACGCCTGTCCCCAATCAAATTGCTTCGTTGTTTGGTTAGTTAGTCCTCTGGAACGCCCGATTAGGGAGTTCTCCTTCCGTTTTCGGGTACGGTGTGTTGCGTGAAGACTACCTGTGTAGCAAGTGTCTCTATCTCAGGGATTTATCAGGCAAAACAGTCACAAATTGTGATGTAACCATCATAGTTTAATGTGACTGGCACATGGGTTCATGTATTAGTGTCATGTCAAGAAATCATTCTATCAGTCAGATCTCACTGGAAAATTCTGCATGAGTCAATTTTCACGCGTCCTTTCGTGTAGTTCGGCTATCTATCGTCACCAAATATCTTTTCCACTGTGTATGAATAATCTATCAGACACAAACACACACACACACACACACACACACACACACACACACTATCACTGATTCTTCATTGCGCTCGTTAATTTTTCAAAAGTCTCATCTGTAACACAATATCTGAGTTCTCTATCTCGAGTAGGGAGTGCATCCACTAGTGATCTTGCCATAGTTATAATAATAGTAGTGATGATAATAGCAGCAATGATGATAATCGTTTACTTGCTTCATATACCACTTCACCATTTTATTGCATCACACTGTTACAAGATGTTCAACGATTCCGGACACACCCCGAGAGTTTCGAATTCATATCCTGGCTACTGATAGAGTTGGCAGTAGTTTGTGAATTTCTGCTTCAGCCGGAAAAAACCGTCAAGCTGTCTACAAGATTAATGAAATTGGTACTTACAAATCATAACTTGAACAGTCCAGCTGTTAACCCAGAGTGATTACACAAAGATGCTTACGCATCCCGGTAGTCCCGTTAGTTGTACTTCTACGAACAAACGCTCTTTTATTGTGATTAAGCTGGATCACCCGAGTCAAAGGCGTAAAACGAACATCCGCAAGTGTTTGAAAACGACGAGCTAAGAGTCAGTTCCGGTGGGTAACGCATTTGTTGCGATCAATAATTGCTGTTAGTCACCTTTAGCTCATTTTAACGAATTGTCCCCGTTCATAATTGTGTTGCACCTGATGCTCATACTGACTACATCGGACAGTCCATTGATAGAGTTTCCAGCTACATCATTGCATCGTGATCAATCTTTGTGGCCTTATGTACTCATTATTAAATAGGCACCCGAGTATTTTCGCTGTATGTAATTATCCCCCAGTTAGCACTTCTGATCATAGTACTGTGCTTCCTTAGCCTAGCTGACATGCTTCAGACGTACGAAAAATTTGAATTCATCAGCTGCGCTGAGTCAAAATAGGAGTGACTGTGTGAACTAATAAGACCAGTTGACAGGCTGGTGCCAATGTGTTCTCTTCGATGAATGAGAAACAGTTTGCTTTGTAATTATTAGCTGTTGGGATGGTAACTTGTCCAATAAGTAAGCCAATGGAGTGATCATGGTACTGGCAAGAATATCTAGACAATACGTTTGAAGTGACTAACTAACATGCGACAACTTGATCTAGTTCACACGTTCTGTCCCTCTCTCAGATTGAATACATTACTGTCCATGTTGCCGAAACAACGGCGAACTGGGCTGTTCTCAGCCACTCAGACAAATCAAGTAGAGGATCTGGTACGTGCCGGTCTGCGCAATCCGATACGAATTGTGGTCAGTGAACAAGTCAATTCAGGCTCGGCGGTACCTGGATCGGGTGGACTGCGTACACCAGCTGCATTGCAAAACTTCTACACGGTGCGTTCGTATATTGATAGAGTATTTCGCGATTGACTTGCTCATCAGAGGTCTCAGTTTTGTTTCCAGTGGGAAAACTGTATGTGCACGAGCGCTCCCCTCGATTTAGAATTTCCTAATCCGTACACTGTGTCACCGTTCTGTGGCCCGTTTGTCGCTCCTGTTACCGTTGGCAGACGATCAGCCTCATATCTGAATTGCTAACGTCATCCATCTGTTAGCGGATTGAAGAAGCCATTTTAAGCGAGCCCCAATGATGACAACACTGCTTTTATTTTTCCAGTTAGAAAATGTAATCAGCTGACGAAAATACTCAAGGCTCGCATATAAATCCTCTCACAGACAATGAGTGGGCTTTCACTAGTAGCCGCTCGTCGAATTGCCACGTTTGATCGGTTGAGGGACCTCGTGTAATTCGTTCACCTACCTGTCATTCGCTGCCCATACTCAGATTGTATTCTATTTCATGCAACCCACAGTAGCTTTTGGTCATTAGACTTTAACCAACCCGCTGTGCCAGCTCGCCGGCATGGGACAAAAAGGTCCTATTCAAGTACAATCTTCGCGCCGCTATGACATCCGGCTCTCTCTTAAGGGATGAGTGTACATCGCCTCGGTTCGTGGTGTTTCAGTTAACGGTTGCAACAGTCAGCCACTCCGCGTTGAGAACGCTGAGCGTTGTTCCTTGTTTGAAAACCGATAACTCCGAACCATTTCTCACATCTGGTAAGAACATGGAGCGAGTGATGACGAGGTGTACCGTCGCGTATTTTGCGTGGATAACCACTCTCTGACCGAAGTGATCGCTGTACACCGCCTCCGATGTTTCGAACATGTTTTGCGTATGTCTGTCCATCGTCTGCCTTTCCGTGCTTTATTCGCGCGTGTTGGGCAAGGCTAAAAGAAGCGATGTGGCGATCAGGCCATGATTTGGCTTCGGTTGGTGCTTCCCGCCTTCCAGGTTGGGGTCCACGAAACGAGAATTGTCGTTTGTTGGAGACATCGAGAGACGGCTCAGAATAGAAATCGGTAGCACGAATGCTGTACGATCTGTCCGTTGAACTCTCGTGCCCCATGATCACAGAAATATCACTCAGGCAAACAAAATGCCAAAAAACATCAAAAGGTGTACAGTGAAAAATAAAAGTAGTCACAACATACCATATGTTTTTACTAAGTACTTATATTCTGTTGTACTTTCACCCCATTTTTGTAATTTTTGTTGCACTGGCTTGATTTCAAGCCCATTTACATACTACTTGTTGGTCATCAAAACATATATATATATATATATATATATATATATATATATATATATATATATATATATATATATATATATATATATATATATATATATATCAATCGCAATCAGGGCGTAGCCCACGGGGAATATTTGTTGGCATTTCAACCTTTTCACTGGAGTCATGTCCACGTGGTTATCATCAATTCTTATCCGTTCAGCGAAGGAAAATGACAGTACTGCACCGTTTATATTCAGGATTATTTCGCTGTATATCTACACATTTCAAACTATAGGCGGATTTTGTGTGTGAATAAACGAATGAAAACAAAATTGCTGGCACCTACGCATCAGTCGTATATAATGCCGCACACTCAGTTCTTTCTGAATGTATCAGGAGAATTGACGCGCTATGCGTTGCGGTTTTTTGTTGTTGTAATATCAATAGTAGCGTTGTCGGTAAAAGTCAGCCGGGTCAAGTATGTGCTTTATGCATCCGGGGATGAATATTCAGCTGCCACATAACCACTGCACTGCAAAAATCACCGTTAAAAATGGCAATAGGAGAAAACGTATATTTGACGTAGCGAGTTAAGGAAATCGGTGGTGGTAGAATATGGATTGGTGAAGAAACTGCCGAGGTTAGGAACTACAGAGAATCTATGTGTTCTAGTGTGAACAAACAGATTGTAACGGACTCCTAGCAGTCGTTGAGATACGCGTAACACAATCCAAAAAACGCCAAGCGTCCAATTGTGGTTTTCAATACGGTTCTTTATAAAACAATCATGAATACGACATAAACTGTACAAACCTCAACGGTAACCGCTCCGTGAATCAGAGTCAGCCAAATGCGAGCAAATTCAGGTTCGCTTGAGGTTCAAGCGGTCAAGTCAACGAAATGTCTACGGGAACTGTGGGTCAAGGGTCATAAACGAATCAACGCACGCACCAGCCAGCGGTCATTTAAGGTCAATGTCCGGTGTGTGGTTCAGCGGATGAGCAAGTGTGGCGCAAAACGTTAATGGAAAACATAAATTGGAGTGAGGGTAGGGGGGTCAGATCGATCCTGAGTTAGTGCCTCGAGTTTGGCTGTTCTGTCGATTACACAGATGTTTGTCATGGGATCGAGTGGCAGATGTTGATATGCAAGTGCTAAGATCGGGATGAACAGGGTGTGCTGTAATCTGAGACCTGACGAGAAAAAGTCAGACATGCCTTGTGTTGTTGGGTTGCGACAAAGTGGATGAGCAGGTCGTAAGTGATGCCACTATCTCAAGACAACTTCAAGATCTTTTGAAGGCTTTCCGGGGAATTTAACGGGGGAAGCATAGAGCCAGTGTGAAAGAATGCGTGAAAATACAAAGCGTCTTAATAAATGAAACGGGAGAAAATGACCTGAATGTTATCAAGTAAAAGGTGAGTCGTCGAGCTTTCAAGAATAGTGCCGTGACGTGATCTGTCCAGGTAAGGTCAAGGCTAACGACTAAGTCTGGATTGTGTACCATCAAGTTGGAGCATTGATGGGTTTTATGGAGACAGAACAAAATACCAGAGCACCTTGCGGGATTCATCCTTAGATTTCGACCTGAAGATCAGTTGACGAACTCAGTTACTCTTTCTGTAGACGAGATGTGGAGTTATTAGAGTTGGGCATTCCGAAAATCACATCATCGGCGTATTTGATAAGGAGACAATCGTCGTAAACGGTATCGATGATATATAAACAGAAAACAAAAACAATGATGGAACGACACTCTGAGGGGTGCCTTGTGTAGAAGGAAGCTCTGAAAAAGTTCGACCACAGTATCGTGTAAGTTGTTATCGACGAAAAAAGTAGTTAGACAACAAATTAAAGCCGGAGCTACTGACATCCGAGTCAGCAAGTACTTGGAGTAACTTTGGTCTGTCAACGACATTAAATGCGTCACTATAATCAAAGGGACAGACCCAAACTACTTGACTTTTGCGATCAACAGACGATAAAACGGAGTGGGCGAGACAGGCCAGAGCATCGAGGGTTGGTCGTAATTGGCGATATGCAAATTGCTTGGAGCCCAACACATTGATCCTGACAAGCAGTATTTTCAGCGTAATCTTTTCGAACACTGAGATTATAGTTAGCCGACGTTTCGGTTACCGCGGCGAATCTTGTCCAAGGCAGGTTTTACAGTCAACTGATTCTAGGGTAGTCGTCACAAGCCAACGGAAGTTCCAATGTGCGGGTGTGTTCGTGCATGCATGTGCGTTGTTTAGGTGTGCGGTGGTTAAAGGGATAAAGCGTCAGTTTTAACCGTCCCCATTATTAGTGTCACTTATCGCGAGGTCCTTTGAGGTCAAGTTGAAATTGTTATCATCTGGGTGTTTGTTTTTCAATGAGCTTAGTGCTACCTTGTCGTTCCGATTGATGTACGTAGGATGAGAGCTGAAACTGAAGCCCGATCCGTTTAACCACCGCACACCTGAACAACGCACACACGCGCACGAACATACCCACACATTGGAACTTCCGTTGGTTTGTAACGACTACTTCGGAATCATTTGATTGTAAAAATTGCCCCGAGTAAGATAAGCCGCGGCAACCGAAACGTCGGTTAACTATGATCTCTACCGACAACGCTGTTTTCCTGTTTTCCGAGAGGAGACGTCCACCGCTTGATTTCACTCGTCTTGACCAGTCTGAGCAGTTTGATGTTATCTATCTTGTAAAGGGTCTGAACGGCTCTATCCAGATGTTGCGACATCAGCAAGTGTTGAGCTAAGTTGATGATGTTGTTGTTGGTATTGGATACCATTGAACCAGTTGCGCGTTGAATTTCATTGAGAATGCGTTCCGGAAATCCTATTTGACAGCTTGAAAAAGCGTTCTGATTGAAGTGGAAACACGCTGATATTCCTTTTTTGGTTACTTTATTAATTGAAAACGGACAATCAGTAGGCTAACTATTTAACTTTTGAAGCTATAGTTGTCAAACACTGGTTGACCATCTGCTCAGAGAAATAATCTAGAGGAGAAAATGGAAGAAAACCATTCAGTTTTAACACATGGCTATCGTAAACCCGTAGCCAATATCGTCGTCTCGTGCGGAATCGATCGGAATCGATCCCCTGTCGCGAATACTGCCAGCAGGTCTGCATGCGAATCCATTGGTCGTCTATTGGAAATCAAGCACAATTCACTCAAAGTACAAGTTAGTCAGACTGGAAGTCCCGGTTGATCTGGAGCAACCGTGGATCGATTAGTCGCTAAGACACGCTAAATTATAAACGTTCTGTCTGACGTGCTGGCTAGACAAAGATTGAACGAGCATGTACTGTTACCGGTACACTTTGAGACCCACCCGTTGTCAAGTCACCGTTAGCCAAGGTGGTTATCACGACATCCTAAAAATTATCTAATCCTGATGAATAAAAAACTGCAGTACACCTTTTGTTAATTAGTGTTCACTTCGAAATTGCATCATGTTTCCTAACCTGCCTGGCTGACCCCCCTTCGCCCTCCTCTCTCTCTCTCTCTCTCTCTCTCTCTTTGTTTCTTGCTCTTTATCTCATGACTAGCTAGTTGAACCAGAGGCCAAATTCAGCACATTGGTTCGCTTCCTCGTGGCCCATCCCGGTGATAAAATACTATGCTTCTTGGCCACATGTGCTTGTGTAGACTATTTTTCTCGTCTCATTCGAAAATTGCTTCCGGCAAGTCAGGCCAAAAATGTGCACGCATTGCACAGAAAATTGCGCAAAAAACGGACGGCTATTTTCAACGCGTTTCGTAACCAAACTTCGTACGTGAGGAATGTTCGTTCATTTGTTTTCCGCTTCGTGCAATTAACCCCCACGCTTTTTTGGGGGTGCGGGGTAGAGGTTCTAACTGAACATTTTCATTCTAATTTCAGTGTTTCTGTATGACCAGAAAATAATCTCCCTATTCAGCGTCTGCGTCGTTCACTGCCAGTAACGATCCAGTGGTATTAGTCACATTCTGCAAATTCTGAGGTACAAAGTTATAACGACACCACCGCTAGTCATCTTTGCTGTTGCTGAACAATCCGGCAATTATCCACACTAAGGCCATTGTTCCCGGTTCTCCCTGACAGTGCAATAGAACCTTGTAGTTAGTGATCATATGTGAAGGTATTGATTGATTAATTACCATCGTGTAGCCTATCCTTGCTAGCTAGCCAGCACAATCACTGGAAGTCATGTGGTGCACAAGCAGTACCTGTCTAGAAGGGCTAAGACCGAAGTCACGGGTGACAGGGCAATGGGTCATAGAGTCGCAAACGGAAACTTGCCGTATCACTAATCACTCAGAAAGGACAGTCCCTAAAACCAATCGGACCAATTAGATTTGTGCAATAACTGCTTACAATCACTCAGCATCCTATATAAATACTTTTTCCAATAATGAACAAAGATTGTTCCTAGAGCTGGCGGGCCACCGTAGAACAACAGTGCTGTGACAGAAGCGTAAGCATAGGATACAAATTTTCGGCACTGTACAACCCTTTCGTTATCATCGCTAGGACTGGTCGACAAATTGAGTGACCTTGTTTGTAGACGTACTGTGTGTAACTGCGTACCGGTGCCTTAATTTGTTGTTCGATCGCAAGTCCTGTTTTCTAAACTTTCAGTACGATCATATCTCAGTTCTGAATAGGGTTACCGAAACGGAAACATCAGGCACCGTCCCCAATGCTCCAGGCGTCTTCCACATGTACCGGCCTATTGCGTACACACATTACGTGCGCGATTAGCTCTCGCTCACTCTCTCGAGAGGAATCATCCCTTCGATCAGATTCTTGCTGATTGCATTAGCATTGATCCGATTACTCACTTGCGTTCTGCGAATTAGAAAACATTTTTCGGGAGGAGCAAGATAAAAGAATATGCCCTATTTCTTTGCAGCTTCATATTACTGTTTTAATTAGTCGCTGCGCAGTTAGTCACGTGATTCCATGTCGATGAACAAACATGATGTGATACGTGGAGCTCGAGTGATTTTGACCCTTATAATTTTTAAGATACGAGGTTCACATCCTGTCGCATAAGTGGCAGACATTAATCCACTATCGCGCGACTCGTTACTGCGTCTGACCTACTAGGACTTTACATAGTTTTTCGTTGTAGTATGCAAGAATCAATTATCTTTCGTAGGGGCTCGTGCGTCTTCGATCTGAAATGCCGAAAATACAAACTCCATGAGCCCAAAGTTCCGTATCTTAACGAGTCCTCACACTTACATTAATCGAACATTATCACGGATGCCTACCGCGTAACCGATAGACTGCTCGTGCAACAAATAAACACTGTCAGAGTCTCAGGATCGTGCTAGTTTTGATCTTCCTTGCCAATAAAGTGATTAATAATCGGGGAGAGGCTTGAAATCTTTCTGGAACAGGACTCGAAGGTTTCTTCCGTCCCACCACACCTGCATGACATAGGTTTGCTGTGTCGATTTCACTACTCTAAATGGCTAATGCCTTTGTTTGGTTTAAAAGCCTCGTGATCATAATTGGGTGGGCTATTTGAAAAGCGTTGCTCGGGATGACGCAAGGATGCTTTATCAAGGACGTAAAGTTCTTTCGTTTCGTTGATGAAGTCGCTGTTCAGAATTTGTTTTCTGTAACCACGCTGGAATGTGTTCGAATATTTGATGACGCGACTACCTCTGTTTCGCATTTGCAGACGGCTCAGCATCTACAATAGAATTGGTAAATGTGAGGGAATCCAACCAGCCCGTTGCTAATAGACGGCCTGGTTCAATGAAGCAGACAGCACGTGATCGGCTGACCAGAATCACCGACAAGATCAGAACCAGTGAGGCGATCAATGGATCAATCAGCGGTTAGCATTCGACCAGAGCCGAATCAACCAATCCGGGCGCAGCCAGATAAATCAGCCACACGAGCCGTTTAGGTCTGTCAGTAGACCAATGAGCTTCTATACACGGTTTTGGTTATGACGAGCGCATTTCTTATATAAACAATGTATTCTGTACCAACAAAACGGAATTGACTCTGAGGCAGAACTGAGTGCTCACTAGAGCTAGTGGGACAGTATAAACAGTAAACACACCTGGATTATGCGCAGGGAGCAGCGGTTCCTTCATCACTGTCGCAGAGTTGCAGTTAGTTTTGAAGACTGGTTCGGTCGCATAATTCGTGTGCTTGACGACAGGGCTCAAGTGCTTGTTGATTAGCTGGCTGGTTAGACGAAGTATTTCAATGCCCTTCGCCCATAGATCACATCTGTAGTGGGTTACACGGAAAACAGTGGTCGTAATAGGTGCGATTCGGGGATTTTCCTAACGTAATTCACCTTTCGAGGTTGGTTGCCGATTCGGTGTACTTTTGAGTTGCGCAGCTTGTTCTAAGCAAGTTGTTTTGCTTTTCTCCGTTCCGTTTAATACTATTCATTTCATTGTCGTCTTGACGTTCGAGAATTCAAGTATTCACTGAGATATCTAGGTGATTTTGTCAGCACCCTCTAAGATTGCATTTCGGCTGGGGACATTTTCCCCGCGAACAATCACTAGATTATCGTCATTTTAGCCTAGAGTCGAAATGATTTTTCCTCAACTTTTGTCACTTCAGTGCTTCTGTTTGAGATCGCACTACACACAGTTTTTCCTTCAAATTACCATACGTTTCTTCCCCCGTTTCTGATTGTCCGCCGACCAGAGGCGTGTTGATCTGTACCGACGTTATGGCACGGGGAGTGGATATACCCCAGGTCAGCTGGGTACTGCAGTGTGATCCACCGACCAGTACAAAGTGAGTAGTAGGAACACTTGACATTGACTTGTCCTAAGGTTGCCTTCAGATAACAGAAGCTTACCTGAATTATAATATTCTGTTTCACGACGACGTGAGTCATTGCACAGAAATTCAGATATTGTACAAATTTGGATTTATCCCGCCTACCGGGGCTTTATGTGGTTCTCCATTACTTCAAGTTTCAAGGTATTGGTGGACCACTGTCCTAAGCAGTGCAGTCGGATTTTGAGGCTATGGAGCCTGTGCCTTCCCCTGCACATATTCGCAGGCATTTAGCAATTAGAGATATCGGTTGTAAATATATGCAGTGTTTTTATGTCGTAAAAAGGTTTTGGAGGCTTGTCTAAGCCCACTCAAACTGCATTCCGCACCAGACTACCTTTGTGCTTGTCCGTAAGCAAATTATCGATAAATCTATCAAGGCTTTGAGCGTCCGGCCCACTTGCCCAGAGTTTAGGCCCTAGACCTTATTTTTTGCATGTTGACACACTTCTCGCTAGTAAAAATTGCTGTGAAACCAAGCTTATCGACGGATAAATACCAGCATATAGTCGATTCCTCGGAAGTCAAGATTATGAAGTCAGTGGTCCGGATCACTTTTCGCCGGCTTTTTTGCATGCGATAACAAGTAACTGTTATGAATACCAATTCCATCTGAATATATAGGACAATTAGAAAGTTGGATCTGTTTCATTGGTGACAGAATGAGAAATGCGATTCATAGGGCGCATATAAAATACCTCGAAGATGTAAAATCCTATTGCACACAATCCCTGATGTGAACCATTATGAGTATTACCACTCACACGGCGAATCAAATATTGTATCCTCTGTAACGTCGTAAATTTTCCCCTATCATTCACCGGGAACCATATGGTGTCACGATGTGTTCAATGATAAACTGATAGATTCAGCTTTATCAAGCTGCCAAATAGGGGGATGGATGGTGAGTATTTCTGTTTGTTTCGCCGGAATACAAAGTAACTGCGATTATTGTGTGCATGATTATTTTTGCGCATGGTGTAACTTTTAGCATAATTCATGTTCCTTTTTTATTAGCGCTTAAACGCCAAGGGAGTCCAAAGGGACACTGGCTCCCAGTAAGAATCGAATGACTTTTTTGATCCTCATGGCAATCCGCGGAAGTTTCGTGACTTTTATCTGATGACAAGTTTCACGCGTTTTCCTTTAAGTTTCACTAAAATCTGTCAGTCGGTTGACACTCTAGGGAGATCCGAATCGCTTTCCAAGACAGCCGAGGACTCCGCTTGGACACCGGCGGTGGTTTGTGTTGTGATCCGTCCTTCCACTGGCTGATAATTAAATGTGAAGCCTCCTCGTGCCATTTGATTGCATCGACTTAACCTCGGACCCAATCACATTTCTGCAAAATGTTGGTGGATGAAAACACTTACAAAAAGTGTCAAAGCATTCCTTTTTTAGTAGTGTTGCCATGTTTCATAGTCGTACTCCATTTCCCTAACAACTCTGGTATCTTTGAAAAGATTTCATCACTGGCTTTCGAATTTGGCCAAATTGGCTTGTCTGGGGTATTTCTTTATGGGGTTGTGATGAAAACTGTCCGTACGGAAACGTTACTATTCTGTCGAGGTTTATTTCTCTCTTCTTCCCAGTGTGAAGCAATTTTTTAATTGGTATGATGAAGTAGCATATCAGGGGAACTAACGAATCTTGAACAAGTCGGCAAATTCTGTTGGACTTTATTGTCATGTCATCATTTTTGCCGGTCTTCTGATGAAACACTGTGTCATTTTGCAGAGGTCCATTAAAGTTATATCACGATCCAGTGATATCTTTCACCCTAAATTAAGCAGTTTCCTAACAGAGAAGCACTTCGCTTTGTGTGACGAACCTTGCTGCACTAATACAACTTAATTTGACAAAACTGGAACAAGTTGTAATCAATTTTTGTCAAAAGCTACTAATTCCAATGAGCCTTGTGGTCGCCGATATTTCTGATTGACATGATTTCGTTCTTTTAATCAATCATATCCGTAACAGTACGGCATATAGAAGTACGTGGAATACGTTTGAAGTCACACAGATCGGGGGTTAGAAGATATTGTCGAAGAAGCTACTGCCCACACCCATTCGTCTCAGTATATGCGTGGGAAAGATTAGTATTCCTGCCAATACACCGCTAAATCAGTCAGAGGGAACGGGGCTTCAAAAGTGAAGTGACTGGGAAGCGAGACCGTAG